>OY757187.1:26503034-26513034 GCA_963583895.1 Melanophora roralis | reverse complement strand
TGATAAGTTTAGTTTTTACTAAACAAGTGAAAGACGGCGAAACTTTTAGTTGCTATAGGTCGTTGTTTTGAACTACAACGATGGTATTTTTTTAAATTTTCTAAAATAAAAAAAATATACCAAATGAACTAAAGCAAAAACTAACATTATTTTGGTCACTATGTACAAATGCAAGAGTATTCCAACCATATTAAACCCTTATAGAACGAATGTGAAATAAGATCATAATGTTATCCCACAGAACCATGGAATAGTGTTATTCCATTAGAGTATTGCTCAATAAAACTATTAAATGATCCCATTAAATCATTTCACTTTTCCAGATAGTCATGATATTTTACCAGACAATCGTTTTAAAAGTTGATAGTTTTAGTGATTTTGTATTACAAAACAAATTCTTGTATACGACAGCTAACGTCATAAACTTCCTGCAACTGTTGTATGACATCAAACAAGAAATAAAAATGCCACGGGTAAATCCAAATTAAAGACTCAAAATTATTTTACATTCATTGATTGTCGTTATTTGAAAAGTTTTTTGTAAAGTGAAAAACCAATTGGGGTATTTAAATGGTATGCTATCAAGTCATATTGTCTTAAAGTTTTAATATTTTACAATAGTTTAAAAAAAAATTGTTGTTGTGCTTAAAAGAAAAATGTTCTACAATAATAAGACTTTTTGAACTGTGTTTATTGTTTTGTCATAAACAGTAGAAAACCTGAGCCGGGCGGCCGAAACTCTTTAGTGAAGCCGTTGTTATAATTATCAAGTCGCAGTCGTTAATTTAAAAATATTTTGAAATTACTTATTTTTCTGTTTTCTCCAGCAGCTAATTCAAATTTAAAATAGCACACTTAATTATGAGCAGATGCTCACAACAGTAGTATTTTTTCGTTTTATTTTTTTAAGACTATGACTACCTTTTCTAATTTTTATTTATTGTTGAACTTATTTTTTTTTATACAAATTTTTGCTTTTTAGTTTGGCTTAAGTTCATATAATTTCTTTTTATTAGAAAAAATTAATATTTTTCCGTTAATGTTGAAAGAAACATTAATTTTGAAAAAAGCAGATTTTTCTACCAATACTAGCCGAGTAGAATGCATTTTCGAAAGCAGCTACGCAATTTCATCATCAGTACTCTTTGAACGGTAGTAGTGTCTTTTGGTTGTAAGCATCACCTATTTAACTTACACGTAACAGAGAAAGGGATACGGCATGACTGTTTTCTTTCGTTTTTGCTTTGTAAGTTAGGACGAAGTTTACTATTCATATACGCTATGCTTTTTTGCATTTAAAGTCTCTTCGGCAACACTTGACTAACAGTCAAGCATTAATCCATGTAATTATTTGATAATTTTGTGACTAAACTTTTGTTGTACCTATCATAAATGATTATTGATTTTTTATGTTTTTTTTGAGAACAAAACATTGTTTATTTACCAAAACAAATTTTAATTATATGAGATGCAGCAATTACATCAGAGATTTCATTGATAGTACTAACGAATTGATTAAATGTCGTTTAAATCAAACAAAGGCAACTATTTTACGTTTGTGCCAACAAAATTTTAATGCAGAAAAAAACAGAATATCACAATAGTCCAACCACGTTTTTTCTCTGTGTGTACGTAGTTTAAATTAATAACATACAAAATTACCCTTCATCGCTTCTTAACCCATTAAGTAATAAAAATCCTTAACCCAAATCTAAAAACATTTTCCTGAAAACATGCAATATTCAAAACAAATTCTTTATTTAAAAAAAAAAGCAAATTCTTTTTTAACTTTTGAAAAACTAAAAACAGTAAAACATTATATTGAGTGATTAAAAAAACAAACTATTTTGTCATAAAGATGATATATAGCAAATGGGTCAAGAAGATGTGTTGTAAACTTCAATCAATCTTTTTCTTTAATGGCAAAACGTTTCAGCAACCTTTCTCAATTAATCTTAGAGAAGAACCGAAAATTGATACTTTATTAACAAAAGGATTTAATAACTTTTACCTTTTGGAACGTTCTGAGGGGATGGATTAACTAGTTTTAACAATTCAAGTACATGCATTCACACATACTTATATATTTACTGAAATACCCTGAAGGAAACCTGGGGACCAGTGTCCCCGTGTCAACAATTTTGTCTACAATTATGGTACCTCTTTGGCGACATTGTTAGCAATACGTTTACAGTTTAATATTAATCATTGATAAGAAGAAGAAAAAACTGTCAGTAAAAAATTGAAGCTGCAGGTCGCCGTCAAATGCAAAAGTATATCAGCGACATAATGGTCTTTAATAATTGTAATTTTTTAGTTGTGCTATAAAAGTGATTTATATACACAATTCATAATTATTTTCAATGACAGACGCATGTTAAATGTCTCTTGCAAAACACAATGCCAGTGGTATAGCTAGTCAGTAGTACTGTATACTTAAATGGCTAAAAGGTACTAGTAAATAACTGGTTCCAATGCCTACATATGACCCCAAAGGAACTACTTGGTCAATAGTACCAATGTCAGTAGTAAATTTTCAATGGTACGCAAATGTTAAATGTATATAGCAAAAAGCATTGCATGGTGTAAAGCTTGTCAGTAGTACTGGTGGCAGTGTGAATCAGTGAATTTCAAGTGATTCACTACTAACATTTCATGCAGGGTATATTCAAGAAAATTTAACTTACTTTCGTATGTTTGTGTGTTTTTTCTTCAAGAGTTCGCAAAGTATCTCTTAACTTAACTTGTCAAGGGGTTAATTATATAACAATTTGTTAAAATTTTCATCCTGTTTTCTAAAGTTTTAAACTGAATAAATAATGAAACAAGAAGGATGTTTGTCAAAAAGATGTGAACCTTGTTAAGACCAACAAATTTAAAAATACGAACTTAAATCTTTTAAAAGTTATAAGGAACGAAGGCATTAAAAGTAACTTAAAGCAAGTTCCCGTCTAAAATATATTTAAAAAAAATGCTTTTAATACACCGTAAAAATAATGCTCGCTTGTTTTTGGAGGCTAATGCCACTATGCACAATACTCTTGGTAGGTTTATTAGAGCCTTATTTAACCATATCAATGTCTATTGCATAATTTTCTTAATAAACCTACTTTATTCTTCATGAATATGAGTGCAAAATTATATATTTTTTTATATAAAAAAATATATTTTTAGGCTTTTATAACCATTGCGTTAAACATTCAGTCCTAGGACCAACTTGTTATAAATAAAGACTCTAAAAAAAAATACAAAAGAATTTTTTGATATAATTTTTAAAATTTTAAAACAATTGTATTGAAGGCAAATATTTATTATAAAAATTGTTCTATTATTAAAAACATAATAAATCTTAGATCCTGAGAATAAACAAATGTTTCTTAAAACAAAACTAAAATATATGTTTTTATTGTGCTTGTGCAGCTGTTTGCATCATCCAAAAATAATAATAGTCTGAGATGCGATTTCAAGCATAAAAATCGACTCAGAAACAGTTCCTGAGTCGATTTAAGCAAGTGTGTTCATCAATTCGTTCGTCCGTCCGTCTGGGTGTCCATGTATTTTCGTAATCAAAGTACAGGTCGAAATTTTGCAGATATTTTAAGGAAATTTGGAATTTTGTGTTATAAAATTAACGGGTTTAATTTTTTATATTTTCTGCACAGACTGAATATGATGCCGGTAAAATTTTAGCTGGTTTCAGATATACCTATTTTTCGTTTTATATCGAAAGATCTTTATTTTTTAGTAAAAAATCAATTTTGAATTATAAAAATTTTAAAAGATTACTTTACGTAAAACAAAATATTAATACTTTATACAAAATATGCAAAACAAAAAAAAAATTATATAAAAAAATCCCAAAATCTTACTGCCAATTTTAAGCAAATCCAAACTACATTTTGATTGGAGTATCAAAATAACCTTTAGGGTTGACCTGAACTAATTTGCATACACACTTACACTGTGTGTGCCTACAAAGGTATGTCGATAATGTGTTGGTTTCTTTAGAAACTACCCTTTTTCCAGTTAACTACTTACGTATTTAACTTAACTCTATTAGTTTTCAATCCATTATGTTTTTGTCAGATTGTGACCCTTTTTTCGTATTAAAATGTTACCGTTTGAAACACAATTTAATACGAACAAATGTAAACATTTTATTGAATCTTAAAATTTCAATATATATACATTTATTCTTATATAAAAAAACAGTAATAAGCTTAAGGAATTTTCTTATAAAACTTGTATAATTTTTTATGAAAATAGTTGTGTGGCATTGTTATACCATTACTACGGTACCATACCCTACAAGCGGGTAGGTAATTTCCAAATGTTAAGAATTATTTTGAAATGAAAAACATAACTTAAACAAAAATATTTTAGAGGTAGTAATACTTGATAATTTATTTTTGTAAATAACATATTTTAAATTACAAACTGTTTTAAACTCTATTTTTAATTAATTGGCATCAAATAATCTTGGAATTAAAAATATTTCTTTAATAGTTTTTAAATTATTTATTTTCTTATTTGTAATGAGAGATAACTAGTTAACTCTGCACGAATTCAAGTCGTTATTTATCACGGTGTTTGTTATTCCAACTGTATTTTTCGTTTATTTTAAACTTAAGGGTGACCGTCGACTTTTTGCCATCATTTAGTGCTTAAGGTAGTTTTAAATTCCATTAGAAATTTTAAAACATTGAAATTAAAGCTTATACACTTTGGATTCTTATAGACTAAAAAGTAGATTTTTCTATATCTATAGACCTTTCTGAGGTAATCGGTTTTTAAAATCAGCAAGATTAGTTAGCTAGATCCAATATATAAGCATAACCTTAAATAACCCTATTTTAAGGATAAAAACTATCCACAGCCATTTTTGCCGGAAAGCCTGGCTTAAAACTGAAAATAGCAAACTAATAAAACACAAAGTTTTTAGATAGGACTGACAGCCTCCTTACACATTCGTAAATTTTTTCAAAGATTCCCTACGGGGAAGTGGACTGGTCGAAGACTTTTAACGTGATCGGTTCCTTAGGGTAGGGGCTGGTTCTAGTTCCTGCACTTTATATGAAGAGAACCTGTCACTTTTACATTGCGTTGTCATTGGAGGGGGCAATTGGTTTAAAAGTAACACCTCAGAACGGGTTACAGGCCAATCCTATATAAACAAGTTTTGCATTAATTGTTTAAGATCCTGTTCAATCTGCTTTGTTTGTATTTACGGGTGGTGTGTGTGTTTATATATGAACAGATGTATGTTCATGTGTGGGTATCAGTATTTCTATTTTTTCCCCTAACCTCTTTAACACCTTTTAACCAGTTACTTGATGTGTACCTTTTTAACCAATCACGACCAAAAACTTTTGTCCAATTAATGTTTTGTACCTGTAACAGGACCGGTTCTCCAACCAATTGACACCCATATCCCGAAAAGTTTCTATACGTTATAAGTCAGTATAATGTCGGCATTTAAAAACAAATGTTAGATGTATTGCACGTGGAGTGGAAAGCTTTATACAAATGTTTCAATTAGAAAAAACTTGTTACAAGGTAATTTCACTTTACATGCAGATTTCGAAAAACATTTAAAAGGTTACAAGGACAGAGAGAAGTAGCCCTCATGCAAATAAACAATTTTTATGAAATCTTTGTGTTGGAGACTGTAGACAATCCGATTTTTTCTCTGGCATATGTCAAATTATAATTCAACAAGTATTACCTTAGGTGTAGTACAAGCTTTATATTTTTATTTCAGAGAATAGCAATACTTTCTGAAATGCAGAATTTTACGGGATCCTTAAGACTTAATCTCGGAATGTGGGATTTGTCAATCCCGAAAAACTCTGGAATTTTCGGGAACGGAGTCCCGGGATTGTCTTCGTTAGTATAAACGTACCTCTTGAGCGTATACTTAATATTAATATATAAAAATATTAATTATATGAGCGTTTTTGCTAAATAATATTTAGTTAAATTTGCACATGTGATTATAAATTTCATTTTTAAAATCATTTGGTGCATTGAAAATTTTTTTAAACGAAATTTTAAAGAATAAATTTTATTTAAATAAATATATAATAACACTGTG
This sequence comes from Melanophora roralis, assembly GCA_963583895.1. Taxonomy (NCBI): domain Eukaryota; kingdom Metazoa; phylum Arthropoda; class Insecta; order Diptera; family Rhinophoridae; genus Melanophora; species Melanophora roralis. The sequence goes on along the minus strand of OY757187.1, from coordinate 26,506,940 downwards.
AGACAAATGAAGACTTTTGGAAAAATGCACGAAGTCGACGGTAAAGGTTCTTTTATACTACCAAAGGTGAGTAAAACCCTGTACTCGGTTTGGCCAATTTGACTACCAATTACTTTTTATGGACCTCCAAAGATTTTGAAAATCAGTGCACCACCCAAAAAAAAAGTTTTTGGGCAACAGCTAATTCAGACATGATAATATTGCTAAACTTTATTTGGCAAAAATGTAGTGAAGAGTCCACTGAACAAATTTTGTAAAAATTTTATGTGCCAAAAATCAGAAATAACACTTTTTTGCAAAAATATAGAAGAAAAAAATTTTTTTTACGAGGACTCATATTTTTTCCCTAAAAATATTTTACAAAACTGTAACCATAGTAAATCTGAACAACTTTTGAACATTTTAATACAACTTGAATGTGTCTAGGCATCCAAAATTGCTTACAAAGACCACTTTGTACCTGTAAAAATTTTGTTTCTTGCTATTTTTTAATCTAAACCTATATGTAAACAATTTTTAACACTGAGTTTTCATATAAAACTATTCGCCATAATCATATTTACCATCATCATCACCGTCATCATTATTACCATCTGAATACTCGTAATCCTTCAATAATGGTAGTTCATCATAATCCATTACCTGCACCATTATTTAGAATATTTTAGCCGCCAAGTTTCAACGAAATCTAATGAACAAAGTGAACGGTTCCATTAAACAGCATTGCATTTGAGTTAAGCTAATTAAGACGGTTTATAAATGTTTACGTATATAGAAAATTCTATACAATATCTGACATATTTGTTTCTAGATGTAGAGAGAAGGGGTCTCCGGATGCCAGAAAGTCAGAAATTTCCTGGCACGCAAAAAAAGGATTTGGGACCCAGATTTAACCAACAAAGGAGCACACAAAGCTTTAAAATAATTTGTTTACTTTAATTAAAAGAGCTTTAAGCCCCGGTCAGCCAGATATTATTGTTAAAACGTATTATTTTTTCTCGAAATCTTTTACTTTAACTTCCTCAAATATAAAACAGCATTTTAATAAGAATCGCCCACCAATAACCTTAAATTTATTCTGCTGAACCTTAAAATACTGTATAAAAGTAACGTATCCTGAAAAATATGGTCACCTTTAATACTTTTTATGTCAAGGGTTTGCTAAATATATATATGTATGTATTAAAGCAAAAATGCTATGAAAATACAAAAGAATAACCATGTACACCTGTAATATGAATTGAGTATTCATGGACTTAATTTGTTAAACTTTCTTATGAACCCCAGCACTCCAGCAGCATTGATTTTAACATATGAATTTCAAATTAAACCATAGAAAAGGGTTGGATGTGTTCCCCATACCCACAAATACCCATACAAACATCCATAAATATTAACAGACTAACATATTGTTGCCAATAAGGAAATTGATACTTTTCTTGACTTCCCTATTTAGATAAATAAAAGGACTGTTAAAGGAAAAGTAAAATAAACCCTTGTGTTACGGAGAAAATTGATTACGAAATATTAGTTGTATAAATAAATAATATATTGAATAACTTGTTGAAAAAGGGAAAGTTTAAAAGATTAAAGACGTACTTTGAGAAATGTTTAAAAATGAATGAAATTAAAAGGTGAATGCGGTAATATATAATGAGGTGAGGAGAATAAATGATAGTATTTATCCATAGAGTTTGGCAATGCAGTTTGACATTAATATTTAATATAAGATATATTGCAAAGTAAAAAAAATCTATTAATTTATAAAAAAAATCATCCCTTTGCATCAGGAGGCCTTTGTTTACTTTAGTCTTCTGGTAGTAAATAAAGAAACTTTCAATAAAAAAATATTCGCTAAAGAAAGATTTTGAGGGGATAAAATGTCTTCAATTGTTTTTGTAGATATACTTTAAATAAGGATTTCCAAATTTCACTTTTAAATTTCATAATTTTAATATTTTTTGAAGTTATATTTTTTAAAGTTATGTAAAAACTAAATATCTCTTCCATTTGCTAACAAAATACGCGTCAGTTTTCCTGTTAAAACCGAAAAGTAAAAAAAACATTAGGCTGAAAATTTGGCTCTTTGTGCCCCAAAAATTTGCCAAATGGCAAATATGCACAACTCCCTTAAGTCAAGTTCAAACTTGACTCTTGCAGTCCTTTAAGTGAGTGCCTGGCATCAAAACTAATCCAGGAACTTCAGGATTTGAAGTGTTTGAATACCTTTTGTTATTTTTGATAATAGAAGTAGTTGAAACTTCCTTTTAAACTCCTTAGGATGCCACTATCATTGCAAGGTGCCAAATTTTGTAAAATTTTGTGCGCCAATAATGTGATCAAACGCTGGAAATTTAGGGTTTTTAAAACTTGTGTCAACAAAAAAAAAAAATAAGTCCCATAATATAATAAAGAGTTTTTTCTTGAGAAAAGATTATAATTATATTTTGATTTTTGTTTTGTTTTTTTTTTAAGCTCATGCCTTTTTTTTTGATGAAGTGACGCAAAACAAATGTACGAAAGACTTTGCTTTTTTCTATCACTCTTCGGTATTTTACCTTACCTGACACTATAATTCCTATTTAGGGCTAATAAGCCATAAAAAAAATATATTATTCTTAGAAGATAAGTTTTTTGAAACAAAAAAATTTAATATTTTTCATTTATTAACAAAAGATCATTTGATGTTGTTTGGAAATCATTTTTTTTTTCTAAATAAAAATCGAAGGAAATCTGCCTTCAAAATATCGGCTGTGGCTCGTGCACCATTTCTCCACCTTGTTAGAATTACATGTCTCCCAGTCCTAGTTAATTCAATTCAAAACTCAGCTTATTGTGCATTTTAGCACGCACCGTCCACGGTTGTCTTTTGGTCAGCGACGTCTTCGAAAAAAAGTCGCTCTATGACTCCTGCAGCGTGAATGTAGTCACGTTGAGCACGTGTGATGGCTCCTCGTGCATCACTCGTGGATTTTTGGTGCCCCAGAAGCAATAGTTATGCTTGTTCACGTACCCACTGAGGTGGAAATGAGCCTCGTCAATTTATGGTTTTGGTTGAAAAATCGTCCACTTCGGCTTCAAGATTAAGGATGGCTGGGCGTAGATCACATGCGTTTATCGGTCGACCGGCGGTAGCTAATGCATGTATGGGAATATGCGCAGTTTTTGGATCAAAATTTACCTTAGGGGTGACCGGCTGATGGCGAATTGCGAGGCACGGCATCTGGTCGATGTTTCTGGTGACAGCTAGACATTCTCGCCAACAGCGGTGATGTTCTCGGCAGAACGGGCACCCCGGGACCAGCGCTCTTGACAGGGATTGGGTGGTATAGGTGGCCAAAAGGCGCAGTGTTTTCGCAGTCGGTGCCGGATGACCGGGGAATCGGCAACGGAATTCGCGCTGCGCCAACAAGACAGACGAATTGTTACTCAAAAAAATAGACACAATTATTTCGCAGTCTAAGAATGTGTATCGCTCCATGGCTTGTTCAGTTATATTCTGCATATATCTAGTTCAAAAATGTAAAAACAGATTTGACATTAGCCGCCATTATCAAAGATAAGAGCATCTTCAAAAAGGTGATTTCTTTTTGCCCACCTTGTAGTCGAATTTTTAAGCTAAGCTAAATAATTTAGGTACCAAATCAAAATTTTCCAGTTGTTAAGTAGATTTGACTTAGTTTTAAAATTAAAGCAAAACAATTAAGGAAGAAACAGCAGGTCACGCTCAACCATATTTACTTTGCATCAATATATTTTTATTTTAAGCGCCACCGTATGCTTAAAATGTTCGCAGGTTAAGACGGTTTTTGTAAGGGGTGTAAATGTCGACAAAGGGAGGGATGGGAGGGAGCCTCAAATATAAACCCCAAAATTTGGTTGGCTAATTTCGATTAAAAAAATTTT
>OY757187.1:25975534-26498034 GCA_963583895.1 Melanophora roralis | reverse complement strand
TTTTATTTATGCTATAGATTCACAAGATTTTAAATACACCGTGCTGCTAAACGCTGTTTTGCCTTCACCAGCAAGAATTGAAAACGAAAGTGGCAAACAAAATAAAAGAGTAACAACAGTTGATTCGCTCGAAAGCTTAGTTTTGCGGTTGACCTGTATAAATAACTCTGAGAAACAAACCAATGCAGTAATAAACAAGTAGTATTCATCTGGTTTAACCATACTGCTATTTATCTTGTGGAGGAATTAACAGGCGTAAATATTATAGGTTCTTATGTACATATACATTAATAATAATTTGCTTATAACTTTAAAATATTTTTTTCAATAAAAAAAATTAACAATATTCGTTTTTAAATTTATTGGTCTCCAATGGGTTATTATTTTAAAGTAAGTAAGAACAAAGAGTGGTTAAAATTAGAACGGCTGTTGCCAAAATAAGAACAAAGCGTTGCCAAAGAAAGAACGCTTGTTGTCGAAAAAACAACCCCGGGTTCCTAAAAACTTGAAACCATCCGTTGTCAATTAGAGAACAAACGTGCTTAGCTTACTTTTGAGAACGGATGGTGTCGATTTCGGTGTTTTTAGAACGGTTTTTTCCCTCTGTGTACGTTTACACACAAGCATCTGTGCGTACAGTTTAATGTAATGAAATTGTATATTTTGAGATAAGCTTTACAACATGCCCTCACAAAACTATCAACAATCAAACCCAAAACTTGATCGATCGAGTTCAATTTTAATTGCTTTTAAATATTATAGCTTGGACCAAAAAAATAAAATGAGTTCGTAGAGCATATTATATATTCGAAAGCGTGCGTTGTTATTTTACATTTAAAAAAAAATATTTGTTAAATTGTCAAAAACTGTAAAAAATTTAAGTGATTACAATATGCGAATGACACCTTAACACAAATACGTTTACACTTGTCAAGAATAAGAGAATGTTTCTGTAAATGTGTGCTGGTGACTTTTGTTTAACTTAACTAATATTTCATACATGAAGCAACTCTTCTTATAAGTAAAGGTCTAAATATATAAATATTTAAATGTTAACTTAATAAATGGGTTAAATACATATAAAGTTGTACAACAAAATGTTAATATACAAACTTATGCATGCATGTATGTAAGTATGTATGCACGTACGGATGTTCGTTTGAATGTGGGCAAAAGTAATATTTAAATTGCTTTCGTCATGTTATTTGAACACACAAACATATGTATGTACATATACCTTAGATTGTTTTTGTAGCTATTGGCCTTTGTTTATATGTATGTATTACATTGAACGTTACCGTACTATTAATTCGTAGTAAGAATGTTAATGCTTGAATTTTGTTGTTGCGTTTGTAATAAAAACTCCCAGCAAAATATTAAAAATAGCTCTAAAATCAAGTCATATAAAATTATTGTCCTAGGACAACAAAAAATATTAGAATAAAATACAAGAGTTTGTAATGTTTGTAAGAGAGAGAGAGTAAGCTTTCGGCTAAATATATGTGGTAGTTGAAAAAGGACCTCTTTAAGTTCTCTTATATTTATTTACAACAATGCTCTTAGTTATTTTACGAATATGCAATCAAAATAAAATTAAAATAAAATATTCACGCGACGACACGTTTACTTTCGCACTGGTTATAAAAATTTTGTCTTACCGAGTGAGCCTTAAAATAAAAGGTAAATATATAGGGGCATATTCGTACATATAAGACGAAATTTTTAATACAAAATGAATATACATCTATTTTAAATCTATTATAAAAATTTTTAATAAATATGTCCCATAATGTTTACACCTACTGTAAATTGTATAAAAAAGAACTTTGAATCAAAGTTTTATTTTTATTTTTTCGAATTTCATAAAATAAAATTAACTATAAGTTTATTTATTTTGTAAGTAACAGAAAATTTTAAGAAAGCCACATACTTACATATGTACATAAACAAAAAATTTAATTCTTTTATGTTTGTGTATGCTGCATAAGATTTACGATAAAAAAATAATATTTTTGCAACAAAAGGCGATTTAAGCAAAAATGTAAAGAATTTTTTAAATACATATTTGAGTAAAATTTGCCAAAATTTATTATAACTGAAAAAATAATAAAAAAAATTCCTAATACACAAAAATTGTCAAAAAGAAATTTTCAAAAATACATCAAATAGGCACGGAGGTTTTGAAACTTAATTTTCCTTCCTTGAGTACGCTCAAGAAGCAGTACTCAGCCGTTACGTCTTTTTCTTTACGTTCGTTGTTGAAAATTACCCGTTGATATACATATGTTTGTATACCGATTTGAAAGAATATAATATAACCTTTTGCTTTTTCTAAGAATCCTTTTAAACTTTTTTTCAAGCAGTCATTCGCTTACACGTAGTTAAATTTTCTACTTACCTAGTAAGTTAGCAATCAATATTTTACAAAAGAAATCAATTGTCGTTCTTTGGCCAATACTCTGGGGCGACCTAAATGGGGACAGGAATAAAGGTATTCTGAAACTTGGGAAACCAGAACTTAGAAAGTGGTGACGGGTCACTTAAACTTAAGAGCACAACTTCATCAGGTGGGATTTGTGGGGAATAGTGATTGTAGCGCATGCAGGGAGGACATTGAAAAGTTAGAGCCTTTACTCTGCCACTGCCGAGTTTTTTCACAGGCCAGAGTCCGATGATTTTTGTCTGATATTTTGTCAGGTTTGGCTCACTTAGGAGAAGCAAAATGGGAGGTGTTGGTGGAATTCATCCGCATCTACAAATTTCTGTGAACCTATCCCTAAATTACCTTTTTCCTTGCTAGGAGCGCAATATAAGCCGGTCAATGGCTTAGGTATATGTCTTGCAAAATTTGATGCACTTGAAGCCCTCACCTTTTAACCTTACCTTACCTTCCTTTTGGCTAAATAATAAGTTAGTTTTATTTGAATTGTCCCAAAATTCACGAAAAAAATATTTTTAAAAAATTTAATTTATTACAAGTCGCCAATCATTCATTAAAAATTAAACAATAATTTAAGGTTTTTTAAACAAAAAATTTCTTTAAACTTTATTTTATAATACTATTTTTCATATTTGTATGCCTAATTACTTTGCCCCTTCATTAGTTTGTAGCTTATAAAAATGAGAATTTATTACACAAATTAAAAAAAAAATAATACTAAGAAGGTAAAGAAGTACCAATAAACTGAACATTTTGAAAGAGAGAGGAGCAATACCTTAACTTTTCCGGAAACCATTGGAGTTCGACATACATATGAGATAGGACTTTATTACGGCATTACTGACCATATGTCTACTTTAGGTATCGAAATCGTGTAAGCCTTTTCTGAAACTTTCAACATGACAACGATCCCAAACATTGTCGTTTGTGATTTTCAGAAATGTTGTTAGAAAAATTATCAAAATTAATAATGTGGACATTCAAGCCTCTGATGGGAACATGTGAATGTCTGTGAAACGCAAATAGGTAGTGAGAAGGCAAAAATAGTTTTCCTAATGTAAATTAATTTACTTTAACTTAGCAAAAAACCAAAACTTTTTTAGAATTAAAACAATTCAAAATTTAAGTAACTAATAAATTATTACATATATTTTTAAGTTCATAAAACAAAAAATGCTTTAATATTACATACTGACTGTCCCATAAACAGTATTGGTTCTCAAAATTTCGACCCCCAGAGTATAAATAATTTATTATAAATACATTTATTAAAAATATATTTTAAAATTCTCTTTAAAAGAAATATGTATATATTTGTTCTTAAGTTTTTGCTTAAACAAAAAGCGACTTTAATTTTTCTTGTTTTTTTTTTATAGGTAAGTTCTTTCTTCATAAAACATACTTATGTATGCTGCTTCAGTGAGTGGGCTTCGCTTAATTATATGTGAGTAAAACCATTTATTTATTATTTTTAAGAATTTTCAACTTTGGGAAAATTAAAAAAAAAAATTGAAAAAGTTAAAACTTTCGCTATATTTTAACTATATGGATACACTTATTCTTAACTTCCTTTCACAAGCTCCAGAGAAACTCATACGTTTATTGTTTAGGTATTATAGTAGCTGCAGGTCATACCTACCATTTAGTATGATTTTTATTTTTATTCTTTGGAGTTTTATAAAAACATTTTTAGATTTAAGCAATATACTTTTAATATAAATTTTTTTATCCAAACAAAAATGTTCTTAGTGTTTTGTTAGTGAATATATGTTTTTTTTACAAAACCACTGATTCTCAAGAAACCCATTAGCTAATATATCAGCATTAAAATTTTTTTAATACATATTTTTTAAAACTACAAATGTAACTTGAAGTTGGCAGATTATTGCAAAATTGTATACAATACGCAGTCCTATTAATATGATTATTAGAAAATCGTATGGCCTTTCAAAAGATCAGAATGGGGGTATTGATGAAATACTGGTTCCCTTTCCAATGTCGAACCCCACTGGAACTTTATATGCCTAAAAACTATAAAACTATATAAACTTGAGAAGTTACTGAAAAAATGAATCTCAAAGTCTTACTTTACAGTCCTAAATTTAGTATCATATTTACACCAAAAAGGGAATAATATGACAGTAACAATAAGGGAAAACAGTTTTGGGAAAGTGTGAAAAATAAGTAAAAGATGACATTTTTTCCTTAAGATGACTCGATAGGGGAATTGTCGAAATAGTTTCTTTAATTTACAAATGCGAGTTCCTTTAATCAATGGGAAGACTTTGCGTTAAAAAATGAAAAGGTGAAAATATCCCAACCCGAAATAGTTGCCGATTACAATAAAAATACTGGACGTGTAGACATAATGGATTTTCTCCTGCCTTTGTCTTATAGCCGGGTTCAATTAACAGGCATGCTTCCGTAAACGGAGACGTCCAAAAACCTGATTTAGTAAAGCTGTTGCAGTTACACAAACTACATCCAGAAAAAGCAGAAAAATAACTGGTAGATTTGACAGTAACCAGCATTGACTGGAACATGTAGCTGAAAAGGACAGATGCAAACTCAACTCTTGTAAAGATTGAACCAATGTTACAAGTATACCTAATAGAAATTGTTTTAAGGGCTACAATTTATATGGGAATTTTTTAAAATAACTGATAAATTTAAGGTATGGTTTTTATAATTGTAGTAATTCCTATTATGCGTTCTCATATTTAAAATAAATTTTTAATGAATTTGGAAAATAAAATATAAAAAAAATTCATTTTATATACAACACTAAATGAAAAAAATAATTAAAATAAAATAAACCTAAACGATAATCACAGTGTTTTTCTTAACCGCAAACCAAATTTGAATACGTTTTAAAAACACATTAGGGGAAAAATTTTTGTAAAAAAATAATTAAATACACTTTTGAGGGTGAATATGACCCAAAATATAAAAAATATAATTTTTTTTAGCGGCTCATTCAAAATTTATAGCTAAAAGGGTAATAAAAAAATTTTATATAAATGTAAATATCGCAACCTTAATAAAAACCGTCACAACTTAAAACCATATCTTTTTCGCATAGAAGTCATGGTTATAATTGTGTAACAAAATTAGTTCAACACTATAAATATTGCCTTGAAATTAACTCTACTGGAATGTAAACAAAATACTTGTGCTTGCTTAGAGTTTCACCTTGGATCAAGCTAAAGAAAAAGTGTAAGATTCTGATATATTTTTAGTTGTGCCTTTTTGTTTTTACTAAGTAAGCAATATATATAGGTATGCTGCATATTTGCATGATAACAGTCACAAAACATCAGTTTAAAAATCATTGTTAAATTAACAAACACCTAAAAACCATTTTGGCGCCAATCCTTAAAATACAAAGGAATTTTATAACAGATATACATCTGTGTATAACACTTTCTCTCTCTTAAAATCTTTCCTTTTTTTTGTGTTATTTTCTACCAAAGAAAGAAGAGAAACCCAAAAAGAGTATAGTAAGGACACTAAAGTATTTTTTCTGTGTATTTTTAAATAAAAATTCTTAATAATTGAGCTTTTATGACAGTAAATATACTCCCGCAATCGTAAAAGTTCGTTAAATAAGGACACATTTATAACCACCAATACACACGCACTTAAACATTCAAGAACATAAACACAAACATGACACGACATGCTGGCTATAGACAGTAACAATAATAAAACCTTAACGAAATCATAACAAATTGTATTAAAAAAACAAGCTTAAGTTAAGCGTAACGACCAAAAAGGACGAATAAGAATAAAACTACTACCATGAACAAATTTTAACGAAACCAGTTTGTAACGAACCATTGAAACGAGCGGTTTAAGAATGGTAACGGATGTAAAAACGAGTTTTCCCCTTACGAACCGTTAATTAACGTTTAATTTTAATTTTAAATAGTGAAAAAAAATTATAAAAGTGAAAATTTAATTTATAAAAATTTTTTTGGAAACAAAAAGTAAACAAAAAAGTGTATTTTTGAAACTGAAAAAAATATTTCAAGTAAAGCCGTTTTCTATTAATATTTTAATGGGAGTGTTTGTTTAAGTTTGTGTGAGTGCATTTTCCTAAGTTTTAGCTTGTGTTTTCTATAGGTACTAGTTTTCTAAGAATAATAAATTATACTTCTATGTAGTTAAAGTGACGTCTTTGAAAAGTAAATGTATTGCAAAAAAATATATAAATTTAGTTAAAGTTAAAGAAAAAAATATTACAGCAGAAAAAATATAGAAAGTTTACCATGTAAAGCTTAGTGTTCAATATAAAATTTTGTTTTTCAAAAAAATCCAAGAACCAAGAACAATCACAAAAACCAGGTGCATTTTGGTATCTTGTTTCTTACACTTGCACGCCATCCTGTCTTACAATGACTGGAAGCAAAAAAATTTTTTTTTTTTTTAAATAAGTAAAGTACATAACTGCAAACAAAATCTTAAGTGAAGCTGAAAATTCAACATTGTGTATTAAAAGTAAGGAAAAAATGGAAAAACTTACAATAAAAAGAATATAAAATAATATAAAAACTTAAAAAAAACGTTTTTACGTTGTTATTGTTAGTGTTAGAGCAGGAATTCTTTTCATTTTTATTCGAAAAAAGCCACCAAAAAAAATGCAACTACAAACAACACTAATGGCATATGTATGTAGTTGTATAACAATAGCTTAAGCAATTTTCTTTAAAAAAATAACTAAAAAGGAAACCCCTAAAGGTCTAAACTTTTAGAAAAATGCAAAATGAAATAGAAAGAAAACTTAAAAAAAAATTTCTTATGCACTTCTTAGGTGCAACTGATGTTCACACGCTGTTCTTTAAAGACGAAAATAAACTTAATGTTTCTTTTAATTCCTTGAAAAACTCTTTGAGAGCAGGCGGGAGTTTAGAGTTTTTGAAAATTAAAAAATCTTCAAGTTCAGGATATATTCTTATGTTAAACTATATTTTCCATTCTTACTGAAAAATTGTTTTTCAAATGAATTAATTTCAAATATTCTTTCAAATAGAACTAGGCCATTAATTGTGGGGAACAAATATCTTGTTGGCAGGGAAACTGGAAATCTAACAAAAAAATTTTAAACTAATATAAGTTACGTAGTATGAGTTACTTTGAAAATATGTTGTAAGATAAAAAAAATTCAGGAGTTTAAATAATGGGCCTTAATTTGATCTTGTAAACAAGGCCCCCTCCTTCCGTTTCTGGGGTAACACGTCTAAATTTATAGCTACTTGCTTAAGTGAAAAGCCGAAGCAAAAAAAGGTTTTTTTAAAAATAATAGATAAATATTTACAGAGAAAATAGTTTATGTTGTAAAAACAGGAACCGTCGCTAATTGAAATTTTTGGAAGTTTGAGAGTTTGAAAGTTTTTCGCTGTAGCTGCAGGATGTCGATTCGATAACTGCAAAAAATGTTTAAACCATATGCTTCACTGGTCGCAAATTCGGTTACAAATTCAAGTTTTCTGCCTGTGCTTTTAAAGTTCCAAAACCCCAAAATTTTACTAAAATGTCTTAAAAGTATTTTTTAAAAAGTTAGTGTGAATATTTACAAAATTTATGCACAAAAAAATATATTTTGAAATTTTTTTCCTATAGCCTAAAGAGTTTTACCTGATAAAAGGTACAAAAGCTACAAAAACAAGAACAAAAAAAGGAAAACTACAAGTTACTAGCAGACCAAAATAAGACGCTCAATTGTTGGGCAATTTCGAAAAAATTCTGTGTCTTATATTGTCTGTGTCACTTTTAACCTACGAAACAACGTTCCCCGAATTAGTGGGACAAAATTGTCAACAGTTTCGACAAAATTGTCAACAGTTTCGAAAAATCGAAAAAATATTAGAGGTACTGCTACATCGCCCCCATTGGTCACTAAATGACTTGTCACAATCTTAAACAGTACCAATGGAGATATGGGAACACGATTTGGTGCATGTAATATCTATACCTCAGCTATACGTTCTGCAAAATATAACCTAGATCTACCCTATTTTTTCAGTTTCCTCCATGGGTCACTATATGACTTTTCAAACTGTTGGGTGGTCAAAACTTATATATATCATATTAATACAAAAAACAAAAGAAAAAAAGTGAATATAGCATTCAAAAATAAATGGTGCGTTTTAAAAATCTCCCGTAATGCGCCCAGTTTTGTTGTCACTTTCATCTCAAACTATAAAAGTTTATTACTTTTAGGTAGTAAGAATTACAAAATCTTTTACCGATCTATATAACGTAAGTTAATTTTTGGTGCATGAAATGTCCATACAAAAGGGTCTTGTGATTTCTTCTTTTAGGACTTTATTTTCTTATGATTTCTTTTCTTAAAGTTTATTTTCTGAACACCTTTAAAGTTTTAAAACTAGTGTTCATGACATTCAAGCTAAATGTGAACAAAACAAACAAGTTTATAACTGAAAAAAAAGTAAGAAAGCCACCAAGTAGCAAAAATATATAAAAAATGATATCTGTTAGTTATTGTTGCCAAACACACAAAAGGCAGAGTGCATTTTGAAAATTTAGGCTTTGTCCTAACTTGCGAAAACCCAATTCTGTTTACCTTTATGGATACACATGTAAGTTAAATAAGTGATGTTTACAGCCATTTCAAAAATGCTTTCTACTTAGCTAATAATTATATAAAAATTTCGTTTAGAACAAAGTTTCATTCAACAATTTTATTACAATTTTGCAATCTTCAGATTCTTAATTTTAATTGAAAAAAAAACAAAGATTTTTGGAATCATGCATAACCAAATACAAGGACTTAAAAGTACAACAAAACTGATGTTTTTGTCAAAGCCCTGATTTAATTGAGTATTTATTTCAAAAACCATTATCCAGAAAAAATATTTTGCATGTCCAATCTTATCGAATATCAGTTGTCATCTATTCCAAGGGAATTCGGAAACAAAATCTTTGTTTAATCTAAAAAGAAAGAGGTGTGTTTCTAATACTTTAAGGTCTTGAAATAACAGTTTGCTAAAAAAAACTAACGTTTATAAAATCTTATTAAGTTCTTTTATTTCAATTGGATATATCGGATGATGTTATCAACCAAGAATTTTTGTAAGCCGTAAGAAACCCCAATTGTGTTTTGCTTATTTACAAAGTTAGCCAAAAGTAATGCAAACTTAATGTTTATTAGAAAAGATATATTTAATAAAGCGATTTAAGCTCACTAACTGTTTGCTGAATATGGATTTTCCTTCAGCATTCCGACACACTTTTTCACTTATATTACTTGTAAAATCAGCAGATTGCCTTAAAATTGTTACCACATATCTTAAAAGATCTAAATAAAATATTTATTTACGATGACCTTTTTTTTCCTTAAAATAATTATAACCTTCTGATAATAGTGGGTATCTCGACATAAATCTTTCTAAGTGCATGATGTCACAGTCATAAGTAAACAGTCTCTAAGTTTTTAGTGCAGTATTTGCACACAAAAAACTACAAAAAAAATTTTTCAAACAAATTCTTGTTCAAAATAATTTATTTTTTTAGTCAATTTATTTAATAGTCTCTAATAATATTTTTATTTGATTTTTAAATCAAACAAAATTTTCGCCTAGACAAATGAAATATTTAACCAGCTCAGCAAAATTTTTTAACAGAAACTAAAATTCTTGCAAAATTGTTTGTCTAAATTTACAACTTTCGTTGTAGGTCCTCAGCCAGACAAAATATTTACTGATTCTCTGAAATTTGTTACTGATTCTACAACTCAGTTTTTTCTGTGTGGTCAACTTTTGGGTTATTTCTTTATTATTAAGCATTGTTTTATCTTTTCTATTAGGGTAATTATTATTAATTTTAATACAATGTCTCATCATTCTTTTGATCAGGATTTTAACACTACACACGATTTAGAAAAGGAGTTTTAAGGCAAGCAAAGGACAATTATTTTATTTAAATTTAGTTTAATTGCTAATTTTTATTTATTGTTGAACTTATTGTTTTAAATACCGAAGAGATTTTAAATGCAAAAAAGCATAGTGTATATGAAAAGTAAACTTCGTCCTAACTTACAAAGCAGAAAAGAAGGAAAACACTCATACCGTTTCCCTTTCTCTGTTACATGTAAGTTAAATAGGTGATGTTTACAACCAAAAGACACTACTACCGTTCAAAGAGTACTGATGATGAAATTGCGTAGCTGCTTTCGAAAATGCATTCTACTCGGCTGGTATCGGTAGCAAAATCTGATTTTTTCAAATAAAAGAAACATTAACGGAAAAATATCAATTTCTTCTTATAAAAAGAAATTATATGAACTTAAGCCAAACTAAAAAGCAAAAATTTGTATTTAATTAAATATTTAATAATTTTTATTAATATTTTATATTTAATATTTTTTATTTAGAACTTTTCTTTAAAGATTTATAATACGTTTTCATAGTTGAAGAACAATAAAACTAAGACCTTGTAAGAATTAAGTGGCCCTCAAAAGTTAAAAATAAAGTGCAACTACTAGCAACCTTTCTCTGTTAATGATTTTACAAAAATCAATAAGGACAGCTATTAGTTTACTTTTACTTCAAGCTATATTTTTGTTTTAATTCAAATTCTATTTGCTTTAACTACAAACCTGCTAGTATACATTTTGCTTAAAAAATTTTTCAATTGCTTTCACCTTAAGTTTAAAAAGATTATGGTAAACAGGTTTTCTAAACAGCTAAAACAGTGGTGAACTTCTTATTTTTTATTTTAATAATTTTAAATTATACATTAAGGTATCAACTTTTCTCACTCAAGGACCATAATAAAAATTAGTAGTACAAAAAATAAAAATGTAGAAGCAAAAACTTTGCTTTTAAATCTTGTTATAATGTTTATACGTACGTATGTTTGTAGAAGCCTTAAGGGGCTTTCTTGCAAAGAATGTTAGTCTTACTCTCGTCATACCTTAAAATAAATAATTTTTTATGAAAATGAAAAAACAAGTTACGACTTGTAGCTAGTTCTGATTTTTTTTTTATTTTGGGGTGTTGAAAACAACATGTGGTATGCCATCACACATACAGTTATTCGCTGTTCGTGTTAGACCTAAAGTAAAAGGCATTTCCGTTTCCGCTAATTTTATTTGTAAGTGGTGCTAAGGAAAATTTTCTACACTCTGCAATGTTAGAAAAAAATAAATATTATTTTTAGACATTTTTTCTATTGTTTTACTTTCTTGCTTTAGCTTTTTAATATTTTCCTTTTTTTGTGTGAAATTAGGCAATTGTGCTAATTCAATGTGAGAAAAGTTAAACTAACTAGAATTATTTTTTCGCTTTTTACTGGCACTATTGTTCATTAGTTGTTTTTTTTTTCAAAAAAAACTACTTTTACTTGATTTCTAAAAATGTCCATTTTCAAATTTTACTGAATTTCTTTAATCTTTCGTTGGTGTGCACGTTGAGTCATAAAATAATTTATTAATCTCCCTTTCTTCTTTTTTCTTCTTCTTATTATATAGTTCTTACTATATATGTATGTATACAAGTTAGCAATGAAATAATGTTTATGTTTCTATTACACGTAATAATGACGTGATTAACTTTATTTAACTTCAACTTAAGGTTTATGAGTAAAAACTAGCTACAATTTTTTAACTTTTGATTGTGGACTTGCTCATAATTTATTAAAGTTAATATAATTTAAATTTTAACAAAAAGAATTTTCTTGTAAAAAAATTTAAGGTTTGAAGGCACTGAAGAAGCAGTGTTTTACTTTTTTCAAAAGGTTTTTACATAAGTTTGTGCACTGATTTTGTGTATCACCACAAAATGCATAGTATGGGTATTATGGATTTGTGCACATATAATTAACTCCCAAAAATAACAGTTCGTAATTAAAATTTCGTTTTTGCAGCTCATAAACAGAATCTGGAGTTTCAGGTTTTCGGTAACGGGACGAAATATTAAGGAGCTTGTGATATTTGGTAAACTTTTTGATATTAATCCCAGACAAATATCTTGCTGCGATAAGCATTCAATGCCCGGCCTGTTTTAACATAACCCTTTCTTTACAAAATTTTCGCATCCTTAGGACCTTATGCCATCAATTTTAACATTTACTCTTGTTCTTTAAAAGGTGCAGAGAAATCATATCTAGATGCATTAGTTACGAATTCATTAACTCAACGCGATATTACAGCATACTCTTTTTATAAGAGTATTTTATAAATATAATCCCCCAAATTCTAATTCAAACATTAACTGACAATTTAATTAACTTTTGCAAACAGTTTTAATAATTTTTTCTACAAAATTATTGTTTTAATCTTTTTTTAATTGATTTTAAGAATTTATGAAATATTTTGATGCATATGTGGTTTGTCTCCATAAATATAATTTTTTTTGTTAATACTAATACTCGCTGGCTTAAAAAGCAAAGGCTCTAAGTTCACATTTAAAATTTTTTTTTTAATTCTGTAAACGAAAAATATTAAAAAAGGGTAAGCCGATTTTTTTAATACATGTTTTTGAACAAAATGAGAGAAATTGTTAAGCTTTAGTCTTTATAGAAATTATGAGCATTTTCTAGTAATAAATTGGACTTAGCATTCATCAGAACAAAAAAAACTAAAAAGAAAAAACGTGATAACTGTAATTTTTTTCTTTTTATTGAACGTGCTTTCACATATTAATCATAAATGCATTAAAATCTTAATTTTCAAGAAAAGTTAACTTCGAAACTTTGCATGCTAAGCTAGTGTATTGTTTTATGTTTTAAAATTGTTTATATACAAGTACAACAAAATTTACTTTAAAAAAATTATATAATTTTTTAGTAAATAGTAGATATGGTCTATTTGCATGTGATGACAAATAAGTTAAAGACCAGATTAAATTAAATCTGGTCAAAAATATAGGAATATATCTTTACAAAAAACAGCTGTAGCATCTGATTGCGCAATCTTAACTCATTATCCGAGTTTAAAAATTGAAACAATTTTAAATGCAGAAAATAATTACAATCATTGTCGTATGTTAGGGAATATAATATACCAAAAGAATTTAGAATTAATTTTAAAGCGGCTACAGAGAATGTTGCTTAAAAATAAAGGCATTTAGTTTAAAAAAACTGGAGAGGGAAAAAAAAAATATTTTAAAGTAATATTTTTTTTAATGCACAAGTATCTCCTACTGTTTAAAATTTTTTGAAATTTTTTTAATATTCATATTTCTTTGATTTTTCTGTTCACTGATATTTAATTATTTAAACCTTTGATTTTGTTAATGATTTATAAAATTAAAATTACCCTGAAAAAGCCACATAAAAAGTAGCAAAATATTGGAAAATGTAGACAAATAACTAATAAAATTGATTGAAAGATTTTGTATTTATTATTTTTTATTTTTACATAAATTTTCAGAAAGAAAATTTAATTATTGCTCAAAATTATAATAAAAACATTTTAAGGCAAATTTTCCATGCATTAAAAAGCTATTTTAATTGTATTAAGTCACGTGGTTAAAAAAGCTTATAAAAATAATTAAATTTAATTGAATTAATTAATGAAAATCTATTTGGTATAATTGTTTTAGTAAACTAATTGATTGGCGTGTGAATTTCAGAACAAATTTTTATAATTTATGCGGTAAAGTGACAGCCGTGTTAAGTTAGTTTTTGGTTGGGAGAAAAAACTTGCAACAAGTAGATGCAAAAAAATTATGTTTTAATCCTAAATTGTTAAAAAGTTCTAAAAAAATAGTTACAGTTGGTGACGCAATTATTGCGTTTTTCAAAGTTAGGGAAGCAAAAAAATATTAAAACAGATGAAATATAATTGCTAATTTCTTTTTTTAATTCTTTTTTTTACACTAAATATTAACTCAAATAAAGTAATAAATGCTGAAAAATACTTCAAAAAAATACATCAAAAAAGGAAAATTTGCGTGATTTTCTGTAAAATCTTCATCCATAACACCTAACTTTCTTTTTTTAAATAAATTAAATTGTGCCAAAATATACAAAAAATACTTCTTGTTTACCTTAGTTTCTAATTTTAAAATCAACATCTTAAAAAAACAAATAAACAAATTAATCCAAAAACCACTATAAAAAACAGTTCACAGCTTTTGTAGAAACGTGAGTTAATATTACTGATTTTTGAATTAAATTAAAATTTGGCCATTGTATTATTTAGCTATACGACACAGTGAAAACATGATAGATAGTTTTCTTTACCTCTAAATTTCTGAAACTCTAAAATAGTTTAAACAAAAAATAACATTTTTTGGGCAGATAACCCAAATATATCTTAACCTTTAAGCAGTTTTAAAAGAATTAAGAAATGATTTAAAGGTATTTTGATTGCGATCTTTTTACTTAGTCAAATAAAACTAATAGTTCTTGAGTTTTACCCTTATATTTAGTGGAAATACCTTTATTAAAAACACAATGGCATGTCCAAAAAGTCGAGCTGATAGAAAAAAGCTATGGGCAGATGGCCACTCAACATCACAAATAAGGTTAAAAACAACATTCAGTTAACAAATACCATGTTTCCTTGTGTTATTGTTACAATTTAAAATAATAATTATTAATGAAAAAGGTATAATACAAAAAAATCGTTTTTTAAAAATATTATAAAAATCAAGAAATAGTTATTATTTTTAAAGATTTATTTATTTATTTATTTATTTTTTTTGATATAATTAATATGGCCCCTGATTTTTAAAAGTCAGTACATCTATACGTATGCGTAATATACAATTAATTTGAAAACAAAAATTATGCAAAACAAATTAGTTTACTCCATTTTTATCAAAACGAAAGACTTATTAAGAAATCTTTAAAATTTTCATATTATTATACTTAGCACAACTTTTTTAAAGTCCTATTTTAACTTGTTTTAAAAATTTCTTAGTTTATTTAATAATTTTCTATTCAGTCAAATACTACTCTGTCCATCGTAAAAAAAACGACTTGCAGATTTTGATCTTGTACAGACTTTGTTTACCAATTTTGCTGACTGGGTAGTTGCACTTTAAAATGCCAGTATTTAAATGTTAAAAGTTCAAAAGCTGAGAATTATATGGTGCTTCCTTTCTGCCTTCTATTTGATTTGTTTTTTTCTAAATGTTGCAATTCATTTATATGTGTCTACGTTTCTCTATTTAAATTTTGTTGAAACTATTTATTTTTATTGTTATTCGTTAGTAGAGGTAGAGTTAATTTTTTATTTATTTTGGTATGATTTTTTCTCGTTACGGTAGTTTAAATTTAAAAATTGTTTGCTGTCACGGTTGATTTGTTGCAACTTTGGTTGGTTTTGTTCCTGTTTATAGACGAAGTACATATAGGTATATGTATGTTTGTGTGTGCGTATGTATATAAATATATGTAGATCTAAATATTTGTTATATTTGTACAATTTTACATGTTTTATTCCATAAGTATTTAATTCTTTTATAGTTATTGTATTCTCCCACATTTTCTACTTGTTTTTGTTAAAAGTTTTTTCTTCCTCCTTTTTATGTAAGTACTAAAAATTGTATTGTACATTTGATTGAATGTACTCTATGATTGTTGTTTTTGAATTTTATAAATCCATTCCAATGTAATTTAAGTTGTATTTAAAGAATTATTTGTATTTGATTCCTGTTGGTTTTTATCTAGTTTTTTTTTCTATTTATTGACCTACATATTATGTGTATATAGTTTTATTGGAAAAAAATGAAGAACAACTTTTTGTAAAACAACATCTACCAACAGAAACGACACAAAAGAGTGACCAACATTGGATTGGTTAGCTTTGCTTTATGTTAGTCCTGTGTTACATTTACAAAAAATGTTAGCCTTAACAAACACATTAAGCATGTACTTACCTACTAAAACCCAAGTTTAAGACAAAAATTTTTAATGTAAAAATCATTTCATAATATACCATGAGTCAATATACACTACCTTGAAAGTCACCTTTAACTGCTTTCAATTTATGCGGTTGTCAATACTTAAGTCATCTTAATGAAGGGAAGTGTATCATATAAGATACTCAGGTTTAATCGACTTAGGCCTTGTTTCATGTTCGTGTTAATTTTGTAAAGCGATATATTGACATATGATTTTTTTTACTGTGTTTTATATTTTAAAATTTCTTTTGTTTTTAAATATTATGTTCCATAGCAAAAAATCGCTTAGTAATATTTTAATTTTTTGTCGTCATAGAAATCATTTTTATTTTAAAAAGCTAATTGTTAAATAACACAATGCGCCAAAAAGTTCACTTTTATAATATTTCTTGAGTCAAATTTAAATAAATTTGGACAAAACTGAAATCATCTTTTCTGTATTTTTGAGACATATGTTTTTGGTTTCCTATAATCTTCAAGAACATATTTTTGTGCTCTCCTTTTATAGGTGAAATCATGACGAGGATTTCTTCCTTCGTCAATAGTTTAAACACTGCGACCATTGACAGTTCGAAATATTGTTTACAAAAAAATACTGGGAAGGTTTGAGGAATAGATTATTTCTACTTTTAACAAATAATTACAGAAACCGACTTTAAGTTATTTAGGAAGCAAAGTTAAATTTGTATATTATATTTTTTTTACTGGCTTGAAAATTTATTCAAAGTAACGACTCATATTGGGGTGAGTGTTATAGAAAGTGGCGATTAATTCAAAAAATGACTTTAACTAAAAAAATGATTTTCACAACCGTGATTACCATATGAAAGTAGATAAAATTTTATATCACTAACTGCAAAAATAAAAATTCTAAGTTTTAAACTTTCTTTGCAGTGTGTGTTTAAAATTCAATAATTTTTGTTATTTTTTCGCGCATTGAGTAAAAGAGAAAGTTTTGATATTTCAAGTGATTTTATTTTTTATTAAGACTTCTATAAGTAAAAATTTTATAATGAAACCTTCAACTTCAGATAGATGAGTATATAAAAATATATGTATTTTTTGTTTAGATAAATGTTTTAGAAATAAAATAAAAACAAATTGCCCTAAAAATGTGGTATTTTTGATATATATACTGAGTTTCAATAACTTTGTGGATGAGTGCAGAAAAAAAAATGATTTATTGTTCTTAAAATACAATATTCAAGCTAATAATTGCTCACTTGTGCAATTTTTGAGTTATAAATGTTTTTGGGACACAACTCCACTTGCTAAAAAACTTTGCTAATATAAATACATATTAGATATAAATTCTTTTTATTTAAACAAAAAATTTTTTTTTTGAAAAGCACATGAAGTATGCTCTGACTTACAATTTTATTAACAAACTTATCGTTTTTTATTTAAAAATATTAGCAGAAATAGTCAAATACAATCTTTTTCCAAAGTATAAAAAAGCCCATAAACGTTAAAAAAATTTGTTTGAAAAATTTTTTCAAAAATTTTTTTAATGCTGGTTTTTTTATGTATTTATCAATATTCATCAATAAAAAATTTAAATATTTTAATATCACGACTTCTATGAATTAATCGTCGCTTTCTATACCATTCACCCCAATGTGGGGGCGAAAATACCGATTTTCAGTTGAAGCAAATTTTGTCATTAATTTTTTAGTAATATTTAACTTTGTCAATGTTTTTCCGATACTTTGTGTTTTGCTGTATATGACGAAAAATCGACTTAATTTTTAAGGTTTTTGGAAGTTTTTTTTTCGATGTTTGATTTTAAATGAAATATTCTGATAACTTCTTGGATGAATTTAAAATGGATATACAGGTTTTTAAGTAGCATTTTCAGTTGATTTTACAAAATAACGTTTTCAGTGTAAGGTCAATACTCGGGACATCTTATACTAAATCATAGTTCTTCTCAATATATTATTTGCCTTGTAATCATTTTCTTGAACTTAATTAAAAATAAAAAGCAGTTTAATAATTTTTACTTTTTTTTGTCTTCGACCTGTTTTTGAGCCTCGTAACTCATTTATAGAGAAATGTATCCTAATATGTATATTTATTTATATCACCATTCATTTGTGCTTAAATAAACTATACATCAGCAGACATGACGCGATGTAGTAAAGGTACGATTTTATTTTACAACAACACTTTTATATATGCAATTTATTATTATATAGAAAATATAATACAATTTATTTTTATCCTTATTGATTGCCTTTTCTCAGAATCGATTAAATATTACTTTTAACCAACACATTTTGCTGTTATTGGTGCAACTAACATACACACATGCATACATATACAATTTGTTTTTTTTTTACATTTACAACTGTATTTGTATACATGGCTGTCTATGTTTAGTACTTATATTGATTTTTTATTTGAAAGACACATGTTCATACATATATCAATGACAACCACGTTAACCTCTGGAGCCCAAACGCTAATCGGGCTTTACATGCACGCAAAATACCTCAAAGTTTTTTTTCAGCAACAGTTTACTGAATAATAATAACAACAACACAGATTGATGTTTAATTGTTTATTTATTTTTTTTTTTTTTTTTGATAGAACACATTGTAAAAAACAACCCATACAATCTTATAAGTCATGTTCTTTCATTGGACACCCATAACATGTTTATGTATATGTGTACTTTCACATATGTCAAAAATACCTTGCAGGAAATGTCAATAGTGAATCACTAGAAATTAACTATAAACATTATCACCAGTACTACTGACAAGCTATACCTCAGGCAATACTTTTTGCTATAGACATTTAGCATTTGATTGTCATTGAAAATCCACTACTGTCATTGGTACTATTGACAATATAATTCCTTTGGGGTCATATGTATACATTGGAACCAGTGATTAACTACTACCTTTTAGCCATTTTAGTGTACAGTACTACTGACTAGCTATACCTCTGGCATTGTGTTTTGAAATAGATATTTAACGTAAATAAGTATGAATTGTGTATATACATCACTGTTGTAGCAAAACTGCAAAAAATAAACAATTAAAAAAGATCATTACGTCGCTGATACATTTTTGCGTTTGACGGTGAACTGAAGCGTTAATTTGCAGCTGTCAATTTAATTTTCTTCTTATCAAAGTTAAATATAAAACTGTAGACGTATTGTTGTCAATGTCGCCAAAAAGGCTTCATAATAGTTGACAAAAGTGTTGACATATGGACACTTGCCCCAGGTTTCCTTCAGGGTACATACAAAAATTTTAACACACACACACATGCGTTCAGTTGTAACCCACTTTCTTCTTGCGACACTCATGTACAACAACTTAACAAAACTTACACTTAATTTGTTTAAATGTGTGTATGTTTGTTTTTGAAGTGTTATACTTAATACACACTCATATTCTAATCATAATGTTTGTTAGTAATATAACATGGTCGTCGGTTACCAACTTAACTTATGAATATTTATAGTTTTATTACACAAACCTGTTAGTGTACCCTCTAAAACACCCACTTTACGTAGGTACATTCCATATGTAGTAACTAACTAATTCTTATTGTTGAAATTATATTTCAGGAAGCATCAGTGATGAAAAATGAGAATTTCATTTAGGTATCAAAAAAATGTTTCGAGGGTATTTTTTAAACGGCAATAGTATCAAAATATTTTTTTTCTCTGTTTTACTTTAATCCACAAAAAAGTCCTATAGACATTTTAAGTGTTTTTAGTTTTTTTCAACAGTGAATCAAAACTGAACTGTATATACATATTTTCTAAAAAAATTTTAATTTTGGTTTAAGTCCGTTAATATCATCCAATGCTATTGTAAAAATTTATTTTAAAAATCTGACCTTTAATTTGGGCAAATTGACATTAGCCGCTTGAAAAAATTAAATTTAAATTTTGTTTTTCGTTGACTTGCCAAGTTTATCTTATCGCATCTCTATGAAATGTTTTTTGCCCGCCTTTAGTTACCAAGCATCAAGTTAAAAAGTTTATTTACACCCTTTTTATACGCTTTGCCAAAGAAAAGTGTATATTTAAAACATTTAGCAAGCCATTTACCCATAGGTTAATACTTTATGATTTAAAATAAATGCTACAAAAGACGACCACTGATTACTTTGTTACCTAAGTATGAAATATTCGAGGAGGAAATTCTCAAAGATATATTTTCTGTTTACGCCATTTTTTTGCACTTTTCAATTTTTTTATTATTTTAAAATAGGTCATTTAAACGAAACTTTCATACAAAATCAGTATTTCAAATCTAATTTAAATTTCCAAATTGTTTATGAATATACCCCTTTTTGACCTTTTGCATTGGTAAAAATATTGTACGTAATTTATCAATAAATACTCTAAAACAATTTTGGGACCTCCTAAATTCTTAACAAAAATTAAATGATTGCACTTCTATATAACATTAACAATTTTTAAAAATGTTTGAGAAAAAGATATGATTTTTTAAAGTTAACCTTAAAGTCACGTTTTTTAAACCTGTTTATCATTTACTATTCGAAACCTTTGATTGTAAAATGATATTGCAAAAAATATTATTCACTGCCTCCCGTGAAAGGGAGCATATTAACGTACTCAAGAAAGGCACATAAAAAGAAAAGGATAGTTGGTAAAAGGCAAAACTAAACGATTTAAAATAATAATTAGAAAAAGCAAAAGAGGGTATCAAATTAGCTAGAGGAGTAACGCGGTATTTTTCACCATCCAATAGTATCAAAAAAAGTACGATCGTATCAACGTTTGCAACACTGGGAAGCATAGAGAAGAAATGAATATGTGTAAGAAAAGTGACTCTCACACTACCTTGCCAATGCAAAAGTAAGGATGTCAAGTGGTGGCAAATATTCACTTATGTCTTCCTTCCTTCTCTGTCTCTTATTCCTTTTTTATGCGAAGAGTGAATTAGTTAAAGTCTTTCTATATTTTTTATTATTATTTTTTAAAAGTATTTGTATTAAAGTTATTACGGCTAAGCCTTAAAATACCTCAATAGCAATCCATTATTCATTTATTTGCGTCTTCCTTTTATTTGGCTGAATGTAGTTAAATTGTTCCTCTCTACTTCAAAATAAAAAATCCACTTTTATTCAAATCCCTACATATCTCACATTATACCATATTTAGTTTGTGACTTAAATGTAGGTAATCATGTTATTTAAAGAAATAAAGAAATATGTATGTCCGTCATATCAATGCAGGTGAACTAATAATAGTTAATAATATACTAGTTTACATATTTGTAGTTACATATTACATATTAATTATATACAAATGTCATTTTAAACAAATACAAATGGGAATATATGTTTAATTATCTTGTAACTCATATTTATCGTAATTATTTTTAACACCAGTAATTGGGGACTTGTCCAGTTTAAACGGATTTTAATGGTATAAAAAGTCAACTCCAAAAATGTAATAAAAAAAAAGAGAAAAAAAATTGTTTAATTACAAAAGTATAAGGGGCTTCAGTAGAAGGGAACAAATAAGTAAAAAAAAAGTTAAAAGCAATTCAGCTCAAACAAATAATCGAATTTTTATATAAATATCAAGGTTACAACAATTTAAGTTTTTTATTATTTATTTATTTTTTTTTTAAATATATTGTACAAACTTTTGTGTATAAAATACTGAAAAATATTTCTGCTTACTTTTTAATTTTTCAATAATCAAAAATGTTAACGTTAATTATATAAGAAATTTACCATCTAATATTCATTTGCCCTTTTTCGATATTTTGCAAAAAATCATTAACCAAACCCACATCAATCTAAATATTTATCCATACTTAAAACATATATAAAATATATTATATTTAAGTGAATTGATGGACAGGTGACAGACAATATAATATTTTTGATGGAAACCCAGTCTATCTTTGAGGTTTCATTTATGGAATGGAAAATCAATATTGTTTTCAGTTGGGTATTAAATTAGCAAACTTTTTTTCTTTTGACAATTAGATATTTATTGTAATATCCAATGTAACATAATGGTATGTGCCTTTTTTACACATACATAAGCAGATTACACATATATAAACATATTGCACTCAAAATCAATAACGTTCACAACTCAAATCCTTTATTTTCAATTAGAGGATTTTTTTTGCAAAATTGAATGCAAATTTTTAACCAAATTAAGGAACCGATATATATTGGCTACTGAAATATCTTATCAAAAAAATGTCTTATGAATAATAAAAAGATTTTTATGTAATTGAAGCTGTGTGACGTTTAATGATATAAAGTGGAAACAAGTAAGTTATAGTCCGACCATATTCTAACCTTTACCACAATTCACTTCTGTTAATTACCACCACCGCACACTATTTTCAAATTATTTTTTTTTTGCGAAAAACTAATTTGTTTAAAAGTTTAATAAGTAAAAATATTTTTCTTTTGACAACACTGCAGTTTCTTAAGATTAAAAAAATAAAATTTGTTTAATGGGAATTCTTCAGTGAGTCAAGCTTAAAACGTTGGCCGTTAAAAACGTGTTTCAGTGATTCTAAAATTACCGGACAGTTTGTCGCTCCATTTTATTAAAAAGGGAAAAATAAAATATATTTCTTTTTCTTATTTACATTTAAATAAAGCTTTTACTTCGTAACCACTAAAAATTTTTTACAAAAATTATTTTGTTCTTGCCTACCCAAAGTATTCAAATATTATTCCCCTGGCTGTCCCCAGCCCTACTTTCACAGGCACTTGTTTGAATTTCTAGCAAATATATTATACGAATTTTAAACGAAATTGATGAAAATTTAGTTTTTAAGGGATTTTCTTCTTTTGTAAATGTAAATATTACTTATTATCCGTAATTTGTCCATAAAAATACACATAAACATTTTTGCTAGCGTAAAATTAAAAGCTTAGAAATATGTATGTAAGTAAAACGATTAAATCTAATACCTTTTATTTTAAGTAAAAAATATTGCAACTGTTTTTGGATATTTTCACTTAAGCCCGAAAACGTTCTTCGTTCTTCCATTCGTAATTTGATCCCCCATTTTCAATGCAATTACAATGTTTTTCATACAAATTTTTGAGAGCAAATAATGAGTTTTGCAGCTAATTAAGTTTTGATTAAAATGTCAACTTTTACAATTTAGTCGATAGTTTACCTGCATAGTATATGCATATATACATATGTGTACATATATGTATATGTGAAAATATTTTCTACGCAGCAGAAAAACACAAGCAACTGTAGGTAATCGAAGTGTTCATTAGAAATTATCGATAGAAAATTTTTAGGCATTTGGTAGCATATGCTTAAGCATTTAAAGGTAATTTTTTTTAATAATATAAGATAGTAAAATGTTAAAATATTTATTTAAAATAGCTTAGCTTCTTGAGAAATATTTTAATATCCTTCAAAATATATATGTATGCTTCCCTGACAACAAATTTCTTTTTATGTAATTTTAATTTTTTTTTTTAACTAAATGATATTATATGTATATAATAATGGCAATAAAATTTGTTCCCTTAAGTGACAGGTGTAGGTAATTATTATGACATTAACATTAAAACTTGTTTCATGTCATTAATCAATCATTTAATTTGACATTGTGTTGAGCGCGTTGATAGATAGTGAGAAGAGGTTATTTTTAATATATTTGTCACTTATAACAAAGGAAATATTAACTTTTATTTCAAGCTTTATATATGCTTTCTGAATAACTGACTGACTGCCTGAGATATTATCGTACAGCTCTAAGGCGTAAGGCTAGAAAAATTAAAAATTAGTACTGCCGGTTTCTGTTTTAATAGCGATTTTTTGAAAAAGGATTTCAGAAAATTTGGGTCCTAATGAGGTGAAAAAAGTCAGAGTAGAAAAAAATATTGAGTCAAACTTTTGAAAGTATGATTTTCTACTAAAAAAAGCTTCAGACATATGTTTGGTACCTATTTTTAATAAGAAGCAAAAAAAAGTAGGAATTATATACATATTTAGGTACTTTTTACGTTAACTGTTGTAAATTCTAAACCAACAGAGATAGAAACTTACATTTTACATTTTAAAATCTTACCATAAAGTTAATTTGTGTATTTTCATACCTTTTTAAGAAATAGAGATAGAAGTATAATTTTAATTGCGTTCGGCTCCAATGGTGGGGTTTTACATATTTAATTTTTTGAGGTTATAGTTCAATAGATATGAATTTAAGGTCTATTGACTCTAAATGCGGAAACAAGTTAATTGAGTGGACAAGAAGCAGTTTTTTTTATTTGCTGCTATTGTTTTTTTTATATGAATCTTAATATACAGAACGTATTTTTGATCTTTTTTGTACTTTTTGCATCTTTTGAGATTTTTGTTATAGATAAATACAACTGAGGTCCTTTATCCTCGATAAGGAGAATTGACACAGTGCGCAGCCATATGTTTATTTTGTTAAAATTTTTCAACAAAACCACATGTTTTTGAGAAGAAAACTAAGTACAAAAGAAAATGAAAAATGCAATTAAATTAAAAATTTATCTATGAATGAAATTAAAAATTAGTTAAGGAAGTGCAAACACATCAGAATTTGCAGCAAAGTAGGTTAAACTAATTTTTTATATTCTTTTAATTTTTTTCTTTTTAATTTTAACGTAATTTATCGTTCTGTTTTACATTTTATTAATAAAATAATTTTTTATTACATTTTTCATTAACCGTATAATAGATATTTATGTCATTTAAAATATAATGCAATATATTGACCTTGTTTAATATAAATAGTCATAACGCATAGGTTTAAATATGTACATGAATATGTAAATTTTTTATATTAAAACCTAATTAAATTTAAAAATATTTTAGTAAACAAATATTTTATGCATTTAGCGTATAACACATTAAACCACCATAGTTGAAGTTTTAAATAAGAAAATAATTAAGCATTTCAGAAAAAAATAATAATTGAACATATTCAGAGACACTTTCTGTGTCGATATAATCATGTCCATCCATTCGGCTGGATGCCCATGTATTTTTTTAATCAAAGTTTATGTCGTAATTTTTTAAAATATTTTCGTTTAGTTTGGCACAAAGAAATTTTTGGCCCTGGCACGAAGCCTGTTATTTGTGGTGATGATAGGTCTATTTTTGAATATAGCCTCTAAATGTCTTACCAGCAAAGCTATTTTGGGCTACAACTAGCTTCAGTATCGATTAACGTCAAAAAACTTTGTATATGATTCTAACTTTATGCGCCCAACTATTACACAAAATACAAATGCAACGGTCCATTTTTTTATATAGATTTTTTTCACTTATGCAAAAATGTTAATATATTCTTTTATGTGTTCTTTTTTATTGTTGAACCAATTGCTATAAGACGAATTTAATCTATATTTAGGCTCAACTTTATTATTATATTATTTTATTTTTATTTGTGAAGAAACTAATTTTTTTCTGATAAGGTTGATTGAATAAAACTTTATTTAAATTCTAATAATATTACCAGAAAAATATTAGTTCATAAATAAAGAAATTTAATAATAAATAAATGAAGTTAAACCTTTATATATATATTTTTATTTTTTTTTATTTTTATATATATTTTTTTAACAAAACAAATTGTGTTAATCATACGTCGTTTTTTTAATCGTGATATTTTTTTATCTATTTTTTCTAGTTTTTTGACCTTTTTAATGTTAATAAATAAGTCTATTTTTTTAAGCTGTAGGTCTATTTTTATGTTTATTTTTTTGCAAAATTTTTTCAAAATATTTTGAAGTTTATATTAAAAATTTGTTAATATTATAATCGTTATTCGAAAAGCCAAAAGCGAATTTTAAAACCAAAATAACAAATTTAATATTTAACTGAAATAAACTCCTGATGATGCCACACAACGGAGTGGCGAAATATTGAAACAATTTTGAAAAAAAAATTAACATAAAAATAGACCTAAAGCTTAAAAAAATAGCCTTATTTATTTAGTGAAATTTTTTTGCTCTTTTAAACGTGATGGCAAAAAAAGAAATTTTTTGTTTGAAATAATATTTTGAGGCATACTAATACACAGAAAAAACTGAGTTGTAGAATCAGTAACAAATTTCAGGGAATCAGTAAATATTTTGTCTGGCTGAGGACCTACAACGAAAGTTGTAAATTTAGACAAACAATTTTGCAAGAATTTTAGTTTCTGTTAAAAAATTTTGCTGAGCTGGTTAAATATTTTATTTGTCTAGGCGAAAATTTTGTTTGATTTAAAAATCAAATAAAAATATTATTAGAGATTATTAAATAAATTGACTAAAAAAATATATTATTTTGAACAAGAATTTATTTGAAAAATTTTTTTTGTAGTTTTTTGTGTGTATGGTGCATGAGACAACGCGATATATCAAAGAACTTTCGAGATCCCTAAATATATAATTTTATATGTTTTTCTGGCTAGATGCCATAATTAGTAATAAGGGTATATATCATTTTGCCATTAAATTTTTAATTTCTTTATTATCTTTTTGCGGCCCCATAAAGTATATATATTCTGGGTCCTTATAAATAGGGAAGTTGATATCACCATTTTTGTCTGTCCGTCTGTTGAAATCAAGTTTCGGGAATCAAATAAAGTAATACGTACCAGTTATTTGTGTCAAACTATTTGAAATATCCTGGAGACAATCGCTATTTAAAATTATCAAAATCGGTTCATTATTGACCGAAATATAAGCGAAAACTTTTTTTTAGGACAAAGTCCAGTAAATATAGCCATTCTTGCCAAAAAAACTTGCCACTGATACTCTGAAAATAGGCACCTAAATAAGGAAAATTTTTTTTAGAAAGGATCAGGGGAAGTGGTTTTTCCCTACAATTGCACAAACTTTAAGAAATATTTCATGCGCTAAACCTTAGAAACTAACAACTATCGACTTCACATGTTCCATAAAAAGTAGTTGGACAATCAGACCTACACTTTGGAGAAAAAAATATTTGGTTGGGGCAGGATAAGGGATAGCTCCCATAAAAATTAACAATTTTAATGAAATTTTCAATACGCTATGTCTCGGAAGCTATAACAGATATCGACTTCTAATGTCCTACAAAAAATAATTGGGCAATAAGACTTACATTTTCATTTACAAGTTAACAATTTTTATGAAATTTTCGATATGCTACATTTGGGAAACTATAACTGCTATCGACTTCGAAGGTTCTACAAAAAGTAATAATCAAATAATTCATACATTTTGGAAAAAAAATAGTTGGAGAGGAGCAGGGGGGCTAGAACATCCCATAACAATTAATAACTTTTATTAAACTTTTATATTCGGCACAGCTTTTACTTGTATTTATTAAAATTGAGTTAAGTTTATTTGGCTTTGAGTTGAGTTTTGTATCGTGAAGTTAGGTAAATAAAAGTAATATTTATATTTTAAGAACTAGAATTATCCACTGATTGAGTAAATAGAGCGTACGTGTTCCAACCATAAGGTCCCAGGATCCAGTCGCTCTTGGGGCTGGTAATGTGAACTAGAATTTGTTTTATTTGTAAATTATTTGTAAAATAAATTAAATTAATTAAACTTTAACAAAAATATATATTAAATAAAAAATATGTTAAATTATTAAGAATTAATGAAATGAATAAATAAATAAATACATTATATATACATATAAATAAAACTTCTTTCCATTATGAATTTTTTTCAAAAATAATTTTGACGAAACCACTTAAGCTGCGTATTATCATTTAGTGCGATGAGCTTACCTTATCTAATTAAAAATATAATATAATAATTGTCCTGTAATGTGGTCTAAAATTATTAATATTTCAATTATATAGTAGAGGTGTTTAAAAATATATTTTAACAACTCTACAGGCTTAAAAGAACATAAAATTTAAGTTGAATCATACAAATACATATTAAATTAAACATAAAACATGTTGTTATTTAACAAACAAATTGATGTCCTCTCTAATTAGACGTAAGTAAAATTTTGGACACTAATGCATGATTTATGATTGTATTTGTCTGTTTATTGTCAAAAGGTAAACAATTTCACATATGATATTCATACTTTAATTAACATTCATATCAATTTCAAACAAACATATTTGATACATTTAAATTAGCACCTAATGCAAAATAACAAAATGAGAATAATAAGGATTTAAGCAAATATAATAGCATTGTGCACTGAGTTTAAAGGCGCAGAACATAATTATATGTATGTTTTTTATTATTTTTGTTTTGTTTATTTTTTATATATATGCATATTAGTATTAATTAAAAATTCGGTGCCGATTGACGTGAATTAAAATTAGCAAACAAGTTGTCGTACTCTTCGCAGTAAAATTTTCAGCTATACTTTTGTTAGAGTAATAACTAAAAAAGGACGCAAAATATCAGCAGGTATCGGATGGATGTTTTTAAAGACAAACTTTAGAATATCAATGCTCTCTTCAGTCTGAAATTAATGTTTTGAAGGGGACTGAAATCATAGATTACCTGGCGCGTCGCGGCGTTGTATTGCCTGTGAAACTAATAATTATACTTTTATAATTTTTTTTGCCAAAATGTTGAGTAATATTAATATGATAAGGCTTTTACATATTTGTTGTATTTTTAAAAACACGTTTACTTTTGTTAGAAGCACTCGAAAAACTAAGTTTAACATGCAAACATTAGGAGTTAGATATTGGTTATTGTGGCTAAAAGGAATGCTCGAAGCCGATTTTCCAAAACAAATATGTACGTAAAAATTTAATTGAATAAAATTGACTTCTAATTAACTGCATGATACTGCAAACAGTTTATATGTATATGTATGTACGTAAGGATATGCTAATATATACAGAAGTACGTGACAAAGTGTAAAAACATTTTCATCTATTATAGTGTTGAAATTCCATTCAAAATGTGATAATTGAGTTCTCATATTGGTTTTGATATCTTAGAATTATTTGCACTCTTAGGATTTCTGTAAAACTACTATATTTACACCCTTTAGTTTTATTTAAACTCTATTTTAATGAGTTTCTTAATCAGATAAGAAAACCTTAAGCAAAACTAAATAAAAAAATTATTAAAGAATTCTATATCAATATAAAATATATTCTTAAGTTTGGAAAAAACTTGGCAAACTTGGCCAAGGATTAATTTTTCTCGTTGAGTTAAAAAAGGTTTGCCTTAACACGGTCATTTTAACGGAGATGTGGACGTCCCTTGTTAGTTATTTTCTGGGACCGTAATCAAACGCCATCTTTTCTGGAGTACTAAATCGCACAGCCTGTTTAAGGCAGAAAAGTCTTTGCATTTTTGTAGGTTTTCCTTCATCGATGTCAGCACATCGCATATTGGTACAGATGGGCCCAAATATCTTACGAAAAAAAATCTAAGACCACCTAAATCTGCTTAAGTAAATGCCTTTGGATCTGCACGTATAGCAGTACCGAAAGAGTAATTGTCTGGCATATTGTTAGTCCTGTTTTTTACTTATTTTCCTTGTCCCAATTAAAACCAAAATTTTTCGGTCAATTTCCAAACTTGTGCCATTTTTTTTATTTATAGCATTTCCGTGTATACGAACTCCTCTGCTACCTCGTGGGTGCTCTGTTCGTTGAAATCATTAACTAGGGCTTGCCCTTAATTACTGTCTTTTATATTTTGCTGATTTATCTTGTATATTAGCAAAGGCGGCATTTACATCGCGACAGTGTATAGGCAATTAGGAGACTAATTCCTAAATAAATAACGCAGATATTTGTATCCAGTTCTTGTTAACGACGCAAAGTTTACTAAGATTCCAGTGTTCTTATTCGCCAAATTATGCAGATAAATTGCTATGTATACGCTCCTTACCAACTCACCACTTCCGGTCTTAAGCAGCTTCATTAGGGAGCCATTAGTTCCTGCCGCTACATTATTTATATCCCAGATATTAATGTTATTAACTAATTGGGTACCATAATCCCAATTTAATCGGTGCAGGGGGTATTAGACATCAAAGAATTGACATGATCGCTTGTACTTAAATTAGATGCATACATATCTGTCCGAGGTATCACCTTCAAATCTGTCTCCAATTCCCTTGAAAAATATTTCTGTTGTAAAGAAAAAGTAAAAATTAATTTCTTTCAAAAAACTTTTTAGCAAAAAGTATATTTTTTAAAATCTTCTTCTAGTCAAATTACTTAGGCCTTTAGAAGTCATAAACTAAAAAAATTTCGTTAAAGCGAACGCAACATAAAATAAGCAAACCAAAATAAATTAACAAAGTTACTTGTACGTGTTTTTCAAAACAAAACAAAAAAAAAAATTAAAAAGAGGATGAGTAAAAAGGAAAAACAATTAAATTTAGTTGCTGATACATTGCCAAAGTGACCAGCCCAATTTTTGCAACAAGTTTGTTGCTTTTATTACTTAAGAGTTTAATGTTTTTAATAGAAGTAGGTAGCTTGTAAGCTATTGCTTCATGTTTCATTTAATATTTTTGCCCGGACTAAAAAAACTTGCTTTTTAATTATCGAACTGTCTTATTGTTTAAACACAAAAAGCTTAGCACATTTAGTAACGTTGCAACAGTTAAAAGAAAACCAGACAAAATAAACGCTCCCAATTTTTAATTTTGACACACGCAATATACATTTTTTATACAAGTAATTAGTAAGAAAAAGTTTAATCGTATGCTCTTTATTTTACGAAATATTTTGCGAAATAAGTATTTTAATCTATAATTAGTTGAACGAATACTCAATTTCTTTTAGGTAAAGATAGGATTTGCGAAGGGCATATGTCATACATTGGCTTTTAAAAAATCTCCTGGGCTTACTGTACGGTCCTTTAAGAAAAAAAAAACATAAAGTAAAAAAGAAAGAGACAGAAAAAGTAAGACTGCGAAATATAATAAAGTTGTTCGTAAAATATTTAAACTAACCAATTGACCATAAGGCTCTTTAATATTAGGCAATGATTGATGATATGATATTTCGCCTCCAGCTCCTCTTTAATCCAATATGTCCTACAATAGTTTTGAGCACTGCAATCTCATCTGCTCGTCATTGCCTTGCCCGGACAGTGTTAAGTTATGACCCCGATTGTGGTCCTTATATCCACTTAACCCATTTTCATGAGCATCCTATTGCTTGCAAGCCTCAGTTCTACTGAAAACTCAGTATGTTCAGCATGAATTTTCTAATCTTTGCATAATAGTGACCTTACGGGAGTCACGCAACTTCCCCTTATATGTCAACTTAAGGGCCAAGTTAAAAATGAGAGCTAGTTTACAGTCTCATAGCCAAATATATCGCAGTGTCTCTGAATACAAATTTTTTGACGTTTTAGATGTCCATAATTCTACTAACGTTTTTTTACAATACATCATCAGTCTGGACTTAACACAATGTGGCTGGTTTTCTAAACACAGTATGCCTTGCATAACGAAATTTCATCGTCTTCCATTTCACACAACTTACAATTTTAACAATTTTCTGTGTTTCCAAAGCATGAACATGGATTTAAGCACTCATTTAGGAGCAGAAGATATTATCAAAACCTTCAGTTTTGCTGTCAGAAAGAATTTGAA
Source organism: Melanophora roralis (assembly GCA_963583895.1). Lineage (NCBI taxonomy): Eukaryota > Metazoa > Arthropoda > Insecta > Diptera > Rhinophoridae > Melanophora > Melanophora roralis. The sequence continues at coordinate 26,466,158 of OY757187.1, read as the reverse complement.
ATTTCGTGATGCAAAGCACACTGCGTTTAGGAAAACAGCCTTTGCCTTCGAAGCCTTAAGGACCGCCTGATTGTCAACTTAAACAATAACCTCACCATCCCCTTAAGCACGTTACATTTTAAAACCTTGAAAATATTACACTCATCAAAAAGGGTTTATGAAAATTCAATTTTAGATCTGTCTGTTAAACCGTTTCTCGAGATTTGTTGCCCTTAACCAAAACTCAATAGGCAAAGTATGAAGAATGACATTTTTTGCCGCTGAGGTGTGCTTTTCGGGACACCAAGGACCAAGGATATTTTAGAATAATGATTATATCACTATTTATTGTAACTGATTGCTTTTTGGTCATATGTATGTGTTCATACTTTTTTGAACAGCAATAGCAAAAGTATCTTTTAAATGACTTTTCGCCAAGAAAACAGGTCAAATTACCTGATGTGCAACTGTTGTGGTAAATTTTATATTAATTTTTCCATGGTTTAACAGGAGACCCCATAAAAATTACACTTTTAAAAGATGCCTTAATAAATATTAAAAACAAACTTAATTTAAGCTGAATTATTAAAAATGCATTATTTACGTAACAAAAAAAGTGAAAAATGAAAAAACGCAGAAAATTAAAAAGAGTAAAAACAAGATTAAAGAAAATATATACATATATCAGCATCGTGAAATTGAAATAGTTGTGAGTATTTGAACGCAGAAAACGTGCTAAAAACAAAATAAAACATTTGTATGGGAAGACAAAGTTTTGCTAAGGATAGTTTTTTTTTTTTTAGTTACTTTCTAGTATTATGTACAACATGGTGTCGAAGTCATGAACAATCAAAATCTCGCTAAATTATTTATGTGTAATTTTCTATTTAAGGGATATGTGTTTCAGTTGCAAAAGAATGTGAGTGTGTGTGTATTTTGTATAGAAAATAAATGAAAAATCTAAATAAAACAACAAATTTGAAATGATACTATCTTCTCATTTGTCTGTGTTTATATCTTTAGCATTAGCGCTCATTTTTATGAAAATCTGTGTGAATGTGGAATTTTTATTGTTTTGTTATTTAACCTTCTCATTTTCTCATTCCTGTTTGACAATAAATGTCTTGCGTAAAGCTGTTTAAAATAGCGTTAAATGAGTTGGAAACGTGTTCTAATTAATTGCATTTAATTTTTCGGATACTTACACAAAACAGAAAACATATTTATGTTTGTAGTCAAGTCTTGCTTTAAGAAAAAACTTAACGTTTGTATGATTGTTTTTTGATACATATTAACAACCAAATTTATTTGTGACAATTTCACGAAAAACGGCTTAAAATTTTTTTTTCAAAACTTACTATACGTCGATAGCATATTTTATTCGTAACTTATAAAGTTTAAGTTAAATTCCGTTAAATCTTGGATTTTTCATTACAGTACTCTATAACATTTAGTGACAAATGTTATTTAATAAATAAAAAATTTTGAGAAAAGAGAAATATTTTAAGCAGCTTTAATCCAGACTGAACCGGTCATATATGTATTCAGTATTGTAGTTGAAGGTATAAAGCTAGACACATCTGCCAAAAATTGAGAAAAGAGATTAATATTTAAACGCATAGGCAAAACTTTTCTTTCTGGGAGAACATTTGTAGGTGGACTATTCCAAAAAAAATAAACTGATCATTTTCCCAAAAAAAATTGGTCACTACGCCAAAAATATTATATGTGCAAAATTTGATCAAACTATTTTCAAAAATGCGATCTGTACTCAAATTACAAAAACACATAAGCACCCAGTCGGACTGACGACAACGCTTAAATTTATTCGAAAACTGATTCTGAGTTGATCGGCATAGTTAAAGGTGCGTTTCGTAATTTTTAATTACTATATACAACTTTTTTATATAACTTTTTATTACTTTTATTATTTATTATTACTTTTAGGTGAAAACGTCATACCCGTCAAATTTTCTAGAAGGGGTTTCTTTAAAAAATTTTGTTTTTTTGCCGACCAAAACCCTTTTAAATCGTTAAGTAACTAAAATAAATTAGCCCTTTCTCAGAATTTTATACAATGCGATCTAAAACATTCCATTCTTGAGGATTTTAGGCTTTTTTTCAATTACAACCTTGAAATATTTGCGTTATAAGCAAACGTAAAATAGTTATGTCACAATGGAATTGCTCATATGCTAGTGTACAAATTTTACGCACATAGTAGACACGTGGGTTTCTCTTTAATAGTCTTCTATGCAATTTACTAAGTTTTCATTAACTTCAATGATATCTACAAATGTACGTGTATCATTAAAGCAATTTAACTCTAAATCACACGTCTTAATACAAATGTTAAGGTTAGTAGTAATTATATAATTTAAAAATATGTCAGCGTTTTGTTATATAAAAATTTAAAATATGTTGTCAAAATTTACCGTTATGAGCAGTGTGGCCAGATTTTTAAGTAAAGGTAAAGCTATATCACGTTTAAAAAACAGCTAAAAAGAGCTAAAAACCAAGAGTTTAAGCCAAAAAATAAAGCTAAATTTTTTAATTCGTTTTTTAAAAAATTTCTTCGTTATTTAGATATTTCTCATAACATGAACAAAACGTTTGTGTGCTAAAAATATTTAAAAAAAAATTTGTTTTAAAAATTTTGATTTTAATTACAAAAACTTGGTAGACCCATACTTTAAGTAAGCAGAAAAATAAAATTTATTCATATACATATGCATATACAAGAGCTTTTTAAAAAAGTTTTTAGAAGCAGGTGTTAATTTGCTTCCTGTTTTGGTAAAAAAAAATAATTTGTAAGATATATATTAAAAAAACGAATATTTGTTTTTGTTTTAAATATAAATCCACACAATTCGTTAATTTTTTTTACAAAAACACGTTGAATTTAGTAATTTATTAACAAACTTTTTTCATAAATACAAACACATGAAAACAATAAAAAGTCGAAACTATAAGATTACATTTACACGATGCAATTTTTTGAATATTCCTTCAATGAAGTTTTTGTTTGTTGACAAAACGAGTATAAAGAGACTATTTTTCTACACAGTTCGTCAAAAATTAAAAATTTTCATTCAAGTTACATAAGTACATACATATATCATTAAAAATGGCTTCATGGAAATTTTGTTCAAGAAAAGTAAAAAATATTATCCTTAATGTTAAAAGTTACATTGTAAGAAAGCATTTTAAAAAGTATTTTTATTTGTACATGTGTGCCTCAATAAATATTTAAAACCAATGACTGTAAAAATTAAAAAATCAAAATCAAAAAATTAAAAATATTATTATTTTTTTACCGTATCTATAAAAATAATAATTATCGTTATTAACCGTTTTCATTTAAATTAAAAAAATGACCGTCCTGCTAAAAAAAAACTAAATTTACAAAAAACATGATTTTCTACATATATAGTTAATTACTATCGAAATGGTGAGCTTTACTTGACCCTACGATGTATCATTGTGCCTGCTTTTTTCTTGAAAAATTATTTCGGTCCTGTTTGATTTGATTTTTTGACAAAAATACACTTTAAAATTCTTATTAAATAAAAATATTAATATAATAATTTGTTTCAACGAAAGACATAAGTGTTTTTACATTTTTGAGCAATATATTAAAAGATTTTTTAATTTAACCTAAAAACGGAAAAATGTTTGTGTCGCATTTGGATTTTTTTTTTCTTTAAAATTGCCGCATTTAAAAATATTTGTTTTGGAAATCAAATTCTTGCGTTTTTTTTGTAATAACATACCTTCCTTATATCTTTGTTTTGTTGAAGTTTTGTGATGTTTCACGTTTTTTAAATGTCGCTAGAAGTAAATTATTAAACAAAACAATGGTTCGGAAACTGTAATATTGTAAATTCGATGAAAATTAGGAGCTTGACACCTTTCAGTATAATTAAGATATATACAGAAAAATAGAATACGACAAATTTGTATCCTTTTATCTAGCTCCACAAACTACTAAAAAAGCTTAATTCAATTTCGAAAAAAGCTAAAAAAAAAGCTAAAGGCTAAATGTAAATATTTCGGGCTAAAAGAAGAAAAGTAAAGCTAAATTTAGCTCCAAAAAAGCTAATATGGCCACACTGGTTATGAGACATAAGTCATTGTTAATTTGTAGTATATAGCTTCATTTGGGATTCAGGTCTTATTACCCATATATGTACCTAAAATCCGTAATGCCACATTTTTATATCCGCACCACCAGAGTTGGGCAAAATACATGCTTTGCTGTATTTGAAATACAAAATACAAAATACTTCTTCCGCTTGTATTTCAAATACAAAATACCAAATACTTTCAAAATTAAATTTTTATAATGTGAAAATGTCAAATTTATTTTAATCAACTGAGCGCAAGGCACATTCAAACAGGTAATATTAAGAACCCAGCTGATTAAAATCAATTTGACATTTTCACATTATAAAAATTTAATTTTGTATGAAATTTTTAATTTTTCTGACATTCAACCGTTCAAACACAAAAAGGAAATGCAGAGGGCGAATTTTTTGAATTCGCCTTAAGTTTACCTTGTTGAATGTGCCTTGGCTGGGTCCTTAATATTACCTGGTTAAATGTGTCTTGGTTCTCTGTATGTGCTTTGTATGTGAAAAACAAATTAAATTAAAAGTAAAGTAATATTAAGGCGAATTCAAAAATTCGACTTCTGCATTTCTTTTGTATATCCCTCACATAGTGATGAGGGTATATATCAGTTTGTCATTCCGTTTGAAATTTCTTTATTTTCCATTTGCGATCCCATAAAGTATTAATATTCTGGATCCTTATAGATAGAGAAGTTGATATAGCCATGTCCGTCTGTTAAAACTAAGTTTCCGGAGTGAAATAAAGTGATACGGACTAGTTATTGGTGTCAAACTTTTGTAAATATGCTGGAGACAATCGCTATTTAAAATTAGCAAAATCGGTTGACTATTGACCGAGATATAAACGAAAAATCAAAATAGCCCATTTTTTAGGACAAAATCCGTGCATGCATTCCTATAAATTTCAGTGAATATAGTCATTCTTGCCAAAAAACTTGGAACGGATACTCTAAAAATAAGGACCTCAAAAGGAAAAAGTTTTTTTCAGATAGGATCAACGGAAGTGGGTTTTTTTTCTGCAATTGCACAAATATTGTAAAATATTTCACGCGCTTAATCTTAAAAATTATAACAGCTATCGACCTACTTTTTGGAAAAAAATTTAACAATTTTTATGAAATTTTCGATACGCTATACCTCGGAAACTATAACAGCTATCGACTTCTAGTGTTCTACAAAAAGTAATTTGATGATCAGACCTACATTTTGAAAAAAAGGTTGAAGAGGAGCAGACGGACTAAAAGATCCCATGAAAATTAACAACTTTTATAGGCCTTTTAATACGAATAATGTCGAAAACTTTTATAACTCTGGACCTAAAACCTTCTACATCTATTTCTATTACTCATACGAACGTCAAAAATTTGTAAAGTTTTCTTTGTACTTTAAAACTTGCATAAGGTATTTTTTTATATTATTTTCAGTACAAAATAACTCAGCTGGGCATATTAAAAGACCAATGTGAAGGGTATATAAGATTCGGTACAGCCAAATATAGCGATCTTACTTGTGTTTACAAGGGTGAATTTAAAAAAAATTTTAATTTTTATACAAAATTTAATTTTTTTGACATTCACATTTCCAAATATCCGCTTAGTTCTTAATATTACCTGAATGAGGCGAAGACGTGAATGAATACGAGGACAAAGTTTCCATTCTTTTTTTTTTTTAAATTGTAACATTTTTCAATTTTTCTAATGACAACTTTTTGTATAACAAAAAAATGTATTTTGCAAAAATGTATTTTGCCATCATTAGTATTTGAAATACAAAATAAAAACTACTTCAGTTTTGGGTATTTCAAATACAAAATACATTAGAAGGTGGTATTTCAAATACAAATACAAAATACGTATTTGTATTTCAAAAACGTATTTCAAATACAAGTATTTAAAATACTGCCCAACCCTGCGCACCACCTCTAAGTAGGGCATTCATTATGCGTTGGAAGAGATATTTATAACGCCCCAAAATTAGATTTTGTATTTAGATTGCATATAAAATCGAGCAAATTTAATACTTTTATTTTTATAATACTCCTTTGCATTTAATACTTTATTTAAGTTAATATTCAAATGTTTAACTACGAAATAGTAGATTTAATGCTAGTTCCTGATAAAATCTCAAGTTTTAAATGTGTTTCTTTTGCTGTCAAATCTTTTAAGTCTTAAGGTTATGTTATTAAAATAAACACTCATTCCCATATTTTCGTTTTAATAAGAAGTCCGGCGCAAACCATAAAATTTGGAAAAAAAATTAAATTTAATCTCTTTTTCATTTAATTCAAATCAAAATATTATAATAATAAGTTCATTCGTTTGCTCAAAGTTTTTAAAAATTTTTGAATATTTTTACTGGATTGCGTTCGTTTACACAAAATCCAGTAAATGAGAACACAAATTGAGAGCGCAAAGTGACAGTTGTCTTACTGAGTATTTAAAAATTTTTACTAGACAAAATTTTACTAGTAAAAATTACTAGTAAAATAAAACATATGTTTTCTGATGTAAACAAAAAAATGAAATAACAAACAGCTAACAAATTGAATAACGAAAAAAAATTAAAAAGGTATAAAAAGTAATTTAATGTTCACAGGCGAAACAATGGAACAGCTAAGAAATATAACTAGTACTTTAAGTTTAGGGGAAAGAGTAAATGTAACCAGACATGGCTATGTTTTGCCAAATGCAGTATTATATCTAATAGAATGGTCATCTGAAAGCGAAGATGAAGAAGATATAATTTTGTCTAAAATGTTAAAAAAAAGCCAGGATTTTTTCACCGTAACTTGTGTTTGAGAAAGGAAAGAGTATTACGCAATTCTGTTTAAAGCTACTTCCATGACACGGTCCCGACCTATACGGATGTTTAGTTTCGAACACATTTTAAAATATCCAAATCAATTTTGTTGCGGCTTTTTCTTCTTAATATTTACTCTTTACTTGGGTACTCGGTGCAGTCACTTATTACCCAAAATTAAATATTCGTGTTTTTTTTACTAACGCTAATCTTTCCCTAGCAGTATGTATTTCTCCAGGTAACGTACAAAAGATTAGTCTGAGACTCAACTTAAATTATACCGACAGACTCAGAATCACTTCCTTAGCCAATTTAAGCATATCTGTCTGGCTGGGTGTCCATATATTCGGGTGCTCAAAGTTAAGGTAGCATTTCTGAAAAAAAAAATTTTGCCATAGGGAGCAAGCTCATTGTTTGTGGTGGTGATCGTAATAGACTTTAACCCCAAAACCAAGTTAACCCCACTCACAAAAGTCAGCTTGTTTTTGCTTAAAAAAATGTAATGCATTTTTCGAGTAATCAAGTAACTTCAATATATTTTAATCTATCAGCTGTTTTAAGTAGGCAAACTTTTTGTTAAAATTTTCCGTTCGCGTACTTTTTACTTAAAAAATTTTAAGTGAGAGAAATTTGGTAAAATTACTCAGTATTTGCTAAGTTACTGGACATTACTGGGAAAGTAAACGAATGAACTTAATTTATAAAAATTTATATAAATTTTTTATTTAAATGGTTTCCAAAAAAAATTAAAAGAGCAAAAGCAATTTATTTGCATCTTCACAAAAATGCCAAAAAAAAATTGAAAGAAAATATTGTCTGAAATATAAGGAAATCCAAAATCATTTTTAAAATATTTTAAACAAAGTAAATATAATACAATTAAATGCTGTTATACCAGAAACAAAATACAAAAAAAATCATTCCCAAGGTAAAAGGTTAAACTAAGTATTTTTCTCGATATTTCATATGCTTCATGCTTAACTAAATGACTTAGAATCTTGATGTCTGAGCATCTGTCTGTCTGTCCATTTAATGTTTGTCCTTGCATTTCTAATGTATTTTACATGCGTATGTGCACCCAGAATTCATCCATTATGCTAATGTGACTGCAAAGACATGTCATTGTATGAAAATGATAGATATTCGTAGATGATGTTTTCTATTTCTTATAAACGTATACATGTTATGCATATTTGATCGTTGTTTGTGTAATTCTAGTAGGTTAACAAAATAGTTTAAGATCATGTTCTATGAATACAAACAACAAAGATTATTCTTTACATGTTTTCAGAAAAATTTACTTTTTAATGTTAAAGCAAACCGTATAAATAAATATCTTTTGGAGTTTGCAAGGAGGATTTTTATTTCTCGTTTTGGTATATTTTAATACATTAGGTTTTCCAAGAATTTTGGCTCACATGTGTGTTTGAATATTGTAATTTAATATTTGCATTTATATGGACTTTAATATAAAATACATTTCCAATTGTATTTATGTATTTCCATACTTCTAAGCGAATATGTTTGTACGTAAAGATGTAAGTCAAGTAGATGAATTTATTTTGTTTTATGTGCAATTAATGACATGATGATATTTTTTGTGACAAATGTAAGACTTTTATTAATAGTTCTCCAAAAAAATTAAGCAAAACAATTTATTTAAATATAAAAACTGTTAGCCGGCTATTTTGGTTTGTTTATAATTGATGAAGAAATGAAATAAAATGGATCTTATATTAATAAATGATTTATTTTATGTCGGCAATTATGTATTAAATACAATATTAGATAAATGTCCGCCTCTGTAAGCCTAACAAATGCGAGGCCTTTTTAACACTTTTTTTTATTACATTCTCACACATCTCACGCGGTATTTCATTAATTTTAATACGATTATTTTCTTTGAGTTACTTCAGGTGTTGCTGGTTTGTTTGCATTAACCTTGCTTTTCTGATATTTCCACAAAAAAAGTCCGGTGGAGTCAAATCAGGCGGCTGTGGAGGCCAATCCATATCATTATTTATTGAAATAACTTGTTATGGAAAGAGGTCTTGCAGTAGTTCAATTACAATCCTGGCTGTATGCGATGTGTTACCGTTTTGTTAATACCACATGTTAACCAAGCCCAAAGTATGCAGTTGTATTAAAAAGTTTTCAATCGTATCACGATATTGCTCCCTTTTGACAGTAACCGTTACGCCGTTTTTAGTTTCAAAACGGTTAGGTCTAATGATTCCTCTTGATCAAATTGCACACCAGACTGTCACTTTTAATGAATGCAGAGGTGACTGAAGAATAATTTGAGAGCTTTCCATTGCTCAGAACCAACTATTCTGTTTATTCACATATTTATTCATGAATTTTTTATGAAAATCGGGGTTGTCATGGGCGAGCTGTAACATGGTATTGGCATATTTACGGTGGCGTAAATGGTTTTCTGAAAGAAACCCTTGTGCCAACAGAATCTGAAATGGAAAAAAATTCAAATCGTTGTGCAAAATTGTGGCAAAGTTGTTTTTTGAAGACAAAGCCCCTGAGCACGGCGTTGCATTGAGGTTGAAAGATTGTTTTGAGCACTATCTTGAGCAGCAGTAATGTTTTCAGCCGATATTGCAATACGTTGTGGTCCATGCATGGGCCTTTCAGTTACAGTACCTCTCTCTGCAAAACAATTCACCTTTTTATTTGTTTTGGTTTGGATTTTAGTTTTTTTTAATCCTTTTTAGCCGACAAATAAAAAGAATAAACTAATTAGGACACAAGTATTTATTTCAAAATTCATTATTATCAAAAGTTCCAAAATGATTGTTCATTTCAGTTGCAGTTTTAAAAATACAATTCATCCTTTTGCATTTATAAAGTACCGGCTTGAACTTTTCTCTTTCCTTAAGTTGAGTGCAAAAAGGACTTCACCACATGTGTAGCCACCATACAAATGAGAAGAAAAAGATTAATTATATTTGAATTCAGTTTAACAGTTGGTGGCATAAAATTTAACACGTTTGCAAAATTTTGTTAAAAAAGGAGTAACATTACAGTCAGTTTATACGGGTTTTGTCAAAAAATAGGGGGATCATTTTCACAAAAGCTTTTAATTTATGTGTATATGTTTTAAGCGTGTTCTGATACGGATGTCGAAGTCCTTTCTTAATAAAAGTTTTATAACTTTTTGCGATTTTTTTCGGACATTAGGGGGTAAGACTTAGATCTGGTTAATAAAAACTTGAACGGGATACCGGAGAATTCCATCTATTGTAATCTTTATTACTTTAGCCTATAATTTTTTTTTATCTGTTATAGTCTTTATCATTGCAACGCTTTACCTTAGTGTTAAAAAACATACAAAACTTATCTAATGCTCTAATTCTACTAGTTTTCTTAAAAAGGGAGACTTGTGATGTATTTACTTTGTTTCAGCTTTAAAGTTGATTGCGGATGCAGATTTCGCAAATTTCATAAGATTACAAACGAGGATGTCACATTTAAGCCTTCTATCCAAAAGTTTTTTATTTCCATACAAAAGTTAATTACATTCGATGTCTCCATTCTCATTTTTTTGCTGACAGAGACCATTGTTATCGAGATATATTAGAAAAAAGGCGAGAATTTTATTTTAAGGAAACAGGACCGCTCTTTAAGCCATCTTGTTGGTAGTCTAACACCAAGTTCTGTTGAAGCTCTGTTGACTCTCAGTACTTGACTTTACAAATGGACAGATGGACAATTTTCAAGCGGCTTACCTATCCCTGAAGCTTCATCATTTATAAATTTAACAAGGAAACTTTTTAACTTTTTAAATGGAGTCATTGGACATTACTTTTTTTACTCAATGTGGAGCGATATCGTGATATGATTTTAATGCCACAACTGCATGTTTTGGGCTTAATTAAAGTGTGGTATCAACAAGACGGTGCCACATCGCATACAGCCAGGACTACAGTGGAATTAAGGCGAGACCCCTTTCCAACACAAGTTATTTCAAAAAATAGTAATGTTATTTGGCCTCCACGGTCGCCTGATTTTACTGCTATGGCCTTTTTTTTTTGTGGGGAAATCTGAAAAAAAATTTAAACAAACAACCCAGAAACACACTCCAATTAAGGAAATAACGCGTGAAATGTTTGAGAATGTAATGAAAACTGTGTTCAAAAAGGCACGCATTTGTATGGCTAACAGAGGCGGACATTTATCTGATGTTATATTTCATACATAATTGCCGAGATTAGGTAAAACACTTGTGAATATAAGATCCCTTCTCTTTTATTTAATCAAAAATTATACGCAAAGTAGTATACCTTTCCATTATTAAAAATTCAAAACTTACAAGAACCGCACATAATTTGAATAAATGCATTGAATATCTCATTAAAAAAATTTAGTTTTTTTGTTTCTAAATATAGTTTTTTAAGCAATATTCTTGCTCGTCAAATTTTTACATAACTTCTTCATAATGAAAAATTAAAAAAAAATAACATTACTATTTTGATCTTTCATCTCAGTCTAGGTTTTTATGTTTGCAATTATAGACTTAAATAAAAAATTTCTTTATTTCTTAAGGATTTTTGTTAGTAATTCACCATTTGTTGGCAGACCCCTTAACTGTTGAAAATAAGGTTGATAAGATTGATTAAATAAATCATTAAAACTTTTTTTAATATATTCACAAAAGTTCCTTTACTTGTATTTTTTTTCCTGCAGAAACAAAAATAAGTATGAATTTTTTATGGGGTAAACTGAAAAAAAGTTTAATTTTATGCATTCACTCACAGCCGCAATTAAATCAATCTTTTATAATTTCATAATTTAACACCCTGACTCCAACACTTTAGATGAAATCTGTCAGCCATAGGCTGCTTGTAGATGTATTCCGACCTGTATCATTATGTGTGTTTATATATGTCTGTATATGTTTGTCTACACAGATACATGAAATGAGAACGGAAAGCACTTTTTAAAAACTTTATATCATACAAAAACCCATCCAAAAAGAAACAAACTTAAGGGGATATACACACACATCTACATCAATACTTTATGTAATTTGTTTTCTCATAATTTAACATTATGACTTTTTAAACAGATTTTCTTTTTGCTCTTTTAATAATTTACTTCCTACTCTTGCAGTTGTTTTTTTCTTTAATGTGCCTTATGGCTTCTATTTGTATTATGGTTTAAATGGAAGTTTGTTGTTGGTTTTTTTATAGCCTTAACAAGTGTTGCTTACAGTTTGACAACATTTAATAAACTTCATTTTTACGCAATATTAACTCAATCAATTTAATTTGTTAAAACTTTTTTCAAATTCTTCATCTCTCATCTTTTTTAAGAAATTTTTTTATGATTTTAACAAGAGGCGTCATCATAAACAGAAGGAAAAATTAAAAACCAAAAAAAGAAAAGAAAACTAATTTTAAAAAGAGAAACAATATTGAAGTTGTTCGTGTTATTATGAATAAACAAAGTAAAAAGATAAGTTCAAATTTATTTATGGTTTTTTTAACTTTTTTTAAATAGGGTCAAGAAGAAAAACATAATTTTGTATATAAAGCAACAACAACTTTATTAACCAAGCTTTTGATTAAAATTAATAAAAATCTATTGATAATATATTAAAAACCTAGAAATTTAGTACAAAGAAAAAAATTAAGCTAAAAACGTTCTGAAGTATAAATAACTATTTGTTATAGAATCATCAATAAACATCAAGTGGGAAACATGCATTTAAAAAAATTTTTAAATTTTAAAAAGCATATCATTAGCTAAAATACAAAGCCACGTAACTAACAAAAACTCTCAAATTGATCTTTTAACGTACTTAATTATAATTTATTTAAAGGCACATGACAAAAAATTTTTTAATACTAGAAACAAAACAGTATACCAGAAAAAAAGGAACATTTTAAAAGCACTGCCTTGGTAATTTAGGAAATATTTTTGCTTTTTCTATAGAATTCTAAAAAATATATATACGTTCTTTTGCATTTCAGTTAACAATATGTTCAATTCAAACCATATTGTAGGTTGTAAGTGTTTTGTGTGAAAATAGTTGCCGCAACTCGTACAATATATGTTATAATTCGATTTTTTTCTCCGTTTTTAATCCTTGACAGAACAAACCAACCACATAAGTTAGGCTGAAAAAAGGAGGTCTGATGTCCCGTAGGACATACACCTAAGCCAGTGATCGACTTGTTGCACGCTCATAGCAAGAAAAAATAATTTCATGGAAGAGTTTCACAGAAATTCGTTGATGCTAACGAACTCCCTCAATACACCCTGATCTACATCGCATAAGTAAACCAAACCTAGCAAAACCTCAGACATTAAACAAAGGACTCTGGCCTGTGCCGGGCAGTGATATACACAATGCTTCATCGTTTCGATATCCTTCTGCATGCCCTGTTCTCGTTGTCCTCTGCCACTCCCACCCATGTAAGTTTAAGTGACTCATCAGTACACTTATCATCTAGCCAAGTAAAGGCTTCCTAAGTTTCAAAATGCCCCTAGCTATGACCTGATTTTCATCACTTTAGAGGATTCTCGTCAATCTTCTAACTTTTCGCTAGACTGAATAAATAAATATATTGATCGTTCATTTTCGACCACCCCTTGATGATCAGGTACCCATACCCTATTGCGAGTAGTCACCTATTCTCTTGCACAGAAAAATCGTCCTAGACTTGCTTACAACATCCGGATCTGAGTGCTTTCTGAGCCAGGGTAGACATTCTTTGATTATCCGGTCCTCCGCTTGTGGGATAGTGTTGTGGTCAGGGTGGCAGTAGTAAATCTCACTCTCCAGGTGTCAGGCTTCTCAAGTTTTAATATGTCTCTAGTTATAACCTCACATACGTCAATTTAAAAGGTTTCTCGTCAATCTCCCAACTTATTGCTAGGCCGAATAACTAGGTATTTCGATCGTTTATTTCCGACCACCCTGTGATGCGAAGCTGTCTATATTGCATGTAGTTACTTATGCTCTTGCACTGCAAAACCATTCTAGACTCGGTATTCGCAGGCTCCTATAAACGCTTGGGTATCTGCATAGATATTTACAACCGCCAAATCTGCGTTTATCCGCTTGTAGGAGGGTATTGTGGTCAGAAGGCAGAGGTAAATCTCGCTCTCTGGGTGTTTAACAAAGACGCCCAGTCCCGTTTTGCCCTCCGCCCTAAAGCCATCTTAAGCCCGAGTTCCGAATAACCGGGACAGCTGTTCTGGGTCATAGAATTGACTTTTGTGGCTTTATGTCACAATTAGTCTAGTGTCAATTAAATGCTTGAAAATCGTTGAGCTTCTAGTATTGGTACGTATCTTTAATCATGGCCTTGGAATTTTATAGCGAATTTTTATAAACTCCAAACTGTTGGGATCTTTATAAGGGCGCCCTTGAGCTTTACCTTAAAGCCTACACTTGAACACTTTTTTGCTACGTCTGTGTATAATTTCATGGTTATAAGACCAGCCATTCAGAAATGACCAATTTAATTTCAAAAAATATCGATTCGGCTTCATTGCGCGTCGTTAACTTCAACATATAAAATGTCCTTTAATAAAAGGTTCACTATTTTTTTAAAGTTCCTATTAATCTCCTTTCAGTAAAAAATTTTACTCTCTATTTAAAGAGCTAGGTGGGTAAAGGTAAATGGAGTTGCGGCTAAGTTGGAGACCAAATTTTTTTTCAGTTCAAAATCATACTTTTAAAAGTGTATTTTTCGTTTGCGCTGCATATCTTACTTTGCAGTACTTGTCATATCTTACAGGGTAGTTTTTCTACCCACAATCTGAGGCCTGTAACTACGAAAAAAAAGATAGATTTTGCCAGTGAAGGTTTTTTTTTTTTAAATCCTTGCGATCATAGATATAAGTTTTCTCGTTCTCTTCAAGTTAAAAAAAAAAAGTTAAGTTTTTTTTAAATCCACAAAAATATTTTTTTTTTTTTTGCCAAAAACCAGTCATAACAGATTTTTGTCCTTATTGCTTTAGTTTTTTTTTTGGCCGATTAAAACATAATAACTTGAATCCAGTCCCTATGCTTGCCAGCCAATGAAAGAAATTAGAGGAATAAAAACACTGTAGACTTATAGGATTTGACACAGACGAAAATAATGTTCTTTATGATTTTGATACACCCAACTTTCTTAAAAAATGTACTACCTAATGTCAAATAGAAATTTTTTTCTAAGAGCTGTTGTCAAAAATATGTTTGAAGGTTATCAATAATCAATAAGCAATGTCTCCGAATCAAGATTAGTACATAATTTACAATTAGCAATTATCCATATTGAGGCAGTATATTTTTGTTCAAAGCTAAAAGGAAAACCTTCCTTAAAAAAAAGTTAGCTTTAACATATTTTTAACCTTAAAAATCAAATTGGGCTAAATTGAATTTAAAATAATAACTTTCAAATAAAGTAAATGTTAAGCGAATCAAAAGCGAAATATAACAATTTAACTAAAATATTTTACTTGCATTGATGTGACATAACATATCACTGTCATTTCATTTTAGATATTTATAAATTATTAATTTTTAATAAATTATTTTTACTGTCTGTTATTTTCAATTTATCAATAGACATTATAAAAATGATGAAAAAAAACTGATGGATTACGAGGGTCTATGAAGAATAACGGACAGTATTTATTCATATTAAGAAGCACATATACAAATATACCATATCGTAGAACGAAAGCACATGTATAAGTTAACAAAAATTTTCATTATATTTTGGAAGATGTATAAATTTATCTTTGCCTTAATATAGAAAAGCTCTAACTTGAATTTTTTAATTTGAGTTTTTTTTTGTTGGCTTATTGTGATATATGAGCAGAACATTAATCGAATAAACGACAATTTGACCTTGCTAAAAAAATACAATTTAGGACCTTTATAAATTAAGCTAGCGATATTATTTTATACATACAAATGACGGATATAAGCCCTTATATTTAAGTTAAATCTTTATTAACTTATGATTGTTATTCCATAAAGCCAACAATATGTATGTCTTTTGCCAAAAAAAAATGTATAAAAGTACTAAGGTTTTAAATTTGCCAATAGACTAGTCTACTTCTATTTTAGTTTAAGTTTAAGTTTTTCGGCAAAAAAACATAAAAATAAAAGAGACAGATAGCAGAGCAGGAAAAAATTTGAGACATGGAATTGGTTCATGGTACTTTGATTGCTGACAAATTGATGGAATGTCAGTTCAAGCAAAAAACGTGGATATCGACTTTAAAAAATGTAACAGAAGTAAAGAAAAAACATACGAATGACTGCATGACGGACTAGTTGTTTGACTGAAGCTTTAAAAGTACTGGTTGTGGCAGTTTTTGAACACAAAAACTATAAAAATGAAGAAGAAAAAAAATAATCGTAATTTCACTCAAAAGAAAAGTATGGATAATTTATGATTTTTTATTCAATGATAAAATACATTTTGTGGCAAAAGTAATTGAATATCATTTTTTGCCAATACGGGTTTTTTTATTTTTTCTATGAAAAAGTGATGTCTTGTCTATTTAATTTTTAATTTTATATTTTTTTGCTTTGTCTAATATAAGAAATATTATAAAAAATTACAGCCTATTTAACATTTAACTCAGTTGAAATACTTTGATCAAAATGTATAGAAAGTTCGCAAACTAAAAAATAAATTAAGAGAAACTGAAAGTTGCCCTAATTTCAAACGAGCGAAAACTCACAAAAATATTTTATTATTGCAGCTCATTTAAAGAAAAGAAAATCTAATGTAAAAAAATATTGTATTTCAAATTCAAAAAAATTATTGCAGGCTTATTAAGGGTTCATTTGAAATTATTAGTAAAAAAATAAACAGTTTTATAAAATTTTTATTAAATAACTTCCTTGAAGTTAGGTTAAATGCAATCCCTAGAACATTTGAATATAATTCTTTTTATGAATAAACATTGAAAAACTTTTAAGTTATACAAATAATATATGCATTTCAAATACATAGCCATACAGTATGAATCCACTCAGCAATAACTGCATCAAATAAAATTCTATTGATTTTTATTTTAACTTAATTGAAAGCAAACACAACACAAATGTTCATAAATGAACACAGACATGCCAGCAAGTACTTTAAAGACTTTGAAAACTACAAGGACAAAAACACTTTAGCACTAAAGGGAAGAGCTTCGTTTGTACAGACAAACAAACATGTATGTTAATGTATAATAATGATATTCTTCACAACAGAGTTTAACTGAATCTCTATATTCAAAGTGTTGACGAGTACTAGGGTTTCAAAGTGTGCGTGTTTTTGTTGATATTGAGTATATTTTTAAACATATAAAAACAATTGTCTGCTAAAGCTTTGTAAAGTCATTCAATGGCAAACACAAAATTTATTTAAAGTGCAGACGCTAAAAGAAAAAGAATATTAAAGCGAAAGAAAATCAAAGGGATCTGTATATCATAGATTTAGAAAAATAATATAAACGTCTGTCCCTTGAAAGCATGACTACATACTTAAATATTGTTTTACGCAAAAAAATTTGAGTATAAAAACGGTGTTTCAAAGCTTCTGAAGTAAAATGTTGGTAACCGGTAAAATCAACATTATAATTAAGATTAGAGACATGCGTTGGTTTCACCTGAAAATTATTTTTCTTACAGCTAAATAAATAGTTTTTGTTTGATAATAAATAATTTTTAAAAAACAACTTATTTTTTTTATCTGTAAGCAAGTTTCTTAAAAGGTTTCGGGTACTAAAAAATTTTATTTTAATCGTTCAACTGTAAGAGAAATTTGTTCTTTTATCTTATTTTTCTTTTTTTTAATTTTTGCAATCCTTTGCGATTGTTTTCAAGGAATATAAAAAAAATGGTTTAAATTTAGCTTAATTCTAAAAATTTTTTATGTTATAATAACAAAAAGGAAGCGTTTTCTAATAAAAAAGTCCTTCTTATTGTTCTTTACACTTTTAAGAAATATAAAACAATTATTTAAAACACAATAAAATAAATAAAAATATATAAAGGTCTGTTGCGCTAAACGCAACCACAACCTTTTTAAAAAAATATATTTGGGGTATTCAAACGGTAATAAAAGTAGTAAAAGTTTGCATATATATTAAATAGTTAAAAAAAAAGTTCTATAACAATAAGACTTTTTGAACTATATTTATTGTTTTGTCATAAACAGTAGAAACCTGAGCCGGGCGGCCGAAACTCTTTAGTAAAGCCGTTGATATAAATAACAGGCCGCAGTCATTAATTTTATAATATGTTTGAAATTACTTATTGTTCTGTTTTCTCCAGCAGCTGGTTCAAATTTAAAATAACACACTTAATTATGAGTGGATCCCCACAGCAGTAGTATTTTCTCGTTTTATTTTTTTCAGACTTATGACTTTATAACTACTTTGTGAATACATAATTAATAATTAATAAAACGAAAAAATTTAAATTTGTTTTTATTTTTTATTATATGTAAATAATATTAATTTTACCTTACCTACTCGACTGGTTGTTTAAAGGCCATATTAAAATATACTCTGTGATGTTCAAACTAATTTAAGAGTCCTTCAACAACGTCAATTGTTAAAAAAAAATTTTCATTTAAACATATGTAAAAAAATAAAGAAAATTTTCTACAATAGCAAAAGAAAACTAGTAGTATTAAATGGCAGAGAAAAATGATTAGCTGTTTTATTGCTGCGACAGACATAAATATTTTAAAGCAATGTGATTTTTTAGAAATTAGAATAAAATATGCTAAGCAGTATTAGAAGTTGATAGTTATAACGGAACTATGTGCGAAATAGTACATAAATCATTTGAGCATTTAATAACTTACGCCAAAAAAGAATAAATCCGATCGACATAAATATATAAATCGATATCCATTTTGGCTTGATTTTTGGAAATAGTTTGAAACTATTACATACTTTTTTTATATGTATAAGCAACTTTAAGAAAAATACAGAACAATGTTAGTTACTATCTAAAACAAAGGGGAATAGTTATATCGGTCATAATGGACTTATGAACTTATTTTTTATGATTGCCCTCACTAGAATATGGTTAAGTTTGTTTCAGTCAACCTTAAAATTGAAAAAAAACTCTTCCATAGCAATTTTCCCAATTGCAACAGAATCTTAATAAAAACATTTATGTTATGGTTTGGGTTACCGTTAATTTTGGGTTCGAAATCATTACGATTTTTAGTTTAAATAGTCAAAGAATCACCTTCAATTAGAACGATCGAACAAAAATAATTTCCTGTCCTTCCATCCGTCTTGGTGTCTAGGTTTTCTTATAAAGAAAATATTTTATTCAGAAAATATATTCTCAAACAATTTTTAATAATTTTTGGAGAGCTTAAAATAAAATTTGAAAGATTAAAATAATTTTAATGCACTATTTGCTGCTATACATATACTTTAACAAATTTATTGAGAAAACAAATTAAATTCAAATTTATCTTGGAAAATCAGTTAAATTAGTACATTTTTAATTAATCAGTATATTTCAGTACACAAATTTTCAATCAGTACCCAAATGAAAAACTAACAATTGTACTGCTGAAATCAGTACGATTGGTTGCGTATGACAAATAAATAATTATTATACGCACTACGAACCTATTTTTTAGGCGCAAAAGCAGTGACCGTAATAAATACACTGTGAAGCATTACAAACAACACAGTCCGGATAGTATATGTAGGTTTGATTCTACTACCATACTCTTGTAAAATTTGGGCAAGATTGGTTACCGCTTATATGGGCCTCAAATGTTCCAGGTAATCAGTGGTAGTTTTGTTTAAAAGCTGACTCAGACTAAGTTATAACGCTTAATTTATTCAGCAGCATTATACATATCTAAGACTCTTTTAAATAATTATCATTTTATGAAAACAGATTTTTTTTGAACTTTTTATTCCAAAATATTTACAAATAATATTTTGGAAAATAATTAAAGATGATCTAGTTTTATTCACACGTCAAAAAATCTTAACGTGGCTAAAAAAATTAATTTTTATATTGGCTTAAGTTAATAATTTAAGTTACTTTTATTACAAGAAATGAATATCTTCCGTTAATGCTGAAAACACCTTTATTTAAAAAAGCAAGTTTTTCTACATTAATGGAAAATATTAGTTTCTTTTATAAAAAATAAAAATTTTAACTTAAGCCACTATAAAAAGCAAAAAATTTTTTTAAAGCAATTAGTTCAACGAAACATAAAACTAGTATTAGAAAATATTTTTAAATATATAAAAAAAGTACCGAAGTTTTTTTTTAATTTATGAATATGGGCAAATGTTTTTTTACTTTTTTGAGAAAGCCTAAGCATATGGGTTTACTATAACTTGATAGCAGAAACGAGCTTGTACCTATCATATTAAAAAAGTCATTTTTGTGGCACAGTGCTATTGATATTATCAGAAATATTTGTTATATTCCTAATTAAAGAAAAAAACTAAAACTAATCTTTTTTTTTTATGTTTATTTATATGAAAAATAAAATGGAATATTAAAAGCGCACTTGGCTACAAAAGTATATATTATATCACCCAGATGCTGTTTTCTACTTGTCTTTTTCGTGCATGCTTATGTCTTTTTTAAGTTTAAAAAAATAAATATTAAGTCCCTGAAAAAAAAATTATTTTGTGATAATAAAAGCACACTTATCCTAATATAAATCGATCATGTATTGTTTTCTTACATTTGAAGATGTTGTCCGTAAGCGCGTATAGGATGCAAATTTTGAAAAGCGGTAAAGAACATCTTTCGCGGACAATTTCACAAAGACCTGTGTGATCAAAGACCGTAAAGTTTTTGAACTTTTACTTTCAGACTGTGACGGGTGTAAATTTTTAAGCCTAGACTCGCATAATACAAATTTTTAAATTCTAGAGATCGGATGCTATTATATTGACTAAACCATTTGTTTAAATTATTTCTTATTCCATTGAGTATATCTAAAAGGAAAATATTTTTGCAGAAACTCTTTTTTTATGATATCAAGGGTATAAGTATATGTATAAATACATTAATAAGTATAGGAATACATTCGGTTATGCTAAATATAATTTAAAATTCTAAGCCAGTCAATGTCAGAGAAGATACTCCTCCGACTATTATTTTTGGCGTTAGAAATGAATTTTACAGAACCTTTACGAATATGACATAAGTACAAAAACAGTAACCATAGTAACCATACCCACTGCTGCCTTATTTTTAACTACTCACCACTTTAGACGCGCTCATTCGTTCTGGAAATATCCATCGCTCGTGGATTGCCTTCGGAGCTAAAGAAGCAACGTTTTTTTCGTTACATACATCGGACCATTTCTAAACCCATTTAATGTTTACATTCGTTATAAAAATAAAAAAAAACATAATTTAAATCATATTAATAAATAAAGGGAAGAAATTTATTGTGGTTTAACAGTTAAAAATTGTTAAGTTAAAAGTTCAAAATGTTCTTGCTCTCTAAAAAATGACTAAAAGTAATTATTTTTTTAATTATTTTAAGAACTCAAACCTGCACAGTGTTCAAGCGTATACATAAATAGAATATTTAAGTCTTATGATAAAACGAAAACCGAAAGAAACTAGTTTATAAGTCCTTAACATAAATGCCATAAACTGTCCACAAAGTGGAATCATGACAGCTTATTAATAAAAAAAAGACATTTATTCATTTTATATACTTCAGCCAGCCAAACAGGCAAATGTCATATGTATGTATGAGTTTCATAAAAAAGAATTAAAAAAAACTAGAAAATAAAACCATGATCATAATACTTTGCTTATAAAGCGACTATGTTAAACAGAATAATATTGTATTACATTTTAGCATAAGTTTGAATATATGCTGAACTACATATATAATTGCTAAAAACCTGCAAAACTAGAATATATTCATTTGTAACTAAAAAAGAAATGTATTAATATTTTCCAACAAACTAATACATAAACGTATATGACCATGAATATCAAGCCACTGTCACATAGATAAAACAAAAAAGATATGAATAATAATAATGATAATCGCAATAAAATTCAAAT
This sequence comes from Melanophora roralis, assembly GCA_963583895.1. NCBI lineage: Eukaryota > Metazoa > Arthropoda > Insecta > Diptera > Rhinophoridae > Melanophora > Melanophora roralis. The sequence continues at coordinate 26,444,195 of OY757187.1, read as the reverse complement.
ACACATACTGTGCATTCATATGTACAATATATTCATATATTTATGTTAATTTAAACAAATATAGTTTATAAACATAAATGCATAAATGGTAAAAATACAATTTTTTAAAAAATACTTAGTAAAACTTGAAAAAAAACGATGGATATATGGGATATAAAAATAAAAAATCTTTATGTAATATTTATGTCATTGATTTGTGCTTAATGGTAAAGAAAACAACGAATATAAAGTAAAAGGAGTAAAGATAACTAAAATGCAATTTAGAGATAAAACATCTTTCAGTATAAGCATTGATGATATTGTATAAAAATAAATTTTATTTTGCATTTTTACATATGTTAGCCATCTACATACATGGTTTGATTAAATTACATTAAATTTGTTTTGTTAAAAAAATCTATATAAAAATCATTTTTCCTTGCGATGGGCACTTTAAGCTTTGATGGAATTAAGGTTTTAAATTTTCATTGATTTAGCTTCTGAAGCTCCTTTAAAAAAAACACACACACACACACTTCAGAGCAAGGGTTTGATTTAACATTAGTTTGATCCTAATGAAACTTTTATGCAAAGATTTGTTTTTAGAAAGAGTAGAATTTTATGAAAAGAAACAAAAAAATTAAAAACATTAAATTAGGTCATAAAATAACATTTATTTCTGGTTCTAAATCACATTTTATTACGTCGATCGACTTTGTTCTTAACAGGAACCTTCAATACTCATTAAATACTCACTAAAGAAACGCAAACAAAATTTTTTTAATACAAATTTTTGCTTTCTAGTTTGGCTTAAGTTCGTATATTTTCTTTTTATTAGAAAAAATTAATATTTTCCGTAAATGTTGAAATAAACGTTAATTTTTAAAAAAATCTGATTTTTCTACCGATACTAGCTGAGCAGAATGCATTTTCGGAAGCAGCTACGCAATTTCATCATCAGTACTCTTTGAACGGTAGTAGGTAGTAGGTTGTAAACATCACCTATTTAACTTACACGTAACAGAGAAAGGGATACGGCATGACCGTTTTTCTTTCGTTTTTACTTTGTAACTAAGGACGAAGTTTACTTTTCATATACACTATGCTTTTTTCTATTAAAAGTCTCTTCGGCAATACTTGACTAACGGTCGAGCATCATCCATCTCTCAGATGGAATGAAACGCTTTTTATTCTTGTATTTTATATTTTTGATCAAAACTTGAGTTAAAATTAGGCAAAATATTTTTTTTGCAAAAATTTAGTAAACATAACATATGTTTATTAGTCGCCTGTTGTAGGCAGAATCTCCCAACATTTACTGAAAAGCTCGCAGCATCAGAGAAAATACAACTGTTGGTAAACATCAATCTTAAGGACGCATTGAGCAGCAATTTCAAATAACAGGTGGCTTAAAATAGAAGGAGATTTCACCAAAAAAATAAAACTGAGCAAACAATTTTTATAAGTTATAAGTTTTTCACTGCGTTTGTAATTCCTTTAGTAAATCCCATTAAGTAAATATATAATTTCTTGGTCCCTATGTAGAGGGAAGTCCGTATTATAGTTGAAAACAACTTGTTGAAGCTCACCGATGACGCATGGACCCATACGTGGTATTAAGGTATCAAAAATATCTGCCAAATAATTTCTGTTGACATCCGGCAAAATTGTCTGACCAAGACATAAGCAAAAAACTAAGACAAACTCTGTTTATTACTCTAACATTTTTACATAAAAACTCTACAACTGGCCCGGAGTTGCCCTTACATGGTTGCAATATTAAACTGACTCTCATTAAGTTTTCCTCACGAACATTTTTGTGAAACGTACCTACACCCTATCTTCGTCCCCTTACAGGGTTGGCATACACAGTTTGTTTTTTTCAAAATTTTTAAAGACGCTTTCACGGCTTCCAGGGTGCTCCAACAAAGTTCAAATTTAAGACCAATCCCCATTAATCTTTTTCTCCCAAACTTTTGGTGGAACATACTTACCCCCTATCACCAGCCTCTGACAGGGTTGAAAAATTAGGGTAAAAACCCCGACAGCTTCCACTGAGTTGCCCTTAGAGGAGTAAAGTGTATTACAGACCCCACTAAAGGAGTTACCATACAAAATAATGTAAAAACGTCTAAAACGTCCCCAGAGTCGGCCTTAGAGAAATAAAGTGTATGACGGACCCCCATTAGTTTCTCTTCTAAACATATTCCTTCAACATTTCCATCGCCTAAATAGACTCCCATACAAAAATTGGAAAATTCAAAAAAATTTAAATTTAAATAACAAATTATCTTGAAAAATCATTAAAATCATTACTTTTTTTTTAAAAATCAGTACTTTTTAGTACACACAGTTTCAATCAGTACACTAAATAAAAAATCCGTATATTTACTGAAGAAACTAGCACGAAAAAATTATGGAAAATAGGGTGATTTTCAGGGTTTTACTTCGACCTGTGTCAAATTAAAAAAAGTCATTATAAAATTCAGTCAAACAGTTTGTGGCCTATAGTCCTTATTATATCCCAAATTGAGTGGAAAACGGACGTGACAGATGGCGCCCAAAATGTTTATTCCAAAAGGACATTTTTATTAAGGATATGTATAATATTTTTTTTTATCAAAATTAAACATAACCAACAAAAAACCTCAAAATTAAATATCAAATACCATAAATTAAACTTTTTTAAATTAAAGGAGCATCAGGCTCTATTTATATTTCAAAAATTATATATTACAAAAACCAATATCAAATGTTAAGTAATTAGATAAATGTAATTTAATAAATATAATTTAAAGCAAAAAAAAAACAGGATCTAGCGGCTTGAAAGTAGTTCATTGCCTTATTTTTTCCATTTCACTATTTTCAAGTTTTATTAAATTTTTTCTGCGCTAAACCAACTTTTAATCTATAAACTAACACACTATGGTGTGTATAATTTTACTATAAATAAATGTAATAAAACTCTTAATAAGGAAAGCGAAAAAGCATACAAACTATGTCAGATAGAAAATAAATAGTGGCAGCAACTTAAAACAAGTATGGCAGACATTGTAATTAAAACTGTATGAAAAAAATTAAATATAACTAAAAAAAAAAGAAATTTTATATACCAACAACAATCAACCATTACAAATATACATATGTACATACATATGTATTTATTTTGTAGAAAAAAAAAATACAAATAATTTGTAAAAGTTTTTGTAACAAACAAAATACACACATATTACATAAATAGTTTATGTTACAAATTTATATTCGTTCTAAATAAGTACATATTGCTCATTTACTTTAACAACGTTCTAATTCCAAAAAATATTTTAATATACATATTAAATAAAATTTTGCAGGAACTAAACGAAAATATAAAAAAAAAATTGTTCTTTGATCAGGCGCTTATTAGACAAATGTTCAAAAACTGATGTTCATTTTTTATAAATGGTAAAATATATTTAAAAAAAAGGGCAGGATTTTCTTGCTTGATTTTTTAAAGTTTTCCAAGCTAGACTTGATTTAAGAAACCTTATGTATGGGTCCTGCCTTAAACTTTAAGTAGGATTTTAGTGTAAATCATCAATAAAATTCTTGATTTAAGATCATTTTACAGTTTCTGTGTACAAAAACAGCAATAATAAATCTAGGCATTTAATTTTAAAAAGCCCCTTTCCTAATAATTTAAACCTAAAAAAGTTCTTGTACTACTTAATTTAAGAATTAGTTTGACTTATTACATTTTTAAAGTAAATCAACAATATGTAAAAAATATTTATATCCACAACATCATGATAATTCTAGAAAGTTAAACAAACAAAGAAAAAAGTTATTTTAAAAAACATATTATTACACAAAAAAATAGGAAAATAAAATAAATTAAACGAAACAACTTAATAATTCGACTAAAAAGCTGCATGCAAAGAGAAAAATAAATTGAAAAACAACAAAGTTTTAATATTTTCAAAAAATTTTTTTGAGGTCATTAGAACTTTTAGTTTTTTCTCCCAGTGAGCTAGTTTTAATTTTTTTGTTTTCTTTTTTAATGTTTTTTTGTTGGATTTACCACCTAAATAAAAAATATTAATCACTTTTTTGTTTTCGTTAATAAAAGAAGTTAAGGTGCACCGTTTGCTATTGACGTACACCTTAGGCCTAAATTTCTTAAATTTTTTTTTTGTATATTTATAGGGTTTGTTGTTGGTTATGTTTGTCTATATGCATTTCATTGGTTCTTACACCAAATCATCAGTAGACTTCAACCCAAATTCTTAAAAAACTCATGAATATTTTTTGTCTTTATATAATAACCTCAATAAACAAATTGAGAATAACTATAAGCAAACCAAAACGTTCAAGTTTTTTTAAGAATCCAACAAACCAATATTCGCTATTCGCTGTTTTGTTTTTCTTTTTGCTTACACAGAAAACAATTCGACAAACCTTTTGTCTTCTGTTAACTAAAGAATGAAGTAGCACATATGTTAAGTAATAAAGAACCGTTGTATGAAAATAAACAAAATTTTTTAATAAATATTTTTTACTTTTGATAAACTTAAGCAAGAAAGCACCTAAGCGTAAGCATATCAAAAATTAAATATAAAAAAATCAAAAAATATTAGCACACAGTTAAAAATTTTAAGCTGGCCACAAGTGTTGATTTTTCACACAGCTTTATAAGAGAAGCATGGTACCGTGTCAAAATCATGCCGCTTTTTTTTACTCTGCTCTGCATGAATCCATTTTTTATGACTTTCGCATATCTTCACATATATGCGGATCTTCCTCATCTACGGTTTCTCTATTAGTTATAGTTTAGGGCCGTGCATGTGATGTCATGCGGCATTTTAGAGCGTATAATTAGTAAACTTACCACGTTGGATCCTTTGGATTAAGGGCTCTTCGCATATTTTTATTGAAGCTTTAAAAAGGTCAATAGACGCCATAATTTTCTCTTTAGCCGCAATTTATAAAAATTTTTAGGGTCCGTTACTGCTATCTCGCTGCTTTTTATATTTTGCTGGTATTAAATATTTTAAATTTCCTTCGTATTCATGTCGATCTCTAAAGCTGCATGAGCCACTTGTAGTAATTGTAGAATCAAAAGGATGGCTTTACAGTACTTATTGGCGGGTCACCAATAGTAATTGGTTGTGGGTTGTTCTGGTTAATGTGAATTTCATTGGTTTTCTAGTTAACGAAAAGTGTTTATAAATAAGAAAACAGATGCCATTTGCGTCATCCAGGTCTGTTGTGTTGGGATACTTGTAGGATTAGCAACAATGTCACATTCTTTTCTCTACATGTATAATATTTCTAAGATGGTGTAACAAGTGGTACCGTTGTACAATGTTTTTATAAGGCGAATAATTATGCTTGCCACTTCTTAACACCGCAGTGTCTTTTACATTATGTCATAGATAATTGCGTTTGAGGCTTTCTATAAAGCACAAGTAGATCGAAGTGCACAGTTAGTGGTTTTATCAGGAACATACTCTTGGAAGTAAAACTGGATGAAGCCAAGTTTTTCTTCTTGCTTAGCTAGTTCTTGCTGTTGTTAGAAATATCAATGAGAAAGCGCTCCCTTAAGGGAGCCAGTGTCTTGGATGGAATGGGTGGAATTCTTTTTTGTTCCATATTTGCTAATTGATTCACCGAATTAATCTATATATATAAAAAAATGTTGCAAGTGCGTTGTTAAAGTTAATTTATTTTTAATTAAGTTATTAATTGAAAACAAGAAATAAGGTTTTTTTGCAGCATTTATACATTTAATTGTTTTTGATATGAGTTAATTTACTTTTGTTTATTTGGTATACTTATATGAATTTCATAATATTTTGAGGATTTCCTTGAATGCACTGTTTTAATTTTAAAAAAAGGGATTTTTGAAATTTTATCGCCTTGACCTATAATATTATCAATCATCCGATTCAGAACTTTCGCAAAATGTTGGCAGCAATTCGTTGTGGCATATTTTTGCATATTTTGTATATAAAAGCATGTTTTTGCATTGTTTTCCTCTAAAGAAATAGTTTTGTAAAATCAATTTTTTTTAAATAATTTTTTTATTTTTTTTTTTTAATTTAAAAAAATCAACAAAAAATATTTCGAGTATTCATTGTTTCCTTTAAATTTAAAAATTTATTTTTAAACGAAACATTATTTAACACCCTTTTTGTTTTTCCAATTTTTTTCCAAAACTTTTTGTCAGTTTTTATTCCATATTTCGTTAATGCAACACAATTTTAAATCTTAGTTTTAATCATTCTTATTTTTAAAGCATATATTTTTCATTTGTTGAAGCATATTTTTAACCTTTTACCACACTTTTTGCGCATAAAAGCCTTTTCAAGAGCATGATTTTGGTTGCCCAGATTATAACATTATGTGAAAGTATTAAAGATATTTTACGATTTCTAGCAAACGCTATTTTTAGGTAACACATTCAGAATGAGGAAAGTCATATCCCCATAAAAATCAAAAAAGTTCATTTTATATCAGTCACTTATCAATAAAATAGAAAATGTTTTCAACATTTTAATATAATTAAAAGTTCAACCCTTATATTTTAATAATAAATTCAGATTTTAAGAAAATTTTTTAAAAAAATGTTTATAAAAAACATTTAACCAGTTCTTTAGGAATAGAAAATAGTTTTTATAAGCAAAAAGGTCTTTTACTATCTTATTTATATACCTTTAACTATCTTAAATTGGAATTATCCCAACTTTATTAGGACTTGCACCTGTACGAGATTTTTTTTTTTTGCTTATGAGGCAAACTAGTGGCTTATTATTTAAGTAAAATTATAATTATATGTTCAAATAAGCCTTTGCCTACAATAATTATATCCCTAATAAATATATTCTTTACTTGTAATGCATTTATCCTAATATTTTACTCTTGAACTGGCGCTGACAACTGACATAATAAGCCAACGCCTTTACTTGAAATATTTTTGCTACAAATTTATTTATAAAAAAGTTAAAAAGAACATAAAATCCTAATATCTGATTAAAACCTTTTTAATTGAGGAAGGAGGAATATGCAAACATTAAGTAAAATTTAAAACTCTTTTTTATGTACAAACAATTTAGGAAGCAGGAAAATATTTCCTAGAAAACTAAGTATATAAAAATAAATTTAATCAAGAAAAGTGAAATATAACAATAACCAAAAAAAAAAACAACAAAATCCTAAACAGAAACATATAAAATAACAAATGTGTTGCTAAGTATACTATCAACTACAATAATCCCAAAGTAAAGAAGTAACAACAACACCAAAAGCTTTAACTACAAAATCACGTCCACGCAAAAACGTTACATTAGATAAATGCAACAACAATATCTGTTTTGATCAAAACATACAAAACAAATTTAGCTCGGCTTTATGTTTGTCTACAAACAGCAACAACAAATACACATCCAACAACATTTCAAATGCCTGTCTTGTTGCAAAAGATGTTGGTAAAGAAACTTAAAAGAAAATAACAGAAAAAGGAAAATAAAATAGAAAATTGCAAAAAGGGAAGAGCGTTAGCGAGAAAAAAGCATCAACAACATAAACTATTGCAAGAGCACTAACAACATAATCTCCATAACAACTAAAGTTCTTGCAGCAAAACTATTACCAACAGCAATCGCACCATCACCAATAATAATAATCAACAAATTAACATTGTTGCCGTTTTTGGTGAATATCGTACTGTATGCGTCGTCGTCATTAACATTGTCGTCGTCTTTGTCATCTTCGCTGGCTGTGGTGGTTGTGGGGGTAGCATCATGACCCGCTTTAAAATAAAAAATCTTAAAATTTTATCTTCTTGTTGTCTGACTTTATGGTTTGCAATATTTGGCTCCTTACAATTGGTACGTTGTAGTGAATTTCCTGAAAGAGAATGTTGTGATTTAACAACAACATCAACAGTGAGTCCCCTGCCAGTTCCACCTGTAGTCTTGCCAACGGACAAGACATTGTCAGCAACAACAGCTGTACAAACAATACCAACGGGCAGATCAGGTAAGTGAAAAATGTTTTATTTTTTTTACGAATATGACGTTTTTAACCTTCAGTAGTTTGTTAGTTTTTATGTTGTTTAATAAAAATAAATTTATTTACACCTTGTAGGTATATTTGGAAGGTTAACTGCTATATTAAAAGAATAAAAAAAAAATAGACACACACACAAAAAAAATTTTATATTAATAATAAATATCATGCAATATATTTTTTTGGTAAAAAAAATAAACTTGCTTAAATACACTACAAGAAAAGGTTATAGTTATCATTTCAAAAAAGATAATTTGCTTAATTTATTACCATATGGTTACTTCAGACAAATTTATTAATTATAATTCATTTATTCTATTAAGTTTAAAAGGCTAAAGTTTTAGTAGAGTCCATTTTCATTGTTGCAACAAGTCAAAAATTTTTACTCGATTAGATGCGTGAAAGCAATTTTCCAGCAAAAATTTCCAACGCAACGGCGAGGCAAGATATATTTTTTTCGTTTTTTTTTAACTTATTTTTGATTTTTATTTTTTAAAATTCGTTTCCTAAGCAAATACTGTCTGTTGTTGGTACTTTCATTGAGCTTCTCAGATTCTTCTATGGTAATCCTTGTTCAAGTAAAAACATACCAAAAGGTTGCTTGAATGGCGATCCTTTTTTTAAATCCCAACTTGAGATAGAAGGCGTAGATTTAAAAATAGAGTTTTAACTCTTGCAAAGCATTCACTTAAGCCAGTAATCGGCTTATTGTGCACTTTTAGTAAAAAAAATAAATTTGGGGGAGAAGTTTACACAAATTTCTTGATGTGGACGAATTCCCTTACCATATCCCGTTTCACCCTTCCAAGTAAGCCACATCGGATTTATCATCAGACATTAAACGTCGGGCCCTGGCATGTGCAAAAGCTGGATACTGGCACTGAACATGTCCCATCATACCTTGGATGTCCTGCAATCGCTTTTCTCCGAAATAGTCCTTAAATGGAGATGTGCGTGCCAGTTTATGTGACCATTTATTATACTTTTTATCATCCTCAGTTAAGACTTCCCAAGTTTTAGAATTTCTCTGATCCTATACTCATCCGGGTCGCCCCAGATAGATTTCATTATTTTTACAACTGATTCGTTGTTAGACAGCACACTGTTGGAATTTTCCAATAACTTTTTCAAATCGGCCTTTGTTGAAGCAAAATGCTTCGGGTTTCGCAAAACAACTTCCTGTTGTTCCCGAGCTCTAATTACCAAATATTTAGCCCATTCATAAGTGACAACAAAAAGTCACAGTTGTATGATTTTGTATAAATTTTTCATTCAAAATTCACAGTTTTAATTTTTGAATCCTCAATCTGTTCTGAAAGATTACGTCACACTTTAGATTCAAAAATGAAAAATTTCCGGAAAGAGTATATTGTCTTTCAAAAAATTATTTTCTTACTTGATTTTGCTGTTTGTGTTATTAATTAATTTAAATTTACTAATTTAAAAAAATAAAATATAAACAAAAGACTATGTTTTGACCATCTTGTAGACTTTCTTTATAAATTTTGTTTATAATTTTTTTGACCAGATCTTGCAAGTTTGTACAAACAAGATTAAACAGTCTTAAGGTTTTTCAAATACTTAAATAGTATTTTACATTCAAATGCAGTTTACTCACCTTTAATAATAAAATATTAAAAGACGAAAAGAAAACTTCCTTAAAGGGAGTGATCAGTAATACAAATTCCTTGAACGCCTTTAATACACAAAAGCACCACACGAAGCGGAAATTTAAACGTCCGGCCTTCTGTTTCATTTATGCACAATTATTAATTAAATATAGATGAGAATGCATTCGGTAACTTTTCTTGTAAGATTTTTTTTTATTTCTATACCCTACACATTAGTAATAAGAGCATATATAAGTTTGCCATTCCGTTTGTAATTTCTTAAATATCCATTAGTGACCCCATAAAGTATAAATTTTCTTGATCCATATTGACAGAAAACTTGATATAGCGATAACCGTCTGTCCGCTAATGTGATTAAATCAAGTTTCTAAGGCACTTTAATATTTTATTTATGTTTTTTATTTAATATCAAAATTTTAATTATACTTGCAGAAATTCGGCTATTAAAATTTTGCAAAATCGCCCGATAACTGAGAGAAACCACGACAAGCTCTGTTTGTTCCTCTAAAATTTGTGCACAAAACCCTCTCGACTGCCCCGGAGTTGCTCCTACAGGGATGTAATTTAATGCCGACTTTGATTAATATGCCTTCATAAACATTTTTGTGGAACATATTCACAACCTATCTCTGACCCCAAACAGGGTTGCCATACAAAGTTAAATTTTTTTTTCACACTCCCACAGCTTCCAGGCTTCTCCTTCAAAGGTTCAATGTAGTACCGGCCCTAATTAATTCTTCTCCCAAAAAACTTTGTAAAAATAAATTACTTTCTTTCTCCAGCACCTAACTGAAACTTCATCGGAGTAAGAGGAATTAAATGTTTTACAGTCTTCCAATTTTGTCCCCAAAACATATTACTAGAACATACTTACCCACTATCTCCATCACCTAAGTGGCTTGCCATACAATATATAAAAATAGCCCAAGGCTTCCCAAGAATCGGCCTTAGAAATATAAAGTACATGACCGACTCCCATTTGTTTTCCCTCTCTTAGAACAGACTTACCCTGCATCTTCATCGCCTAAGCTCCCATATAAAGTTTAGGAAATTTTAATTAATCCCCTTCCCACAGCTTTCAGGGGGCCCATGGTAGGTCAAATGTTGGACTGACCCCTACTCTAATCCTTGCAAACATTTTCGTAGAACCTACTTACCCATACATACTTGCCATACAAATTTTAAAAAAATAAGGGTAAAAACCCCTACACATTGTGAAGGGTATATAAGACTCAGCACAGCCAAATATAGCACTCTTTCTCGTTTTATACTTAAGTGACCAAGGGAATAAAAGTATATACGTATATTACAACTTTATTTCACTTTACATAAATAACGTGTATATGTAGATTAAATACATACAAAATTCGAACGTAAACACAAATACAAGGAAACAAATCGATCGATTTTTTATTCATATAGTAATACATGCTTATTTAAGCTTTGTTTTTGGAGAGGGCTGAATAAGAAGTTTATTTAAAATCAACTAGAAACTTAATTACATTCCTGACATTATCAATTGCTTATCCTTTATTTAAACTTTTAAAAAAGGCAAACATTTTTTTAATTGCACAACTCTCTTGGTATTTAATATTTTTATATTTTTAATTTAGTTTTTGTTTAGCCTCTTATGTATTTAAAACACAACTTATTTATTTGTTTGTAGATTTTTAATACTGACCACCAGTCGAGTTTAATTTTATATATGCCACATACATTTCATATGTATCTACACATACAAACCCACCTGTAAGTAGTATCAACATGACAGCAATCGGCAAACAAAAAAATTTACTTTGAAGTGGTCATGTGCACAACATTGAATGTATTTACTTGACTTACATGAAACATATTTGCAATTATTATGTGTAAGTGTGTGTTAGAAATTTATAAGAAAAACAAGTAAAAGGAAATACTGTTGCAACCAGAAAAGGTGGAGTGAAGAAATAACGTAATAAAAAATTAAAGGATATTTCAACATGAACAAGTAATCACTTTTAAACTTTCTAAACCATTATGACACATCTAACTGTGACTACCCCAAAGATATACTATTACATACTTATACCTACGTATCGCTTGCTCAATGTTATAAGGTTCTGTGTTATATTTTTTCAGATTTTCAGTTAATATGTATATGAAAATATGTAATGTTTGGGGTAAATCTGTAAGTTGTAGAGTTTTATGCTATAAATCGTTAAAGATTTCAGCATCCAAGCTATATGAACCACAAAAAATTTTAACGTTTTATATTAACGTGATCTTGATGGCGAAGTTATGAAAAGTGTTTGCCTAATTTGACCGAAAAAATTTCAAAATTTACGAACGAAACGAGAATGACCTTATCCGCCGACATAACGAGGTCCGCCTGTCCATCCATCCATTCGGCTGGCTGGATGCCGATATAAGCTTTGTTATTAAACTAGGAAACGGTTTTAGAACCCATTTAAGAATTTTGTAATTAAATATATTTAAAATGTTGTCGAAAGTGCCAGAAATATTATATTCCGATAAATATTCCCCAATTATTCTACGTAATAATCCTTCGTAGACTGAATTTCTAATTTTTATACTTAATCTTCCTGGAAAAACATTGTATGCTGGTTTTTGTTATTGTTGGAATTTTATATACAACATTAAAATTTTGTTAATGAACATTTGTGCAAAAATATTTTACATGGGGCCTCTTTTAAAAAAAATATTTAAAATTTAGACTAGACTTCAAATACTAATTTTGTATTAAAATTTGGATTTAAAATCTATGTAAAAATGTAAAAATTTTTTTGGATATACCCCAATATTTTTAAACAATTCTGCACAGAAAAGAACAATTTAATTGAGTGCAATACTAAGAAAAATAAAACTGAACGCCCACTTTTAAATTTATTTTATTCCTTTAAAGTTGAATTAAAAAATCTTAAATCTTGAGTACTGTAAAAAGCTATGAAATATTTGAAAAAACATTCAAGTACAAATGGCTTAACATAAAAATTGTAAATAGTTTTATTTTGTAACACAATTTTTAAAAAATTATTTAGGATTTAATCCCAATTTTCCTGTAAAACAACACAATTTTTATAGACAAACTTAACCAACAACAAACCCTATAAATTAACAGGAAAATTGGGATTAAATCCTAAATAATTTTTTAAAAATTGTGTTGTTTAACAACAAGGTTTTGTTTTCGGTTGCCCCTTAATACATTTAGTAATAAACAATGGTTATTCAAATGTAAGGGGAAAAAGAAAATCAAAACAAGCGAATAGCGAATAATGGTTTGTTGGATTTTTAAAAAAACTTGAACGTTTTGGTTTTCTTATAGTAATTCTCATTTTGTTTAATGAGGTTATTATATAAAGACAGAAAATATTCATGAGTTTTTTAAGAATTTGGGTGGTTGAAGTCTACTGATGATTTGGTGTAAGAACCAATGAAATGCATATAGACAAACTTAACCAACAACAAACCCTATAAGTTTTATTTTGTAGTCAAACAGTTATTTTAATTGCTTAATACATGTTGCCATAAGTGATAAATAAATAACATAACAATTTTTTTAAGTATTAATTTGTTAAAAAATATTTGTAGCAAAATCGCTGGAAATGAATGTGAATAGCCTTTACTAGTGGAACATGTAATCTTTTTGTAATTCCTGTTAAAAGTAACACAGTTCCTTGAAAGTTAGAAAACAAAAAATTACTACTTCAAACCCTTTTTACACATCCCAAGATTTTGCAAAATATCAACAGACTACACTTCAAGATAGACCTTTTATTTATTTATATATTTAGTTCTTAAAGTACGAAGCTTAAATAAATGGCAACAACTGTAATTGCATAACAGCTCCAAATCATAACATTGAATTTATATGAATCTAAAATATAATGACTTTTTAATATCCTGGAGTGAGCTACTTATTTATTAGTAGCAATTTTCTGAAATTGAAAATATAAAGTGGAGAGTCTCTTGAATTATGGATGGCAAAGAAAGAAAGCAATTTAGAAATTTAAGTTGAAAAGAGCTTACTGTTCAACTGAAAAAACTACAATCAGATGGCCTTTAAAGCAGCATGAAGAAGAAAATAATTTGTCAAAGTAAAAAAATTTTATTTTATAGCTTTGTTTATAAAAAGCCGTTTTTTATAAAAGAATGGCCAGAAGAATGATGATTATCATAGAAAAGAAAGCCTAAAAATAAGTTGACAAAGCAAACTTTTTTAGGTGTCATATTTAAACAGAGTTTGAACAATTTATTTTAAAGAGGAAAAGTATCAGCCTACTGGTCAACTGGGGACATATTTTAAAAACTTTGCACAATTCAGTAAAAATTAAAAAGCACAATTGATTTAAACCTATGATATAAAACAGTCATAACTTAAATAAATTCAGTAACCCATTTAAAATATGTTATTTTGCAAAAAAAAGAATTGACGCTGGAAATTAGGTTAAAATTACCCAATAATCAAACATGTTCATAGTTGTATGGTCTTGTTTAAACCCGTTTTAAAAAAGTATTCAAGGCTCGTTTGAAAATAAAATCTTATAAGAATTCTTTTTTTATTTAAAAATTATACAATATTAAATTTGCCAAGTGATGTTAAAATTTTAACAGGTTTCAGCTAATATACCAGCATATTAAAAATATTAGGTCTTTCCGCTAGGACGATAAAATCCCGTATTTGATACTTTAAGTTTCCATTTAATATTAACTTGTTATTGTATGTCTGGCAACTCCTTGAATTTTTGTTTACTAAATTTACCTTTATATATGACTAACACGTGACCCGCTACTTCGTAAGCGCAGTTTTAGAAATTTATTAAGTGAAGGTGATGTTTTGTGCCTTTACTTCTTAAACTATTACCTGCAAATGGCAATTTTAGTGAAGTTTCTACCTTTGCTGGTTAAGAAATTAAAAAAAATACCTAAAAAGTACCAAAATGTAATTTGTACCCTTTCTTCTATCCCCTAGGGTCTTAAGTTTTAAAAAAGTATAAAAAATATTTATATTTTGTCAAGACTTGTCGAACGCAGTTTGAATTATGTTTCTATTTTTATTGGTTCAGATGCTACAAAAAGTACTACGTAAAAAGTACCACTTTACAATTTTTTACTCTTTTGTCTGCCGCTTATGGTCTAGATTTTTAAAAAAGTTTAAAAAATATATTCATATTTTTTCCTGACCTGTCGAACGCAAATTAAACTATGTTTTTACCTTTATTAGTTAAGAAGTTACAAAAAGTACCTAAAAATTACATATATATAATTTGTACCCTTTTTTGTGCCTAAGGGTCCACAATTTTTAAAAAGTATCGAAAACATATTCTTATTTTGTCGATACCTGTCGAACGCAATTTTTATTACGTATTTATCTCTCTCTATTAGTTCAAAAGTTACAAAAAGTACCAATATAGAATTTTTACCTATTTTTGAACCCTTTTTTTACCCCTCAACGTCCAAATTTCAAAAAAGTGGCAACAACGTATTCATATTTTTTTAGTATCCGTCGATTGCATTTTGAACTATGTCTGTACCTTTACTCGTTTAGAAGTTACAAAGTGGACCTAGGCACTATCAAAATTTAGTAGTTACCCTTTTTTAGCCTTAAGGGTCGAAAATTTTCAAAAAATGCCAGACATGGGTCTGCTTATTTTTTAAGTAAAATACGATTCTTTTTAAATTTTGTTTCTATCGTTTGTAGTTAAGGAGATATTAACTTTCGAATATTTCCATATTTGGCCCATTTTAAACCCCTTCGGGACCGAATTTCCAGAAATCCCGTCTTAGGTTAGGTTAGGTCACGAAGGGTAGTGGCGATTTCGCCACCTCCACTCGGAGGCCCTTAGGCCCATTGTGAATCCCTTCAGAAGAGTTCAGAAGAAAAGAAAAATAGTACGTCAAAAGATTCATAGATAAGAGAAAAAGGATAAAGAAGTAAGAATACCGTCCGCAGTAGTCCTAGGCTCTGGGTCACCTAGCTGCCCAGCCACCCAACCTCCTTAATGAAGCCTATGATGCTCCCCAGCCCATTGCCAGGAACCTCACCAAGTCCATTCAAGAAGCGTCCCCCAAGCCACCTCTGTCGGCGAATCTGCAGCCCAGGGCAGTGGCAGAGAAGATGTTCCACCGTCTCTAACTCCTCCTCGTCCCCGCATACCCTGCAGAAATCTGGAGAGTTCCTGTCCCATTTACTTGTCCTGTATCTCACATCGCAGTGCCCTGTGAGAGTCCCAATAATACGCCTCAGAAACCCCCTGCTCTCCTTGAGCAGCAGGTCAGTGCCCATCCTGTCCAGCCTGGGCCATAAAAGCCTGGAGATCCTGCAATCGGCCCTGTCCCTCCAGGTTTGGCCCACCCTGTCCGTTATCCACGTCCCTATCAGTCCATAACAGAAACTCAGTGGTGGCCTCACCGGCTCACAACCAAGTTCAATATTCCGGGCCGCTCCCCTCCTTGCCAACTCATCGGCAATCTCGTTCCCGGAAATGTCAAAATGACCCGGAACCCAGCAGAGCCTTACCCTGCGTGTACCCATAATCGCTCTAAGAGCACGTCTGCAGTCGCCTACGAGTCTAGACCTGACACAATGTCCCTCTAGAGCCTTAAGCGCGCCCTGACTATCAACGTATATTGTTACGTCACCACTCCCACTCGCGTCCTCCCCTATCAATTCCGCGGCCTTCATCACCGCCAGAATTTCAGCCTGGAAGATGCTAGAAATCCCGTCTTAGTAGATCTAAAAATAAGGAAAGGTACCCACAGTCCAAATTTCAGGTCTCTAGCTCTGCGCGTTTTGGGCTGTGCGATGATGAATCAGTCAGTCAGTCAGTCAGTCAGTCAGTAACGTTATTCCTTTATATATATAGATAGCACTTTAATAAAATATTTGACGCGCATTATTATATATTTTAAAAGTTAATTAATGTAAATATGGTAGTACGCAGAAGTCATATGCATATACTTATGAACCTTACCGAACCAGGAAAACATTTAAATATTTTTATTATTAAAAATAAAGTTGCCTACTGGATATAATAACTAAAATTCTTGACACTTGTATTCATTTCTATATTGCATTTAGTGATTATGTATTTTAATGTTGTATATCCTCCAAACATGATATTAAATATTAAAAGTTTTTCGTTTCCTTTTAGACTTTTTTCACTTTAAGTACACACTTCAGTTTATTTTTCTAGTCTTTGAAATTCAATCGATATTTTTGTGTAATAATTTCAACTATAGTAGTTACAACGAAAAACAAATGCGCACACACTGACAACTTGTCTAGTAAACTATCATTGCTCTTAGCATTTTTTTTTTTATTGAACAGACGACTTTTGTAGTCTGTAAACATTTTGAAGTTGGGGGTAGTGTAAAAGGGCTAGTCCATTTTAATACATTAACAATTTTTCTTTTTTTTTTTTTGGTTAAAAGACACTTAAAAAATTAAATAAGATTTTTTGTTAATGTACAATATACACAGACAAACTTTGACAATTGACATTTTTAATATGTAACAAATTTGACAGCAAAATGCAATTAAATAATATTTGAAAACGAAAGGACAAATGATAATAATTAACATGGTGCGACACTTTTTTTACCTCGCGCATAAACTATAAATTGTTTAGAAATTTTTAATTAAAAAAAATATCAATATATTAATTAAAACTAAATTTTAAAATTAAAGAAAATATAACAAATTTACAAGAAATATTTTTTAAAAATTTTAGACGAAGAAAAGGTAAACCTAATACAATAACTGAAATAACATAAGGTATCTTAAAAGTGTAGAAATAAATTATTTTTATGTGTTTAAAACTAGAAGCCAGCTCAAGACGACACTAAATAAGGCATCATCTCGAATTTGCAGTTCATTTCATATACATTACGTGTGCACACACAACAATAAGTGCTGCGTTGTATTGGTCGCCATCTCTTTTGTTTACTTAACTTAACTTAAGTGAAAAATATATTCGCACTTAAGCACACTTAAGTAAACAACAACGACACGTCAAATCATCATGAACACACACTTCAATTTCAATTCATCTCGAAACTTTACTGTTGACGGGATGTTCCTGGTGTGTTAGTTTTAAAAACGGGGGATGATTTTCACTGTATGTATGTAATGTTATGTAATTACGTATGAATTTTATATTGATTTGCCTGCTTTTTTATATGTTTGTTTATGTATCTATTCAACATTGTGTGTAATACACACAGTTTTGTTGTTGTTGACCACACATCATAACAATTATTTTTTTTTTTCGACCACACAGTATATAAGTTGCGTCAACAACAGTGCATGACACCACTCCTTATTGTTATCTACACTACACTGCATCACACAAACTGTGTCACCTACTCTACATTACAGCACTTAAACAATTTAATCGCATAACAGCGCAAGAATTATAAAATCATCTGGGTCTTGAATTATCTTGAAATAAGACTTGATGCAGGTCTCTTTTTAAAACCTATTGGAGCCCAGTTTAAGTTATAGTTATTCATCCATTCATTTTTTCACTCTTTCATTTATTTATTCGTTCATAAATTCACTCATTTATTTATTCATTCATGGTTTAGTAGACATTAAAGAACCCTTTTTTATCCATTTGGGTAAACCACTTTAAAAGGTTCGTCCCTTTCTTAAGACCTTTGAAATGCAATTTGTATTATGTATTTATTTAATGGGTATAAAAATGCCATAAAAGAAACCAGACTATAGTTTTCACCCTTTTTTTCCCTTGTAGTCCAAAATTTCGAAAAATTACCAGTTATTTTTTCAATAAAATAAAACACTTTGTTTTTTAACTTATTTATCGTATATAATTTAGGAGACATTACCTACTTTTATTTTTTTTTTTTAATTCGACCCCCTGTAGTCCTTTTGGTATATCAATGAATTCTGATCAGCATTACCTTAGGATTCCTCCTTGGCATGTCTTTATGCCTGGGATTTTTTAAGTTAATCTTCTTTATTCACTTGTGACTAGAGGCTACCAGCCTAAACTTTATTTGTTTAACTAGAGCTGAAATTGTACCCCATTTAAACAAAATGATGATTAACTTTGCTCATTAGTTAAATTTCTGTGCCATTCCTTATCGAGAGCTTGAGAGACATCAATAAAAAGCGCGGAACAGTACTTCTTTTCCTCAAAGGCTTTTCTTATCATCTGCACCCATGTGTGAGTTTGTTCGATAATACCATGTTGACTTTTAAAGCCGAATTGCTGATTTGGAATGCAATTGTTGTCATTCTAGATCGGAGCCAGCTTCTTTTAAGCTTTTTAAACAGTTTCGACAAAGTTGTTAACAAACTTATATGCCTATAAGACTCCACCTTTGAAGGATCTTTACCGGGCTTAGGAACCATCTTTACTAAGGCAAATTTCCATATTGGCGAAAAATGTTTAAGCCGAATTATGGCATTAAAAATAAAAGGAATAATTCTTTTAGCTATAAAAGGTAGCTCTAAAAGCATTTTGTTGCTTATTTTATCAACGCCAAGAGCGTTTTTTATCATCTAGACTAGCGATGGCCTCTTCAACTTTTGATAATCGGAAACATATTTCTCTAGGACGTCAAGCAACAACAGCCGGCAATTCTCTTGCGTCACTGCATGTATTGGGAGTGAACACGTTCCTAAAATTGCTTGCGAGTAGAACGCATTTTTCTTCGTCATTTCTAGCCCAGGATCCTCTCAGATTACGCAGTTGTCGTTTTCGAATATCGAGTCTTTTAAGACGTCTGGCTGATCGCCATAGAGCATAATTTGTTTTAGGAGTCGCGTTGAGACCTTTAAAATTCTTTTTTACTGATGCATTTGTACATTCTTCCAGTTTAATTTTAAGTGGGGCGATCTATGCTGTTGCCATTCTCTTCTAGCTCTCCTTTTTTCAGATAAAAGCTCTTTAGCATCGGCAGAAAAAATTTTGTTGTATTTGGCCTGACGGTAGGTAGAAGAAGAATATTCAACGGCTCCTTTAATGTTTTCATTAAGGATACTCAAGGAATAATCGATTTCTTTGGGAATTTTTAGTGGTAGGTGTTCCGAACAGTGTGTGCTTTTATAGTTTTTATATTTTATTTAATTTACATGTTTAGATAAGAGTATTTATGATTAAAATAACTATCTGGTTTTGAAAATGCATTTTACTCGTTTAGCGTTAACGGCAAATCTCAATTTCTTCTAAATAAAGGAAACTTATATAAATATTAAAAGAAAAATTTGTCTTAAAAACAAGCAAAAATATTTGGTGACAACAGGTGGCAAGACTAATTATTTTCTAGTACTATTTTCAGCTAAATAGTTGTGTTTTGTTAAATATTTTGAAAGACCTTATTTGTAAAATATTATCAAAAACATTAAATACAAAAAAAATACACTTAACATTTACAAAGATATGGAACAAATGAACTTACCAACAACGTAAAAGAATCATAACACGTTTTTCTTAAAGAACGTGAGTGCATTAAATGTCAAACCGAATAAAGATAAATTGAAATAAACCCGAGAATAAAAAAAAGATGTGCATTTACAAACAACCTATAATCATAACCACACTTCTCAACTAAAAATTACAACATTTAAGTATCATAGTAAATATTTTATAACTAACGATGGCACAAGTCATAAACAATATGAGAACAACATGTTTACACGTATTTCGTTGTACATAAAGTTAAAGAAAACTGGTGAATACGAAGAAGAACGTACCTTGTATCGAAGGTAGAAACTGAATTTTAAAGATACATTGAGTCAGCATTAAATAGTTTTTTCTTTATTTTTCACTCCAAAAGAAATTGCATGAAAAATTTTTTAAAGAAACTCTTGCGTTTTGTTTGAACTAAATATTATAAGTTTTGAAGGCCAAAGATTTAGCATTGAAAGTTTGTTTCAAAATTTAACAAGTATATCCTTACATATAAAGTAATAGAGCGTATCTTAAGGTGTACTGCAATAGAAAATTCATAAAAAAAATGAAATGCATTTGTTCTTTGCCTTTCAAGTTTCTTTTTTTTTTTTGTTCTTACTTTCTCTATTATATTTTAGTATTTTTTTTAATGTTTCTTTTATTTCTTAGTAGTTTCCTTGAAAAGCCTTTATTTATTTTGTTGTTTTTTCATGTTTTTTAATTTTTTTTTTTTGTATGAGTTTGTCTGTTATTTTTTTGCATCTAAAATAAGCCCATTTCTACTAAATATTTCCAAACATGAGTTGAATATTAAAATATGTTTTGAAGTTTGGTTTTTTGCTGAAAGGTTTTTGTCAAAAAAGAAAATGCATTTTTTTCTGCATTTGCCTTGAATTATGTCATTCTGTTTGTGTGAAGTGTGAAGCAAAACCCATTGAATTTTTTTCCAAAATTTTTCTTAAGAGACAAAATGATTTTGTATTCAAAATATTCAGGAGTGGTAAAATTAAGATAAGTATCGAGTTGTCTTAAGGAAGAATCCAATTTTTGATATAAAAATTATGTTTTAAGCGCAAGATTCTTAGTTTTTGTTTTGCTAAGCCTTATTCCCCTAACTTTACACTGTAGAAACAAAACATTGAAGTGATAGTATTTTACTCAAAAAATAAAGGGCCATGTGTCTGGTCCTTTTTGAAATTTTGAACACTGATAGATCAATAAAAGGCAAACATTTTAGAGTAGAAAGGTTCTGAAAGCTTAATTATAGAATAGAGTGGTATTTATATCTTCATGCATTTTATTTACTTTTAGTATTTTTTTAAAGCAGAGACTGAGGCCCCAATCTAACGTATTGGACAAAAAACACTTATTTTTTTTTAAAATTTTAAGAATGTAAAACATTATAATAATTTTTTTATTCGGTTTTAAGTTTATTACAACAATTATAATACCTGAGAATAAAAATGTTTATTAAAAATTGTGTAATAACGATTCAAGCCGAGTAAATTAAATTTTCGAAATCAGCAACGATTTTTCTTTAGAGTTCTTTCTATTCGACACTACTTTAAGCTCAATATTAATTTGCCTTATTTAAACAAACTTTAACTTGAATTTGAATACTGAAATTATGTTTCTACTTGATATGAATTAGACCGATATAAGTCCCCATACAACCCTATTATCTCTTATATTTTATTTAACATCCTTTTAATTTGTTTCCAGGGTTTAATAATTTTCTAATTGTTTTTTTATACATTGTGCAATGTGCTTGTAATACATTTATTAGTTGGATATTTATTTTATATTAATTTCTAAAAGCTTTTATTTAGTTTCGGCTGTCCCGTTGTCTGTCTGTAATAAAACCTCGCAAGTCAAGTTTTACTTAAAACTTTGATTTTTGGTAAAGAAACAATTATATAATTCAAAAAGTTGGCCCCTACAAAAAATTAAATTTCAATAAAGCTGAATTTCCCAAACCGATTTTTATTTAATTTAAAGGGTATATTTACAATCTTAAACAAAAATTTTTAAGACCAAAGAAGTGGCCCGTGCAGCGTCAAAAATAAAAATTAAATCTTCAAATAGCTGCTTTTAGCAGATTTGTAGAAATTTTGCGGGAGTACAAACACCCTTAAACTAAATTTTTTTAACCCAAAAAAGTGTGAGGTGCCAGGTCCACAAAAACCAGGCCTATTTGTGTCAAATTTCATGAGTACACCAACACTCAAAAGGAAAAAAAATTTTGAGCCAAAATAGTAGGCGGTGACATGCCTACAAAAAAATAAATCTAAATACCGCTACTTCTACTATACTGATACCTTTAAATAAAATATTTTTTGATTCAAATAAACATTTAAAAAAAAACCCTTTTAAAACAAACAATCTCTTATTTTTTGTTAATAAAACGAACTAAAAAGTTAAAAAAAAAAATTAAAATAAAAACAGTTTTTAAAACCCAGTTTTTTTTAATAAAATGAGATAAAAAGTTTACAATAAAAATTAACTCTAATAAGATATATAACACATTATAAGCTAATTGCAACTTTTAAAGGTAACTGAGCATTTTTGTCTACGACAAAATAATGTTATACCGTAGATAATAGTTAATATACTTTTAACAATAAAACTTTATACCTAAATTTTAAGTCTTCCCGTTTTATCACAGTCCCAATTTTAACAGTAAGAGCAGAATAAGAAAATCAAAAAAGCTAAAAGAAAAAAATTGTTTGTTGCGTTTTCAAAAGAACTTTTAAATGTTTTTGTTTGTTTATAGTAATTTTTTAAATAAGTTCATTGAAGTTATTATATAAAGGCAGAAAATACTCATGAGTTTTTTTTTAAATTTGGTTGAAGCCTACTGAAGAATTGGTGTAAGAACCAATGAAATGCATATAAACAAATTTAATTTGCTATAAATCCTATAAATAAATTAAATATTTATATATATGCATTATAACCCTGCAATTACACTTTCCATTTTATGTTCAGTCAAAGGTTAAGCAAATTGGCAAAAAAAGAAATTTTTTTTAGAAAACATAAAAGTCCTTATAAATATTCGTGTACAGGTTATGAAATTTTGTTGAAAGCTGAGCAAAATTCAAAACAAGAAAAATGGCAAAAAAAAACAAGGAAAAAGAAAAAGTTCTTCAACAAAATGGTTTATGAATAACTGATGAAGTATATGGCTCTCTTTAAAATAAAAAGCCAACTTATTCATCACTAATATCTACTACCAGCACGTTGCAATGATGTTCAAATGCTCTTGCTAAGAATCATGAAGACGATGTATTTCAATGAAATATTTTTTTTTAATATAAAATTAAGAAACTTAATTAGTTTTATTTTTTTTTTTTTGTTTTCTTCCTTAACTCATCAAAAGTCAGTCTTTTTACTGTTTTTTCAAACAAAAGTGCAAAAAATTTTAATATTTTAGGTCGAAAAGTTTAACTGGAGCGTTAATATTTAATTAATTTGTAAATAAAATTGTGAACAGCAGCATTAAAAACAAATTTATGAGAAAGTGTCTTGACTATTTCAGTAACTTCTTCTTTTAGGAAACACTTTAACTGTTAAGTTATAAAATTGTAATGATGTTTCATAGTAATTATAAAAAAATAAAATATTAATAATTGTTTATAATTAAAACATAAAGTCATAACTTAAAATGAAAACAAATAAATATTTTTCAGAAAGTAAAGAGGTTTAAACAATTAAAAAATTATGAATTAAGTCAAAGCATTGCTTTTCAAAGAACTTCTCATTAACTTGCCCAGATAAATTTTTATGTTAAATTTACATATAAACTTGTCTGTTGCTTTATTTTTGGATTTTCTTTAATTGTAAAAATATTAAATTTATTTTTTCTTTTTAAAAAAATCATTAAAAGTAGTTTATATAGTTTGGTTTTCTTTCAGGGCGTCAGATTAGGAATCATCAGCTCTTTTCAGCAATATTTCACTTAATTTTCGAAAGATTTTACGTCAACTTTCTAAGCTTAAATTTAAAAGTCAGTATATTTTCGTATATTTTCTGTTTTTCCATTTCTTTTCAATGTTAATCATAAGAGAAAACAATTTTGTTTAAAGAAAAAATGCAGTAAAATTATTTTCCATATTGAATAAGATTTCAAAGGAAAGTAAGAAAAATTATTGATTAAAAGAGCAAAGAACAGTGTGTTTTTGTGCAACAAAAATCCTTTTTTAAAAGAGTTTAATAACACGTAATTAAAAAGTTGTATATTAGATATTATAAACAAAGATTGAATTTTGTTTTGAGGTAGATAGTTATTGAAAGACCAACTTTTTACATTATTAATGAAAATTTATTATTATGTTTAAATTGGTTAATAAAACATTTTAATACAACTGCCAGTTAATATTAAACAAATTTACATTCCAAAATTTTTTGTTTTTATTATTTATTCTAAATCCCATATTAAGTAAGGTTAAGCTTCAAATGCGGATAAAGAGAGGCACCTTTTTTCATACATCAGCTTTTGTTGACCCATTGTGCATACTTTCTAGAAAAAATAGAAAAAACCAAACATTATTTTAAGGTGAAGAAGTCAGAAAAGATGCTAGAAGAAGAGACATACCCTTAAACTGAAAAGGAAAATTCACTTATGTACACTAGTAAAACCCCTCCTCTCCCCCTGTTATGCCTGTTCCCTAGCAATCTGATTCCCATTTTGTCCAATAATGTGTTTTAGTTTTCACCACAAAACATCGCTTATTTATTTATAAAATCTATGTCCAACTACGTCAATAAATGGTTCTGAAATCTCATGCAGAGACAGAGAACATGCTCTTTTGTTTTCAGTTCCTCTTCAGAGTACAGCAATCTTAACACCTCGCCTTAGCAGAGCTCTGTTTTTAGGCCCAATTTTACCAAGTCCATGAGAAACCTAGTGTCTACCGACCTTATGCCCAGCCACATAGACCGAGAAACCTATATTCACTCCTGTTCTATTATTAAAGAACTGTCTACGTTCTTGTCTTCCTTTAATAGTCAATCATTGATGGCAGTACGGCGTACTTTTTTAATGTCAATTCAAGTGTCGACCTACTACAAGCAAGCTCATTACCAATTTTGTTGCCAAATATGTCGCATTATCGCAGAAATCAATATAGTCTGACGATAAAGATATCCTAAAACCATCATCAACCAAAGTCATTCCCATAATCCATTTTCAACCTAGACTTGACGCGTTGCGCCATTAAGACTTTAAGGACTGCCTGACGGTTAGTTTTAAAAGGGATCTCGCTATTTCTTGGAACATGATTCACTTTAAGATCTGGTGCCCTTTAAATAAACCAACCTCAACATATCCATCTTATATTCCTCACAGAAAACTGCACATCACTCATACATGCTATAGAATTCAAACCAACTACCCCTCTGAGGTGCAATTTAAATGACTTAAATTGATTTCATTAAATAAATAAATTTAATAAAAAAATTAAAATTAAAGAATTTTAAAATGATCAAGTACTTTGTAATTCGTATTTATTACATAAAATATTTATTAAACAAAATGATCATGGGTTTATAGTTTCTATAATTAAAATAGAAATCTTTAAACTAAAAATTTTCTAATGAGAGAAATTTTATGATTTTTTGTTAAAAAATCTGTACATAACTTGACACCTCAACTTTTTGCCGTCTTTAAGATAAGAAACAGCAACCAAAAAAAGTAAAACTAAACACTTAAGAAAAATGTATAACCAGCAAAAATTAAAATAAAAAAAATCCATAAGAAATGTAACAAAAATAAAAGATGTTTTATCTTTATGTCGTAATGCTCTCTCAGATATGCTGAAAGGAAAGAAATTACAAGCCAAACATACATTTTTGGTAACTGGCATAGAGGAGATATCACCTCCTTAATGCTGTTTATATCCACAAGCATCTTTTAAAGCGAAAAGCTTTCCGCTTCCGGTAAATTTGTTCATGTTCATTTGTATACATCTGTTAGCACATACATACCTACATACATATCTTATACATATTTGCATGTACACACCTACACGCACTCGTTCATATGTTAAGTGATATAAATACATTTATTAGTGTATGTAAAAATGTTTGTTTGTAAGTGTCTTATCTTTTTAAGTGCTTTTAAAATAATTTGAAACTTTTTCATTGCGATTGTATGTATTTTTTTATCTCTTCTTTAACAAACAAAAACAACAATGTCAACCGCTACTTTATTTACAAAAATATAAAACGCAAAAAAGCGTCAGTTAACAGAAAGGCTGTCTCTTCTTAAACGCTTTTCGCTGGCTTTCTTTTTGTTAAGCTTTTTTATATAAAATGTTTGTTGCCCATTTTTTTATATTTTTTTTTTGTATAAGCAGGTGCTTAGAAGTTTTTTATTTAAAAAAAACGCAAATCTTGCACGTTTCTAAAACTTAGAAATTGTTTCGTGTCAGGCTATAATTTCACATTTGAAATTATTAAGAACTAGCATGAAAAAGATGGCTAGACCTGGTACTAAAAGTGATTTTTATGAGCCCATTTTTACAAGGTTTTTCGTTTTTAAGGTTTTAGTTGTGACGCACTTTTATTAGCATTTACATTTTTAATGCAAAAATAACATGTTTTATTTGACTAATCAAGGTTTTATTTAAAAAAAAAAACGTGTTAAGGCAATTAAAACTTATATTTTAGGAATAACTTTTAATAAGCATGTGTCCAATAATCACAATTAAAAATGCAGAAAAAAAAAAATTTTCATGCAAGTTTCTATTGATTTTACTTCATTTCCTAAATGAGGGTAATTATTATTTTTTTTTTCTGAGCCATTTTGCACCAAAATCAAAGAGTTGATAAAAACTTGCAATAAATGATAAAACAGGAAATTCCTGTATTAAAAATTTATGCTGTTGTTGTTTTCTAATAAGTCATATTAATGTTACTAAATGTGCCTGCAAGGCATATTAGGACAGGATTAAAAGCAATTGGGAAAGCAACTTAAAATGGTATTAACGTTCCCTTTCTCACTTTTTCATCTTCTGGAATTTGCTTGAAAAATTGTATCCTCTTAAAAGACTTTTTTAAGTATTTGAAAATCAAAATGTTTAGAATTGCTTTAAATGCATTTATATACAGTTTTTTTTCAAAGCACAAAATTTATGTGCTTATGTGCTCAAAATCACATAAGGTCAACACTGTTATCTGTTTAAAAAAAATTTGATGCCGAAAATCACATCGAGTCGCCCACGTCATAATCCTTACTGAACAAACCGTCCAATTGTGTGCTAGTTACTTATAGCCGTATGTGTTTGCGTTTGATAGGGCCAACTGGGAAGGGCCATGTCTTTAAGAAATCTGACACTGATACAGGACCATAGTTAGTTGTAAAGAATTGTTGACAAAATATTTTTATACAAAGTGGTAAAAACATCCAACAACAAAGGAGTGACAATTTTGGCCAACTTGTCGCTCTACTTTTAAATAGCAATAATATTATTTGTAACATATTTGATGACCATACAAAATATAAAGCGTTGATATATTTTATAACATACTAGCACGTGACCCGCTACTTCGTAAGCGCAGTTTTAGAAATTTATTAAGTGAAGGTCATGTTTTATGCCTTTATTTCTTAAGCTATTACCAAATAAGCAGTACACAGAAAAAACTCCCGAAATTTTTTTAAAACAAATAATTTTTTAAAATAATAGTTTTCTTCAGTAAATATTTTATCAGAGTCTAATTATATTGCTATTTAATTTTTATGTCAAACAAAATAAACACAAAACCATTTTATATTTTGTACTCTTTTTTTCTACCCCTTAAGGAACAATATTTTTAAAAAGTACCAAAAATATATTTTTAATTTTTTGAGACCTGCAAAACGTAATTTAAATAAAGTTTCTACCTTTATTGCTTAAGAAATTACAAAAAGTACCTTAAAAGTACCAAAATGTAATTTGTACCCTTTCTTCTATCCCCTAGGGTCTTAAGTTTTTAAAAAGTATAAAAAATATTCATATTTTGTCAAGACTTGTCGAACGCAGTTTGAATTATGTTTCTTTCTTTATTGATTCAGATGCTACAAAAAGTACGTAAAAAGAACCACTTTACAAATTTGTACCCTTTTGTCTGCCCCTTAGGGTCTAGATTTTTAAAAAAGTTTAAAAAATATATTCATGTTTTGTCCCGACCTGTCGAACGCAAATTAAACTATGTTTTTACCTTTTTTAGTTAAGAAGTTACAAAAAGTACCTAAATATTACAAATATGTAATTTGTACCCTTTTTTGTGCCTAAGCGTCCAAAATTTTTAAAAAGTATCGAAAACGTATTCTTATTTTGTCGATACCTGTCGAACGCAATTTATATTACGTATTTATCTCTATTGGTTCATTCATTTCGTTCATTCATTTTTTAACCCTTTTTTTACCCCTAAACGTCCAAATTTAAAAAAAGTGGCAAAAATGTATTAATATTTTTTAGTATCTGTCGATTGCATTTTGAACTATGTCTGTACCTTCACTCGTTTGGAAGTTACAAAGTAGACCTAGGCACTATCAAAATTTAGTTTTTACCCTTTTTTTAGCCTTAAGGTTCTAAAATTTTGAAAAAATGCCAGACACGGGTCTTCTTATTTTTTGAGTAAAATACGATCTTTTTTAAATTTTGTTTCTATCGTTTGTAGTTTAGGAGATATTTACTTTCGGATATTTCCATACTTGGCCCATTTTAAGCCCCTTCGGGTCCGAATTTCCCGAAATCCCGTCTTAGCGGATCTAAACATAAGGTAAGGTACCCACAGTCTAAATTTCAGGTCCCTGACTCTGCGCGTTTGGGCTGTGCGATGATGAATCAGTCAGTCAGTAACGTTATTCCTTTATATATATAGATAAACGGTTAATTTTTTTCAAAATATTTAATCTATTTTTTGGTATCTTGAATATTCTGAACGACATCAAGCTACACCGTTTCCTTAAGCCCCAATTTTCACAACTTAATAAATAATAATTTTTTTAAATTTTTCACTTTTTGTAATATATAAAATTAATAATAATGCTTACAATTTTAATGGTGCATAAACCCTTTTTGTATTTCTTTTTTGGAATTCAAATAAGTTTTACTATTTTGTTCAAAATTTTTTAAATACATATTGCCAAGCGAAAAGCCGTCAGTGACAAATGTTGAAAAGTCTTGAAAATATTACCAATTTGATAAAAAAGATATTTTTTTATAATCAAAACATAGCAAAAATCTTTTGTATTTAACTATTTAACTTTATTATTTTATTCGCAAATAAAATATGTTTTCACGGTAAAAATTGCTTTATATGCTAACACAAGTGAGAACGTACTTTAAGGTTAGTGTTACCACCTTGTTTGTTATCTATACAATCATGCATATAACAAAACCGTAACGAATCGAGATATTTTTATGTTTGAATTGTTACCAGTGGTCGCATAGTGGTTGAAACTCGACTCCTTTTTGCTGCACGTTGCTTAGATCAAAAATTATGGATATTACTTATTTTTATGTTGTAGAAAAATAAAGATTATCACACCTATCAATCAAATAAAAATAACAAATATGATAAAAAAACCCACTAAGAGTGGCATCCCGACGTTAGCTTTTCAATTATCAAGCAGGATTTTGCAGCCTAACTGACGTACAGCATTGTCAACTTTTTGAAATGAAGCTTTTCACCGTGTTGAAACGCGCCAAAAAGCGCTAAAATAACGAAATCAAAAATAACCACTTATAATTGTTTTAAAATTGTGAAATATGTTGAGGCTAAAATTAATTGAAATTGCATTAAAAAACCAATAATTTCATTACTCAAAATGTTTAAAACATTATTTTTTTCTTTTTAAATATCGAAGCTGGTGTTTGAAAAGGTACCATGGAATAACTCAAAATTACATAACTCTCACAAAAAATGAAAAAAAAACTTTTTTTCATACAAATTGGCAGTTATTTTATTTTGTGTACTTCTCGTTAAGCCCAAAAAAAAATCAATGACAAAAATTTTTGTCAACTAATTTTCTTAGCGCTTACCGTTACCGTTACATTTTTCTTACAAACACAAATGCGAAAAAAGTAGAAACCAAAAAAAAATTTATAAAGTAATCGTGGTAAGTTTCGTCATTGTTAGTCTTTGTCATCTCCTGTCAAAATGTCATTTAGATCGTAATGATTTGATATGTGTTTGAGTATTAAACATTAAAGAAATGTACGCAGCTAAATACAAGTAAGAAACGGCAAACAACAACAACAACGAAAATGAATATTTTGTAAATTACACAACAGGCACATTATAATACAATTTGTAAATAAAAAAGTTTTTTCAAGGAAGGGGGTGTGGGAACGAGTATGTGTTTTTTTATATTTTTTTTACCCCAAAAACGTATACACGCATATGTATATTTTTTCTGTCCTATGTTGTTACAATGTTTGTTGTTTTGTTTTTGTAGTGTTACTTCTCGTCCTTAAATTACTTTAAGAAATCGATACGTGTTGTTAAGAAATATTATAGTGCTTTTCTTAAAGAAAGTAAGTGAATATATGTATAAAATAGAAAATATTTAAAATAAAATCAGATTTCAATAAGGATTTAGAAAATCATTAAGGCTTTCCTCAATGCGAACCAATTTATGACAAGGTTTTATAAAAAACTCTAAAGCAAAAAATTTAAAGATCAGGGATTTTTAAAGATATTTTTTATATTTTATACAATGCTTCTTATTAAAGAAAGAAAACTAACTTTTTTACTATCTCTCTTTTCAGGTATGTATTCTATAACAACAACAAAACATCTAAAAAGTAAAAGGAAATGGATCGATGGAAAAGCTTACACTAGCAAATAACCTTCACCTAAGTACAAATGTTTTTCTCGGTATGAACTTTAACCTTTACTAAAGTTAATAATTATGAAAAAATATAATTAATTATTAACACTTATTTGGTTTCAAGTTCAGTTTAAAATATATGTACAAGGGTCATTATAACAGGCCATAATTGTTGTTGGCATCATAATCATAACCAACAGCAAAAATAGTAATATCCTTAACATCCTCTTCATCATGGATATGGGCACCATAAAAACAAAACCGAAACTGTAAGCCAACAACTACCGCAGAAAAAAATATTGCACTTTTGTTTTTATAGCCATAAAAGTGGCTTTATAACTGCATAGACACGAATTGGTTTATAAAGAATGAAAGAGAAATCTCCAATTTTCTCTGAACAAAGTTATGTTTATACATGTGTATATGCATATAAATGAGTGTATGTACGTACATATTTTTGCACGTATGCATGTATGGATGTATATATTTAGATGGAAACCTTCGTTTTTATACCCTTCACATAGTGATAGGGTATATATCACTTTGTCATTCCGTTTGTAATTTCTTTATTATTCATTTGCGACCCCATAAAGTATATATATTCTGGATCCTTATAGATAGGGAAGTTGAAATAGCCATGTCCGTCTGTCCGTCTGTCCGTCTGTCCGTCTGTCTGTCTGTCTGTCTGTCTGTCTGTCTGTCTGTCTGTCTGTCTGTCTGTCTGTCCGTCTGTTGAAATCAAGTTTCCGGAGTCAGATAAAAAGATACAGATCAGTAAATGGTGTCAAACGATTACAAATATCCCGCTAACAATAGCTATTTAAAATCAGCAAAATCGGTTCACTATTGACCGAGATATAAGCGAAAACCCAGAGTAACCCATTTTTTTTAGGACAAAATCCGTGCATATATCCCTATATATCTCAGTAAGTATAATCACTCTTGCCACAAAACTTGGCACGTATACTCCTAAAGATGGGGCCTAAATAATGAAAAAAGTTTTTTTCCGATAGGACCAGGGGAAGGGGTATTTTTCCTACAATTGCACAAATTTGGTGAAATATTTTATGCGCTATATCTCGTAAACTATTACAGCTATCGACTTAAAATGTTTTACAAAAATTAATTGTACCCTAAGGGCTACACTTTAAAAAAAATTTTTTTGAGTGGGGGCAAAAAAAGGGGTAGCTCCCATACAAATCGACAATTATTATAAAATATTCAATACGCTATATCTCGGAAACTATAAAAGATATCGAAATGAAATGTTCTACAAAAAGTAATTGGGCAATAATTCCTACGCTTTGAAGAAAAATTTTTTTGAGTGGGGGCAAAAAAAGGGGTAGCTTCTATACAAATCGACAATTATTATAAAATATTCGATACGCTATATTTCGGAAACTATAAAAGATATCGAAATGAAATATTCTACAAAAAGTAATTGGGCAAGAATGCCTACGCTTCAAAGAAAAAAATTTTTGAGTGGGGGCAAAAAAAGGGGTAGCTCCCATACAAATCGACAATTATTATAAAATATTCGATACGCTATATCTCGGAAACTATAAAAGATATCGAAATGAAATGTTTTACAAAAAGTAATTGGGCAATAAGGCCTACGCTTTGAAGAAAAATTTTTTTGAGCGGGGGCAAAAAAAGGGGTAGCTCCTATACAAATCGACAATTATTATAAAATATTCGATACGCAATATCTCGGAAACTATAAAAGATATCGAAATGAAATGTTTTACAAAAAGTAATTGGGCAAGAATGCCTACGCTTTAAAGAAAAAATTTTTTTGAGTGGGGGCAAAAAATGGGTAGCTCCCATACAAATCAACAATTATTATAAAATATTCGATACGCTATAACTCGGAAACTATAACAGATATCGAAATCAAATGTTCTACAAAAAGTAATTGGGCAATAAAGCCTACGCTTTAAAGAAAAAAATTTTTGAGTGGGGGCAAAAAAAGGGGTAGCTCCCATACATATTAACAATTTTTGTTAAATTTTCGATATGCTATATCTTGGAAACTATAACAGATATCGAAATCAAATGTTCTACAAAACGTGATTGGACATCAAGGGCTACGCTCTGAAGAAAAACATTTTCGGATGGGGGGTGAAGAAGGGGTAGCTGCCATACAAATTAACAATTTTTATAAAATTTTCGATACGCTACTTCTGGAAAACTATTACAGCTATCGACTTCGAATATTCTACAAAAAGTAATAATCAAATAATTCATACATTTTGGAGAAAAAGTTGGAGAAGAGCAGGGGGACTAGAACATTTAATAAGTTTTATTAACCTTTATATATGAATAATGTGGAAAACTTTTAAAACTCTTGACCTCAAACTTTCCTCATCGAACGTTAAAATTTTGTTTATTTTTCTATGGACTTTAAAACTTGCACAAGGTTTTTTATTATATTATTTGCAGTACAAAATTACTCGGCTGGGTATATTTAAAGACCAATGTGAAGGGTATATAAGATTCGGCACAGCCGAATATAGCGCTCTTACTTGTTTTTTTATAAAATTGTTCATTGTAATGTGAACGGGACTTAATATATACACTATAGGAAAAATCAAAAAAAGTGAATATTTTTTATATACCTTACTAGCTTTACCCGGCCTGCTATGCTGGACCCGACGCCACTTCTTACAAAACTAAAAAAAATATATATTAAAGCTTTAGATATATTTTAACAAAATTTAACTTTTTTTAAGTATTTCGGCTGCATAGAGTTGTTACACAGTTTAATTTAGAGTCTAAGTAAAGGTCAAGATGTCAAACTTAACAAAAAAATTTGAGTCTTTAACTATTGTAAAGTACGACAATTAAATTGCTTAATGCAATGGAAATTTTGGTACTACCTTGCTACAACTTCTTGGTTTTCTTCAAAAATAAGCCATTCAAATCAAAGTGGTTCATACGGAATCTAACAATCATAGTTGCTGTAATGTTTTAAGGTCGTATGCAAAATAAAATTTTAAATTTCGTTTTAAAAAACTTTTTTATTTATAAAATTTTTTTGGATATAAGCCTAAATGTTTTTCGATTGCACGCGTGTGCTACAGCCCTCACTTCGAACCTTTTCCTTTACATTTTTACCAAAACATTAGATATCACAGTTATTCAAATGAAACTTTAAATCTATAGATATTTTTGATATGTTGTAGTTGTGTGGAAATTACCACGCCTGTAAATTCTAAATTACTTTCTTTTTGCTTTACATCAACATTATGTTACAAAACTCAAAGAATTTAGACGTTTCCTTTTAAAATATATAAAACAAAAAGTGTTTGACTACAGTATAGTATAAAAGCCTGTATTGAATCTTAAATTTTTATGTATGTGATACCGCCCATTTTTTGCCCTTAAGACTAGGGTGTCGGCGGGTTCCCAAAATGTAAAAAGTCTAAAAAAATCAATCGAGAAATAGTGTCTTAAAAATTAATGCAACAGAAGTCATTTTACTGTGTGTTTGGTTTTTGTGGTCGTAGCATTAGGTTTTTATTTTTTCAAAATTTTAAAGTAAGAAGTTTCAAAAATGAAAACAAAAACCAGCAGTTTATTTTTAAGGGTGGAAAAGTGCCTTGTTTATGCGTACAAATTTTCAAAAACTAAATTTTTAAGGGCGTTGCATCTCCTACTTTATTGCTTTAAAATTTTGCTCTAAAAGACGTAGGCCTAATGTATGTGATCAAAGTATGAAAATGTCTGTGCAGCAGAAAGATCAGTATAATGAGTTTAGTTTTTATGGGCGTGTCACCGCCCACTATATTACCATAAAATTGTTCAACTAAAAGACTTACTTTTATAGTTTATCCGTACAAAGTGATAGTTATTATAACAAAACTAACTTTATTAAGGTTTGAGTTTTTGGGGGCGTGTGACCTCCCACTTTGTTACCCTAAGAACAAATTTATTTATACATATTTCAAACATTTTCAGTTTCTTGTATACGTAAGTTCATAGAAAATTGGGGTTTTGCCAGTTTAGACTGCTTTACGCGGAGTTGACCAAGATACATTCAAAATTCGCATTACACTTTATTGTGTTCCCGCTTTATAAAGATCTAAATTATATGTATATACAGCTTATAATTTTTATAAATTAAAAAAAAAAATCTTTCGAAAAAAAAGATTGATATTTGTTTGTACGTCGTTTTGATCCGCTACATTTTAATACCAAAATATCTATAAAAACCCAACACAAATAGAATACATAACAATTTAGTTAAATAGTCAATGTGACAAACAGCTGCATTTTTTTCGTTTTTGAATTCGTTGTATGGAAAACGAGTAAGCGAATGTTGACCAAAAACATTTAAGCCACAATTACCAGTGCAGTTGTTTATTTGATGTTCGTTTGAATAGTGGCTATTGGTAGTCAAGTGTCTAGTGGTTATTTGTTTTAGAAGCTAAATAAATGAATTAATTAAATGGCATATGCATATGTAAAAGTGTGAATTTTTGGTTTTTTTTTTTATTGTAGAAACTTAAGGTACTAACTTGTTATAAGTTATTACGAACTAGATCTTTTAAAATTAATTTAAAAGAAGTTAAAAAATATATATATTTAGAATTTTATCTTAAAATAAATTTTTGATTATTTACAACTAAAAAATATTTCAAATCACTACCAAAGTTAATTTAAAACTTTTTCATTTTTTCCATAGTTAATACCATCACCTCCTCTAAAAGTTTCTACACATTCTAAGTAGTGCCTGAAATTTTTAATCCGCAAAAATACATGCAAATATTGATGGACAGATTTGTTGTTGCATAGATTTTGCCACACATTTGATTAGTTTAATGTTCAACAAAAAATTAAACAAATATATTGATTATATTGAATTGTAAGCGCTTCGTAGTCATTAGCAATTGAATATTTCTTTTTTGGCTTTGAAAATATATGTTATTTAGCACTTCAAATTGCCAATTGAAAATCTGCCACAATATTAGTTCATTTGTTCATTTAACAAATGTGTACATTTATACCCACAAATATTGACTGCACTGCGCAACCGAAAGTAAAGCGGCTTTAGCCTACTATTTAATAGTTGAAATCTGCGTTAATAAGGGCTTACACATGCACTAAAATTTTAAAAATACACGGTGATGCATTGGCAAAATTTTTATGAAAATACCTGCAAATATAAATGCACCCTAAGGTGAGGTAAGGTTTTGCCCAGTGCTACAATAAGCATAAAACTTATCCATATAAATTATTATTTTTATGACAATTCTATATCATAACTTTATGCTCAAATTTAAATCCTACTAAGTTCTTATATTTGCAAAAAAAAGAAATAAATTTTTTTTTCCTTTAGAAAAATTTTTTATTGAAAAAGCCATTTTTTTACCAATACTAGCTAAGTAAATGCACTTTTTAAGCGAGCTACGATTTTTTATTACTAGTGCTCGCACTCTTTGATCCGTTGCTAGTTTTTTAGCTTTAAATATCAGCTGTTTAACCCGCTGGCCTACTATGGACAGTGGTGAGTCAGCACAAAGTTTTTTCCAATAAAACTTAAGAAACCACAGCTTGTTCCTTTTTTCATTTTTATGTTTACATAAAACACTGACTAAATTAATAACTGATAATTTTTATATATTTGGTTTTTTTTCTTCTTTTTTGAAGGTATGTATTGCACTTTTGACTGTCATGCTAAAAACTCATATCATTTTATTGAATTTAATTGACCCGAGAAAAATGGAGTGTGAAATTTAAAAAAAAACAAGTGCAAAGAATTTTATTTTAGTCCAAAACAGTAGCGCAGCTTACATTTTTACCTTTAAAAGTCATTCTATGATTCTCTCGATGCTTAAGGGTAGGGTTGTAAATTCTAGGCCATGAAGGTAATAACCATTAAAACCATAATATGGAGTTATTTTGCCCCTATTGTGGTTTCTGACGGTCATATTGAGGAAGTTTGACGCTAAAGTCAGAAATATATTTGGAAATGCAAATGATGTGGTAAATCTTATCAGAAGGAGGTTTATACCAACGGTCAGGGACCTATTGCAAGTGGCATTGTGTGCACTTTTTTTTAAAGACGGTAGGCAAACGGTTGGGTATAAATCTTAATAAGACGGAACTAGTTCTCTTCACCAGAAATTAAGGGTCGGGGCTTTTAAAAGCCTAACACTCAATGGGGTGGAGTTCAAACTGGCATGTGAGGCAATATGGTAATGGAGGTCAGTTTTAAAAAAACTGCCATGGTAATAATCCCTTCAAGTTTTGCTTGGGATCCGATTGTCTGCATGAGGGGTGTGCTGCTTTTACTGACAAATAATAGGGAAGCTGTAAGACTACCACTGGGTCACTATTATGGGAAGATTAGTACATGCATACTTAAAGTGACAAATTTTTCGTGAAAAAATAGGAATGACTGTAAAGTGGCTAGGGCTATGTTGCCGAGCCTGTGCTCAGAAGGCACTTGCTGGCCCATGTATTAAGGGAATGAGCCTTATGAGTCTTAGGAGCTTTACGGTTAGAGTTGGGCACTGTCCGGTTAGATATATGATGAGAAAATGGGATCACGGCACTCCAGGTTATGAAAGAACGCGTAGGGATAAAGAGGAATTTTAAACAATATTGTCAATCACTACCAGTGATTGCAAAACCAAAAGATTAAGTAGTTGGGTAAAAAATTAACAAAGAGCTAGGTGATGTTTCGCAGCGTCATCTAGAAAAAATCATTGAATTCATTATAAAAAAAAAACAAGCGAATAGATACGCAATGGACGAGCCGTTTTCACATAGTTATTTGAATGGTTTCCTTCTTTCTCAGTATTTTCCCTTTTGTTGGTCTTATTACTTTGGGTCCTTTTTACTTGACATCTTATTTTTTTGTTCTCTTCCTTATTTCCAAAAGTAAAAGTAAGGCTTACCTCTTTTTATTATTATTAGATTGACTTTTGGTTAGGTCGCAGCCTTGCCTTCAAATGAAATAATAAAAAAGTTAAGGCCCGTTGCCTTCTGCTTAAACCAATTGTCAATGTTACCAGCACTTTAAATTACAAATTATTGAATATAAAGTGATAAAAATCTGGGCTGCAGTTTTCTGAATGTTTCAGATCTGTAGCAGGAATAAAATTGTTGCTGTTCTTTTGCTGGCAATTTCTAAGCTTTAATAACCGCATCACCTGGATCCTATATATTCAAATGCTGAATAAGTTAAATCCTAGAGTTGAAACATACAGCAACAAAATATTAATATGTAATATAAATATAATTTGAAAATTTAGAACAAAATATAAATTCAAATTTATTTTCTTTAAATATTTTGAAAAAAATGGAATACTATGGCACAATTTGGTTGTTGTGTTTTAACAAAATCCACTTACAATCATAAATTAACGATTAAAGTAAAATCATACTTCTCCTTAAACAATTAATATTTTTCATATCGAAAATCCTTTACTAATACCCAACAGTTAAACTACCATTACAATCTGTAATTATGTTGTTTATACTCGTATATTACATCCCTTGATTTTTGTTCTTAGCACTTCATCCCTCTTCTTTTTATCTGTAATCAAAATTAACTTATAGAAAATTATTTGATTATCTCACTCTTAAAACCAATTATGTTACAAATACTTGACTGCAGAATCGTTTTTTTTTTTGCTATTTTATTTGTTCTTTGTTGTTGATTAACAACAAATTAAATTAGTATCTCGGAAGCTTGAAATCCCCAAAGAATGAGAAAAAAAGGAGAAACATCGATTCGAATAGGCACAACAAACAAACCAACAAATAAAAGTAATGGTCAATAGCCGTAGACTAAACAATTAAGTATTAGCTGAAGCCAAAAAAAGAAAAATAATAAAAAACACACTAAAACAAACACAAATTCCCTAATGAAATTGGCATAAAGATATAAATGTATGATTAGACAGATAAATGATACAGGCAGGCTGAAAGGCAAGCAGATGATATTTTCAGAACAATAAAAATAATAACAACCATAAAACACGTAATACTTAGCCTCAGTGGCTTAAACGGCTGCACTGTTTCCAACATGATGGTGATATTTTAATCAATTAAGAAGGCCTCATCTATTTTATATTACATAACAATTGAAAAAAATTTGTTACTTTTCTTAATTTCCTAAATTTTATTTTGTTTCTTTTTTTGAACTCTTAACTTATTTATGGGTTTGACCTTAAACCCCTTACAACTAGTAAATATTATTTTTATAAAACTATTTTTGGAAACGGTGTAATACTAAAATACTTAAAGCTGTTATATTCCATTTAAAGACAAAACAAAACTTAGCCTACCGCAACAACCTTGTGAATTAATTTTTCTTCTTCCAACTGCCTACACCTTGTTCGTTCATTACAGGAATCAAATAACAATTCGATGAACCATACCTTAACGAGCAGTTTTGTTTCTTTACTGGAAGTCATAAATATCTAACCCAATAAACTCAAAATAAATATCCTTAAACAAAAACCAAAAAAAAAAACGCTTTAAGGCAAAATGTTCACCATACCAATTATAAAGAGACAAGGAGTGTTAGACAGTCTGATATAAATAAGTCTTAGACGCGGTAGTTAAACAAATGATAGAAAAACAATTCAGGCATAAAATACAATAAAGAAAAATAACCAATAAAAACGCAATTGATAAGTGTGTTTTATACTTATTACAAACCCCTTCTACAACATAATTTTTATATAATAACATGTGTGTGTGTGTGTATGTGTATGTCAAATAATGTTTTTGTAAAATGAAATGAATGGCATTATGCCATGATAGCCTTGACGGTAAATAATAAACGTCGATATAAAACAATAATACTTCACGTAGTCTCTGTTTATTTTCTTCCTTGATTGCTTTGAAACGTTCATGTTTTTTGCAAATTTCAACCTCAATTTAACAAATGCTATTACGATAATATAAGTTGGTTAAAATGCCGCCAGGATTCAAGACAAACTAAACAACCGGAAAAATGTTTTATGGACCAATACTTTGCAATACAATACAATAATACTCCATCAAACACAAAAAGAAAGGAATGAGGAAACCAGTCATAAGAGCCATCATTGAAAAAGTGTTCACAGTACACAGACAAAATTTATCAAAAATAAGAAGTAAAAAATGTCAAATAAATATAAACTCTAAAAAGAAATAAATTTACCCCCTTATTTCCTAAAACGCAACGCCCTAAAACAAAAAAAAATGTATGGAAAAGTTTTTTCCAGTTTTTGTTATTATGCGCTGCGATTACCTAATAAGGCCCTTATGTATGGATATACCTAAATAACGGATATATATTAAATCTTTCTCTAAAATTTTTCGAATGGCCGCAATTAGTTCAAGTGGGGTAGTTCGCTAAACACTGAGCCGCGCTGCTATGCTGCAAATGCAAGTTATTCTGGCGAGTGGTCTTCAGGTAGATTGAACAGGGCTTGAAAACGAAAAAAGTTCCGTGGATATACCTTTTATGTGTAGAATTTATTTTGTTCCGTTGGTCAATAAGTTGGCTGTCCAGTAAAAATTATATTAAATCCCTGTTTTGACACGAAGCTTAACAAAACGCAATCTCTAGGGCTTATGATCGGCGTCCCAGTACCCATACAATAAATGATTATTTTTCTTAAGTTGATCAATTTATCCAAACCACCATAATATTTATTTTAGAAATGAACATTAGATAAATTTTTTGGCTTGCAAAAAAATATTCGAGTTAATTTATGTGAAGTCAATACTCAGTGGTTTATACGGCAACCATATTTTTCCTCAACACAAATTAGTCCATAAATTTGTCAATGAATTTTTCTCCCGAATACTCCAGGCTGTGCCTTGTCTGTTTTCACAAATGCCCATACTTTACAGCCATTTGTGAGCAAGGGTAGTATCAGTGTCTGTAAAAGTGATTTTTATCTGTCGAGTGGTGGCTTGGCAAAGTAATTGGCAACTCTAGGCAAATATTGCCCTTCCTTTCGTCTCAAAACTGATGTTCTTTGTTTTGTTTATGGTTGTTCCGGGAAAGATAGAATCGTTAACTGTTTTTAAGTTACAGGTTTCAGCTTCTACTTTGTATCCAAGTCTACTGGATGTCTTGTGCGTTGATACCTTTAACTTGTACTGATTTTTTCTAGAATTTTTCAAAGATGGCAATTATTTCTCGCAATTTTGCCTGAAATGTGAAAAATAATATGGTGAAAGTATGAGCTTTGGACCTATTACTTTACGTTGGGTAAGCTTGAAGAAGATCACAAACACCTAAGCCCCGTGGTCAGCTTGTTATTCGCTGCTAACAAAAGATAAAGATTAGCGAAGAGTATAACATTAATTTGGAGAAACTAGTAAATTCCCCCTAAAGTTTTCCATTTTTCCCCTTCCAAGTAAGCTATGTATATCTGGTAAAACATCAGATAAAAAGACAGTGACACAGTAAATGGTTCATCGTTTCCATTACCTTCTTTCATACCCTTTAATCGCTGTAATCCGTAACCCCCATTCAAAGTGGGTCAGCACACACATCATCTTTTACAGTTCAGGCTTTCCAAGTTACAAAATATCATTAGTCCTATCATCATCCAGGTAGCCCCAGATAACTATTGTCATTCTTCCAAACGTCTCAGTGTATTACAGCATCCTGCGAGCATTTGTTTTCCACTTTTTTAACTTGGTCTTTGTCGCAACAAAAGGTCAAATCGCCACATTTTTTGTCCATTCATTACGGACGACTTTCTGATGACGAGGCATCCATATGAATGCGCTTAGTGGGCTGGTGTCTATACGCTTTTACCTTATTTTCGCTCTGTCATAGTCAAATTTTGCATTAATATTTTTCGAGGATGTTCTGCCTCCACCATAGTAAGAAATCTTCCACAATAACCTAATGTTTCACACAGTATATTAAGGAATATAGCATGTTTTGAATCAAACCTATTTATTATGTGCATGTAGCAAAAAATTGTAATTTCACATTGCTTAACTAAAAAAAAATATATAAGCTCTTATCGACTTAGAAAGTTTGATCGATTTCCTATTTTTAGAAAGTGGGTCCCCTAAATTTCTACCAAATGCCCTGCTTTACACGTGGTGCTGTAATGCTGAAACTAACACCTTTTCATATCATTCTTTGTGGCTTTTCAAATCGTTATTAGAGTGTTCATTAACATTTTCATTTCAAAATTAACTTTAGGATTAGTCGCACAAGCTAAACTGTGTCTGATAAATTTGTTTTAAAAAATTACAACCATTCTATTTCCCAAAAATATAAGACCCAAAAAGTCAAAACCGAACATTTTTTATTGACCATTCTATACGTATATGCCTAATGGCCTTGATGTTAAAAACTTTGAATGATAATTTTTATTTTTCTAATGTCTCATATATTTTTCTGCCAGTGTACCTTAAATAAATAAATAAACTCATAAAAATACAATAAAGTACAAACAATAACAAAATAAACTGAAAAAAAATACAATCGAATGAAATACAAAAATAGCAACAATAACAACAACAAAGCATAAATAAATAAAAATCATCAAGAAGAAAAAAAATAGCCTGAAAAGGAAATCAAAAATGAGCGATATCCAATTTTATTTCGATTGTTATCCAATTTCTGAGCAATTAAGTGGAAATAAAATTTCATTTTCATGCCTTGAAGTTTTACGGCTTAATTCCAATCAAACTCAAAATTTTCTTTGTGAACCTTAAGGCAAATTACAGGAAAAAAAAATATACACAAACGAAGCAACACAATGTGTAACTACTTATGGATGTGTGTGAAAGAATACAAAATCTATGCGTTCAAAGGTAGACAAATATTTGTTAGAGGAAAATGGCTAAATACGCTGTATATAGCGTCATTAGTATTAAATATTTGTAAGTACTTGCACGTGTATGTAGTAAATGTGTGCGTCTTTTAACCCATCAGTAAAATAGCAAGACAAGTCATAGATAGTATGAGTCTAATACATTTATACTTATGTGCTTAAGTATGTAGTATTGCTTATATAGTGTCAATAATTTGGTTCGATTGAAGCGTTAGCATTGTATCAGTTTGCTTGGTTGCTTTGCTTTGTTGCCATACCCAAGTTTATTTTTCCATATTGATTCCTCCAACCTTACTTTTCGTTACTGATATAGTTTAATAACGTCATCATCGTATTGTGCCCATCAACTTCTCATCCTTTGTTGTCCTTAAAATGCCAAAGTTATCAATGTTCCTTTTTCATTTACCTCCTGCTCTCAACGGAAATATTGCAAAATC
The DNA here is from genome assembly GCA_963583895.1 of Melanophora roralis. Classification (NCBI taxonomy): domain Eukaryota; kingdom Metazoa; phylum Arthropoda; class Insecta; order Diptera; family Rhinophoridae; genus Melanophora; species Melanophora roralis. The sequence goes on along the minus strand of OY757187.1, from coordinate 26,401,046 downwards.
TATGGCATGGAAAAAACTGACATTGTGTAAGCCTCAACCCAGATAAGAGAAAATGACTTAATAAGCAGAATGGTAAGATGGAATATAAATGAAATACAATACAGAGAGAGACAAGCAAGAAGTGTGCAAATATTATAAAATCACACTAAATAAACATATACAGACATAAAAATACAAACATAAATACTTATAACTTACGCTTCCAGACACATTTAATTGTCACTATGGGCTGAAACAAAATAAAAGTAAAAATTAAATCAAAAATAAAACTTTCAAATTATTTTAAGGTTTTTTGAAATTAAAAGTAAAAGTTAATTCGACAACAAATTTATCTCCAATTTTAAGAAATAATTTAACTAGAATTTTTTCGTTTTCCTAAAATAAGCTTAATGTTTAAAAAAGGATAAAAAATCCGCTCAAATCTGCGCAATTTTTTATGTAAAAATTTAGGTAATTTTCAAAAAAAATTAAATTGGTCGTTTATTATTTGAAACGAAATTTTTGCCTACAAAGTGTGCCAGAGGCATCTTCCAGAATTTTATAGAAATTTCCCATTATTGTCTAAATACAAGATCTTGTAAAGCCAGTATGGTTTTCGTAGAGGGCGGTCTACGGGCGACATACTGGCTTTTCTGACAGAAAAATGGTTGTACCTCAATTCATCGTTATGGCGAAAGTAAAGTGGTGGCTCTAGACATACCTTGAGCGTTTGACAGGATCTGCCACTGTGCGCTTCTATCTAAACTTGTTGCTTTTGGTATCGGTGAAAAATTTTCCCCGATTTATATCGAGTTTTCTCAGAGATCGCACTATTCGTGTTGCTATAGATGGGATCTCTTCCAATGAGTTCATAATCAATTCAGAAGCACCGCAAGGCTCCGTCCTCTCTCTAACTTTATTTCTTTTCTTTCTGAATGGCCTTTTATGTCAAACTTCGAATCCTATTTATTTATTTGCAGATGAAAGCAGCATATGCCATTCGTATTCGTTTGACCACAGGCCTAGCTCTTTAGAGATTGGAGCTAAAAGACAGAGTATGAATGTTTCGATTAACCGCGATCTGATGGTAATCTTCAATTGGGACCGTGCGAATAGGGTCGATTTTGGTGCCCGTAAAACTCAATATTGTCTTTTGACACATAAGCGCACAATGAACGATGCTGCCTCGTCTTTATTAACGGATGGTTTAAGTACTAAAACGACAGAGACACTTAATGTTCTGGGCATGAAAATCTAGTGCGATGTCCGCTGGATGGAACACATTTTTCTTGTGTCGAAGGAAGCATCGAAGTGGCTTGGTTTCCTTAAACGGTGTAGAAATTACTTTACACCATTTGATCTTCTCAATATTTATACCACCTATAGCCGACTGAAAATGAAATACAAATTACACGTATGGGCTGGTGCTTTAAAGTCTATTTTGGGGCTACTTGGCCGCGTACAGGAACGAGCGAAGACTCTCATCGGCGACGTTGTGGTATCTAATCGTCTTGATTCACTCGAACACTGTCGTGATGTGGGGCGTGTTTCGCAGTTCTATCGATACTATAATGAAATGTGCTCTGAGAAAATCAAGGAACTTGTTTCCAAAGCCCGGAACTTTTTGCGTGATACTCGTATTTCTAGAAGAGCACACCCATACGAAGTCGACTGGGCCGTGAATCGCACTACTCATTACAGGAAGAATTCCTTCTTCGGTCGCACAGTTCGTATGCGGAATAAAATTCCTAGTGATGACTTTTCTGTCACAGTAAATATCTAAAAATTTAAATCAAATGTCCACAAACACTACTCCCTTAATCCTCCATCCCATAACCTATTTTCCTGATACCAACGCAATGCAATGCATGTATAGGGGCCATCCCCTGAGTGCTGGTTTTTATTTAAAAAAGGCATATTTTCTAATAATGTGCTAGAAAACCGTGCAAAAATCCATTATTTCGCTTTACATAAAGCTTACGATATTGTCATATGGGTAAGCAGCATGCTGGTGCTTATTTTGTAACAATAAAAATCAAATTCTACAGTTTGGAAAAAACTTTAGTACCTTAAGAATTTTGATTTTGTTCTTTCAAACATGACAGACACATGTTTAAAAATCTTAAATATCTTCACCAATAATTATCCACATTGCATTAAAATCCTTGTGTACTCACGCCCATTGTGTGTATTACTTTGTGAATAAAATATATTGATATAACAACAACAACAACAAGCACAATAAAGTTAAGTTAAATATAAATATGAGCAGAAAGTATGGGGTAGCTGTTAAAGGAAGTTATATGTACTTTTATATTATGGAAAAGGTGGTGTCGTGGAAGGCTGCAGAGAAGATGAATACAGGAGAGGTAGCGTTTTGTTTTTTTTTTTTTTTGCCAACATGAAAAAACACTTGAAAATCTTGTTTTATATAAGCGCTGCATACCCATGCTGCTTTTATGTGTATGTGAATGTGTACCTGTGTAACGGCACTCTGTGTTTTGTAAGATGGTAAAGTTGGTGGGAAAATAAGAAGATGTAATTTGTTTGGTTTTTTTTCAGTCTTAGTGTAAAAATATGTAAAAATTAAATGAAAGGTAATTATGAGAATTTTTTTAACTTATTCATTTACCTGTTTTTTCTTCTTCTCCCACTATTCCCTTAACTAATTTTCAAATAATAATTTAATTTTCTTAATACATTGTAAATTTTTTATTAACTAATTTGTTAAGGGAAGAAATTGATTTACAATTGAAATATCCCTTAAGTAAGTAAATGAATATTATCACTTATTTTCTTAGTTATTTTTGTAAATTAAATGACATGAAATCATTAAGTCTAAAATTGTCTTTAAAAGATATATTGTAAAACATTTGGTATGGTATCTAGAAATTAGATGACTAAATTATTTACTTAACATTTGTAATACTTTCTTGCTAAACAAATTTCTAAATATTTCACATAAGTATTTTTTGATGATTTCCAGACATTAGTTTGAACGAAAAACTATTAAACCTTAGATTAACACAATAATTCATTTCAGTTTAAACAGCTACTGCATGTCGAAAAACCCAAATTACAACCATTATTAGAAAAAAAAGGGTTTGAAAATGGTAAAATTTACACAACCTCAATAAAAAAATTTAATAGTCTTCCGATTATTTTTTCTTAAACAGCCAGCACTCAGGAGATGGGAAGGTAACGGTGAGAAAGGTGATGAATAGAACTACACCCACTAACACGTTAACAATTTAAATTAGGTTGGCATCAAAAAAATAGGTTCTATAAAGGAGAATAGATGGGGCTAATTCGATTTATATTACTTCCTGTAAAACAGGACTTAAGCCTGCCAATGATAGGAACAGAAGCTTTTATGCTTGACTTTTTTCAGGATTTATGCCAATAAGAAGTAAGATCAACCAGATATTTTTCCCGGGTTCAGCAAAATATTTTGAGGCTAGTTAATTAGCACATTGCGCCATGATTGCTAAGGTAGAGGCAGGTCACTGCCTTCACGTCCCTGCAAACTTATGGCATTCAAGTATAATTTCCCGGGACTATGCCAAATAAATTATTTTGAGTTCGTGCAGTTAAAAGGGTCTTATCGAATTTTAACATAAGTCTCTTGAATTAGAGGGAGTACCAGTATTGGCTTCGAAAATATATTCTATGACGCTATTTCGTCCCTTAGCTGACTTTTTTTTAACGCACATCATGCCAAGGTATTTCTTATTTGCTGAAAAGAACATAATGTTTTGTCCCCCACAAAAAGAGGAAATATTACGGGCAAATAGCTATGTATTTGTTTATATCTAACTCCTGTTGTCGCATAAACGCACAGTTGATCATGTAGCATTGTTATTAATATATGCTTTAATATTTAATAATTGTCCAAATCCGATTGCGCATTAAGTTACTTAAAAATTTTTTGAAATAATGTATGAATTGCTTCACTCCATCTGATCTTTCAAACAAAAATGAAATCAACTGTAATGTATAGCCTGGTGCTTTATTGTATAATTTTGAGCTATTTGACCGCGTACCTGAACGGGCTAGGGTACCAATAGGAAACGTTGACCACAAGAGATTAGGGATTATCATTGTAAACCCTTTCTTTAAGTTAAGTCGAACGACTCCGGTGGCTGCGGGACGTCCCCAAAGTGACTGATCAGTTTTGGGAGGAAATTTTTCCGAAGCAAATTCATCGAAGCTCTGGCTCTATGTGTAGCCGGCCCATTCTATTTAAACTACGTATGTGCAGAGTATGATGAATAAGATTACAGGTTTGACAAAAAATACCGTAATCATGCGTCGATAATTTTCCCCTTTGGCATTTGTCGCCTGGCCTCGAGAATTTTCGAAAAAATAGTCCGATTATCTCATGCATTTATTAGGCACATCAAACAGTTATCCTGTGGCAATGTGATAGGTTTTCAATTTTGTTTGTTTGTGTGATTGTTAAGTGAAAATGAGCCTTGTCACTCCAAAAAATGGGATTTACAGTGCAAAAACGCTCCAACATTGTTTAACGAAAATGTTTGCGGAAATCAAAGTCATTTTTTTCAGTTCTTGGACGATTTGAATTTGAAAGGATGGAACTTTACATCCTTTTTTAAACTTCGTGAGTAATCAGTCTTGAAAGTCGCAGTGAGGCTGCTCCTTTCCGTATTGAAAATCGCGAATTTTCACGTAAACTGCTTTTAACCAGTTCAGTGTTTTCGGGAGTCGTTAAATACCGACTGGGTCTTGGCACCCACGATCAAATTAAATTTACACTTGGTCCATCACGTATTCGCCAAATACCTACCTTTGAACAAAATTTTCTACGAGCAATAACGTAAGAATCATTACTCTGAAAAAAAATGTTAAGAATAAAATGGATAAAAACAAAATAATCAAATATTTCTTCTAAGTTATTTGGCGACGAAAATTGCCATCGAAGTTTTGCCAAATTTACAACTTAAAGAAATGTTATCATTGCATTTTTGCCAACTGTTTATATATAACGAAAAAAATTTATTGCCAACAATGTATTAAAAACATAGCCACAAATTTTGAAAGCATTATGGAGATATATATGTTGAAACTATACTTTAATATTAAGCTTAGTGTCTTACACAAGGGTTATGACAATTTGTAACAATTTAATAATCCTTCACTGCTGCAGCCCCATACACCTACGCACGTTCATATAAACATATTTAAATTTACATTTACAAAGCTAAAATTAAGAGGCTTCTTAAACACGGATTACAAGTTTTCCTTTTATGATCGAATGTATGAAGATATGTTTTTGTTTTTATTGTACTCATATGCAGACATACTTTTGTATATTTCTGTCTTTTTTTTGTTGTTTTTTTTAATTTTAACACACATTGACTTGTATATTTCTGGTATATCAACACATTTATTTTAATGTTTTCTTTTTGTTAACACAGACATATCTACGCATTCGCACACATACACAAACTTAAGTACTTTTATGTTTTACAAAGCGCTTTTGCTGGTTATTATGTAAATTTTACAATATAATTTCAACAAGCATATGCACATACAAACACACATATGTACATAATAAAATGTTATTCTCTTAATTTCCTCCAGTAAAGTGGTTGGTTGGTTGGTCTGTGTTTTTGTTTGACTTAAAACAAACCACAAACATTTCAATGCAAAATAAAATAGGAAAAAAAGGAAGAAGGATTCTAAAAAAGATATTAAATTTAAATAAAAAAAATAATAAAAAACATATGTATGTTTGGTAGTATGTATAAGAAAAACTTAATTTTTATATAAAAGAAAAGCAAATGGTTTTTAGTATCCTACTCAAAATTTATCCCGCATTTTGGCGAGTTTTTTTTTTTAATTTAGAGTCTTCTAACGAAAGGCTTTGGTAAGCTTAGCCGTTTGTATTTTAAAGGTGTGTTTTTGAAAATTATCGTTTATATATAAAAGATTTTAATGTAATATTTTTCTAGATTTTGTGTTAAAAACACATCAGGATTGTTTGTGAAATTGCGCAACTTTAAGTGTTAAACAAAATTAAAAGTAAAGAGAATATTGTCTAAACTTTTAACAAGTAAACTCAATACAATAAAAAATTTCAATGTACATTCGATATTGGTTATGCGCAAATTTTCTTTTGTACGAAAATGCGAAATGAACTTTTGTAAATAAAAATTATAATTTCATTTTTTTATTTGCATTGTACTACAGACCCATATTTTATTTGCGTAATTTGGTATTTCTTTTACAAATAAACAAAGTCAAGAAAAAAAAACAAACGACCCGAGAGTAAAATATAACAATTATTCTTTTTATGTAAATCTTTCTCTTGCTACTATTTTATTAATTTAAATAAAATTTTTTAATGCATATCTAATAAAAAAAATCTAATTTAGCACAGAAAGAATAAAAGGAGGAGAATGAAATTTAAGTTACCGACATTTGCCCAGCAGATATCAAACAAAATTATAAATGAGAGTTTTGGGTTTTTGTAAAAATAAATAAAATTTTTGTAGTTTATTTTCACAATTTTCGTTTTACTTTTCATTGTTTTTGTTTGTAAAACAAAGTGTGTTTTATAAATTGAGTTAATCACTGATGACTTGACCATAATTCACCATAATTTGTTGTTTTTCTTTTAACTTGGTTTTCATCTTTTTGTTTTATTACAGCAAACAGCAGCAAAGGCTTCATAAAATAAGGTCAAGTTTTATGAAGAAAAATTTTAAATAAAACGAATTTTTCTATTAAGAAGCCATCATTACCTATTTTAGCTTTTTTATTTATGTCAAATTCATCCTTCCTCATTTGTGTCAATTAATTATAAATTATTTTATATAAGTGAATACACAGGCGTTCTTAATTTTTTTTAATGTTTAAATGCCTTCCCTTGTAAGGTTCAAAAAGTCAAAACCTTTATTTAAATAAATAAACAAAGGACAGGTTGGTTGGCCTTTTTAAGAAAACCATATAGCTCTTAAAAATATAACATTGAATTTGTAATACAAATATAAATATTTAAGCAAATTAGGTTTTCGAAACCGAAGAAAATATTCCAAATAAAGAAAAAATAAATCTAAAAAAAATTTATCAAAAATAGTTTTTATTTTATATTTTGTGTATGCAAAAAAAAATATTATTTTTAATTTTTTTGGCATAAAATTATTTTTTTTTTATTTTTTTTGGTAAAATAATTATTAGTTTTATATATATTTCTAAAAATCAGTTATATTAAGAGCAGTCTTTATCTCTTTGATTTTTATATTGTTTAAAAGTTTCATAATTAATTCTGCAAAAAGTAAAAATCAAAAAATTTTTATTATTTCTTAGCAAAAAATAGAAATCAAATAATGTTATTTTTTGAGAATATTAAAATTTGAAATTTCAAAAGCACTTGGCTGTAAAAAATTTAGTTTAATAGCACAAAAATACTGTACTTCGCTTTCGTTTTAAATGCTTTTTTTCAATTTTTTTATTCGAAATTTTTTATTCATCCATTTAAAATTTTATTATTTATAAAAAATTTTAAATAAGTTATAACTAACTCAAAAATTAGTTTAAATGGATTTTGTAGAAACCAACAAACTGATCCCTACAAATTTTACATCACACCGAGGCGCAAATTGCCAAAAAAATCGATTCAAAGGACATTAAATTTTGTTTATGAAATGACAATGAGTATTAAACATTTAACATTAAATATAAATAAATTATACTTGTCCAGCTTGTTTTAAAAAATAATCTTAGTCGTCAGATGATGTTTTTTATTCTGCCCCGATGGCTCTCTGTATCCACCATGTTGTAACAGGTTTCAAACCAGCGAATTTGGATGATGTGTTTCCAACTTATTGAATTACATACTTTTGTAATCGCAAAATTCGCATTTAACTAATTAAATTGAAAAATATCTGTGAAAGGTGCTGTTGTTAAAATTCCAAGGAGCGCCAGTTATCTTCCAGAGGATACTGCTTTGGCAAAGTGAAATTTTGTCTGTATTAAAGATAAAGTAAGTGTCCTCTAACTAGATCCCAAAAGACCAAATCGGTTTCGATTTCGATCGAAAAAAGCAATTGAATTTTAGCAATAAGTCAATGAATTTGGCCTCTTTTCAGTCTTATTAAACAACTTTGCATCTATACCTGACAATATATAGACTTCCATGTGAGGCTGTAGCAAAAATAAATGCCAAGATATTTTACATCAAAAAGCAGGGTCTCAATCTGGTTATCAATTAATAAAACTAGAAAGCATGATTTTTGGTATCATATTGAGGCCTCCTTAGGATATTCGTTAATAAAACCAAGAGAAATGCATAATTATCAGCAAATTTTTTTTTATATTTTTAAAATTTGTTAGCCTATCTTTCAGTTAGGATCAGGATAATGACCTTCGTCCGGCTGCATATTTTTGTAAAACGTTATGAAAAATCATTATTAAGTTCGATTAACGGTAATAGGCCTTCACGATACATTTTGTCGAATGCCTAAAAACAATTTAAAAACTAAAAATTTTGGTACTGTTTGGATCCATATTAAAACTTCTAAGCCTATAAAGAAAAAACATAATTCAAACTGCGTTCGGCAGGTACTTAAAAATAGCAAAATGCTTGTTTTAAATATCGGACCTAAAGGGACAAGACAAAGTAAAAATAATTTTTTTTATGCTGCTTTAGTCCCTAGGTTACTTTTAACCAATAAAATAAGAAACATAATTCTATTTTCGTTATTCATTCGGGGGAAAAAAGGTTTTAGCTACTCTTTGGAAATATGGACCCTAAATTTAGACCATATTTTAAGTTTTGATCGAAAGCTCAAAAATATGAATATGTTTTTGGGATTTGAAAATTTTAACCAATAGAAATAGAAACACAGTTCAAATTGTGTTCAAAAGGATGTAAAAAAAATATCAATAAACTTTTGACACTTTTTTTAAATTTTGTGCCTCTGAGAGAAGAGTAAGTACTATCCTTAGGCTTATTTTTTATAAAACAAGTAGAGCATAACGGCTTGAAAATCACTTAGCTGAATCTGATATCTAACTAAGTATACAAAGCGGCCAATCTATATACCCTTCACGTATATAAGATTTGGCACAACTGATTATAGCGCTCTTACTTCATATTCTTTTTTAACCCTTAATTTACCTACACTTTTCAGTATCTTAAAAACAAATTTATTAAAAAACTTATTTTTGAAAATTTTTACACACATCAAAACACATTTATACATACATATGTAGGTTCATGCGTAAATAATTTTTAAAGAGATTTTATTTATGTATGTGTTTGTATGAGATTGTTAAGACAACAATCTTTTAACGCAAACAGAGCCTTTTTAACATTTCAATGAGTAAGTGAACGCTGCTAAAGGTGCATTTTATTTTATGACTTTATAATTGCGCTTCTTATTTTATTATTTTTATCAAAGTCAATTTCAATAGCATTGATTGCACGTTTTTACAATAAAAGTAAGAGATTTAAATCGATATTTTAAATTTTTCATAAAAAAATTACAATAGTTCAATTCAAAAGGTTAAAAATTAAAACTGCATAACATTTGCATATTTGTAACTAACATTGTTTAATTTTATTCATTCGATGTTATAATGTAATTATAGAAATTTTAAAAATAAACGTAAATATGTAAACATACTATTGTAAGATGGTTATTTGTTTTTAATTCTAATGTTATGTTTTCCTTACACAAGCCTTCAAGGTTGCTATAGCAATTGAATAGTCGACAACAAATGCTTGGCTTTTAAGCTTTTTATTTTGCTACTAGTTACATAATAATTTTAAAGTACAGTAACATAAGAGTATATCGGTGTAGGTAAATGCATATGTATGTGCGTCTGTATACCAACATATTTTTTAAAGTTCCCCGAAATTGTCACACATCGTCAGACTAACAAAAAAGGTTTTAGAAAAATTTTAAAAAAAGTACGAGCAATAAAAACTTTCTAAAAAAAGCAACTTAAGTAAATCTAAAAAGAATAATAGTAAAACTCGATTTTAAATATTTTTAGGGCTCATGGTTGTATTTGTACTTTAAGCTTTAAAAAACCTTTATTTTAAATTTTTAAAACATTTTTTATGAATATCCTATCGGTAATACTACCTAATTGAAAGGGTTAAAACATACAGCAAGGGTTTTACTAAATGTTATAAATATAATATATTTAACTTAAAATTCTTAAAAATAGGAAATAGTTCTAAAGTAGTTTAGACCAGTTTCAAATTATTTTCCATTTTAACAGTTATTTTTGTTTACTTTTATAGTGTTCTTTGTCAATATGGGTCAACAATTACCGTGTTGATCGCTGGAGGACGAGATTTTATCGTGTTTTACACGAGCACTACTTTAACAGGAAAAAAGTTTATTAACTTCCATACTATTAAACAACAACAACACAAGTTTTTTTCCAATTTTGCTTTCGTTTGAATCAATATAAAAAAAATAATTTTCCTTAATTTGTCTTAAGCCAGGCCAGATTAACATAATATTCTTTTGTCTGCCTACTTTACATACGCTTGAACTTGGGGTCTAACTGCAGCTATAAATATGAACAAATTACAAGATAATAATCTATTTATTGGATGACCTTACAAAAAAGTTTATGTTTTTTATTCAAAAGCATATTGGCCATTTAGGTATTTACCTGGCGTGAATGAGGTCATACCCCAGATAATTTTAAAGGTGAATTTTATTTTGCTGGCACTTTAAGCATAAAGAATGCCGAAGATACAAGATGGAACATTAACTTTAGGGTTATGCTGGCAATAGTGGGACATAAGCAGCTGGAAACATGACTAGGGTATAACCTCTCGGCAGAAATACAACTAAGGTATTTTAATAAATAAATGTTATATAAATTTTATTACAGTATTATGGCGAAATGCTTTCAGACGACGAGTAAATAGCTTAATTAGGGCTCTAAGTCTAACCAACAACTTGTTTTTGAGACACTTGAGGGTTACACGATTACGATGAGTTCTCCGGTCGTCTATCTCTAGTAGAGGTAAAAACTAACTTCCCTGTCCTGATACTAGATCAGCAGGCCTGGTTGGATAGAACTCTGGGTAAATACTCGAAGCGACAGGACTGAGCACCTTTATCGAACACCTGGAGCTTCAGATTTGCATCCACATCTATGGCCACAATACTGTACTGCAAACGGAGGTTCAGACAGTCACAGAAAGTCTCCCCTGGTTCAGGACATATGCAAATCCAAAAGATGTAAACATTTGCACATAAAGCCAAACGCCTATAAAGTCAATTATGTGTACAAACCCCCAAACTCGCGATATGGGGTGATGGGGTGGTCGGAAATAAACAGGCTAATGATCTGTCGAATAGGGCTAGAGGACAGTGGAGGATTGACCTGGTAATCCCGAAGATCTTTGCCGTGACTAAGGCCGCCCTAAGGGAGTGGCGAAAATGCCAACAAGCGCACTTTAACGGGATGAAAGGGGTGAAGAATGAAGCACTTCTATTGATACTGTCCGATTTTTGCACAGGCCAGAGCCTGATGTTTTGCCAGTTGTGGTTTACTTGTGAAGTGTAGATTGGAAGAATTTTAGGGAATTCATCCGCATCACTGAATTTCTGTGAACTTCTCCCTCGAGATTCATTTTCCTATCTAGAAACGCACAACAAGCCATTCACTGGCTAATATGTGTATCATACAGAACTTGAGGTCTTTTAAGGCCTTCTACTTTCAACCTAACCTAACCTAACCCTAATTCGGGTGTTTAACTTACTGATTTTTTAAAATAAATGTTAACTGATTTATATATATGGTAAGAAGAAATGTTAATTGTAAATAAACAAAAACTAAAATACTGCATCGCTTTTTAAATATGTCCGACCGCAGTCCGTAGCTTATGTAAAAACTGTTCACCTTAAGCACGATAGGTTAAGATAAAACAATTTTTTAAAATCATACAAATATGTTTTTCTCACTTTTTAATCTACGTTGTTTAACATATTAATAAATGTGAAATATATATAAAAGTTCATAGCAGAAATTGACATTTATGCACTTTTTGTTATGTTTCACAAAACACACACTTAATTGTAATAGTCTGAAGTGTGTATTATGTACATGAGTATATAGAAGCCAGTCATTAGAAAGTAATTGCAATTGTAATAATGACAGAAAACCATGTTGAATGAGTTATGTATGTATCCTTAACACATGCATAACTCATAAGAATTAAAATGGCAAAGAAATACAGTGCTGAAAATTAATATAAGTACATTTTAGGCAATATAATAATTATTTAAACGATTTTGAATGAAGTTAGCATTTCAATATTGCCTTCATCGTTTTGTTTTGTTAGTTTAAAAGAGCAAAACAAAATGTATATCTTAATGTGTATTTATGACTTTACAATTGATCATTATAACATGTCAAGCAAGAACTTACAACAATGTTATAGAAAAAACTAATGAACAGGTGACCCTTAGGCCTTACTTAGTTACATGTATGTAGATCTTTATATAAAATTTTTAAAAAAGGTAGATTTATGAATACAAATTTAATTTTCGTTTCATATATTAGAATGATACCGTTTTTAGTTTTTTTTATTAAAAAAATTTTTAACAAAATTAACAAATTATTTTCAAAAACATAAAAAATAATTTTTTTTGTTTTCAAATGTTGAAATATTAAAGTAACTTAAAATCTATGCTGCTTTTCTATTCTGAAAATACATTGGTACGTTACAAGTATAGGAATAAAAATATCATGCAACTGTTCAACAAATTTAATGTCACTCTTATATCATTAGAAAATACAAAAAGTGTGTATTTGTTATTCTTTAACAATGTATATTTATTTACTGTGCTTAATTTTAACGCGTTAAACTAAAAACATTTTCAAATCAACTACTATTTATTTTAGAAATATTTTCCAAACACAAACGTATCAAGAATTTAATTAATGCAATGAGTCAGTTAAATTTCTATCAAAGAAATATTACAGTTAATTAGGTTTTATGCATTTCCCTCAATTATGCAGAAATAATTAAAAAAATATTTTACACAATATTGTATTGTATGAGAATTATCACACATTCAAACACTGTTCATATTTTCTTCGCATTAAAATAATTTTTTTTTATTTTATTTTTTTTTATAAATAAAAAAGTAAAAATAATTTCTGAGTTGTACACTTTTGGTTTTTAAAATAAAAAAGAGCAAAATTAACAGCAAAAGTATATAAGAGATTTTAAAAATTTTTTTTAGTTACACACTTTATTAAAGTGTAAGTGTAATTTGTCTGGCTCATCAAAAAAGGACTTAACATCACTGACTTAAATAAAACAATAATATATAATCAAACGAAATTTTAAGTTTTTAAACTACTCTTTTAAAATCTGAAAATTAAAGACAAAAAATTCGAAGTTAACTGCAAGGAAACCTTGTTCTAAACTTGTTGAATTCCTTTAATTTGTTTTCTTTTTTCTTATATTGGCTTCGCTCATTCAATCCACACATATGTATTATTCCTGATATGTAGATCAGAGTGGTGTGGTAGTCCCTTTCAAATATTTTGATCCTAGGTTTAAAACTATCCTTTTAGAGCTCTTGCAGTATGAATTCAAGAAGCTGGTCCTAATACAGTGGAAATTGTGTAAAAACTATTTAAGTAAAGTCTTGCAAATGTTTGCATTTATCCTGGATAAAAACATTTAAGAAAATTAAAATCGGTCAGGTCCGATCATATCATAACCTACACAATATTTTTAGCTTAGTACCACCATATGCATAAAGTGTATACAGGTTAAGGTGGATTTCAAGAGATGCTTGCAAAAAACGACTAAACTAATAATTTTTAGCCTGAATTGAACATTAATTTTGCTTTTATAGAATTTACTAAAACTTTTTAAATGCAAAAATTTTTTAATTTTTTATCCTGTTTTTCTTCTTTTAGTAACTTAACTAAAAAACTGATTTAAGTCCTCTTCATATAAAGTCGTCGATAGATGCATTTTCACATACTCGACTAAAAACTTTAAGGTAGTTACACCTGACCTTACCGAAATAAAAACATATAAAAATTACATTTATTTTTTATATATACGTAGATACTTGAAAACATTTTAACCCAAATAGTTTCGCAACTATTCAGCAAACAAACAGTCAAATGAACAATGCGCACAAGCACAATGAACAAAAAAACTTTTGTAAAACTAAAAATAATCGAACAGCTCTTTAAAATTGAAAAAAATGCATCAACACAAATAAAAATTTTTGACAGTATTCGAGTGTACACATATACATATGTATATACAATATTGATTGTATGCAGCCGCAACAAAAGTTTAAAAGAAATAAAGAAAACAAATATATAAACTTCTAAAAGATTTTGTTACATGACATTAAAAACAGGTTGTTTGCCTTAACAAGGACATGTTTAAAGAAATACATAAATACTATATATGTACATAAGAAAGTAATGAAAAAAGAAAACATTGCAGTAATCCTTCAAAATACTTACCTACATATGAACAATTTGCGATATGTGCTGAAGTCTAAAAATATTTGAAAAAAATTATGTTTTAGCTACAATTGCATTTTTTTTAAGTTAAAAAGCAATAAAAAGCAAAAATTTTAAATAAAAATAATTAGTTCAACAATAAACAAAACAACCGTTTAGAAGAAACACAATAAATTTAATTAACTTTTTTTTGATACAGTGTAATAAGAAATGTTTTCCATCAAGTGGTTTGAATATTCATAACAAAAATTTAAACGTAGGAGTCATGGTTGGAGGAAGATACCAAAGCCTAAATCGATTAAATAGCTTTTAAAATAAAATTTCCGTAATAATTTTTTTGCAAACTACCAACATTATAATTTTTCGGTCTAAAAATTTTTAAATTTTTGAGTTTTATATTTTAAACTGCTTTTGTTAATAAAAAAAATGTTTTGTCCACTTAATTTTTACAAAGCGACGCATAGTGTGCCTTTTTGTGATTTTGGAAACTCAAACTTTCTTAGGTAATTTGGATATAAAGAGAAATAATTGTACATTGTTTTTTCAAGTTTTTACAGCTGAAACCGTCCGGTGTAACAAAGTTTTACTTTAATTCCTTGTCTATAACTTTTCAAAAATATATGCCATAATAGAGCCTGTCAACTATTTTAATGCAGAAAAAAAACACTGGTACTTTTAAAATCATTATTTTATTTTTATCTTAATTTAATGGAACTTAAAAAATTGTGTTTAAAATGATTAAAATTTCTGTTTTATCTAATTATTTATTCCCCAATAGCTGTTCTGATAAGGCATTTTGGAAAAAAGCTTTATATAAAAAATGCCATGAATTCCCCCTCTTCTTTCCTATATATCAAGAAAAACATCGAAAAATATCTGGATTTGGCAGGGCAGCTAGATATTATACATATCTAATTTTAAAAAATTAATTGCCTTCTATAAGTAGCAAATAATTTTCACATTTAAATTTTAAATTTTTTTTCATTTTAAAGCTTATTCTCAGCAAAAACTTGGAAGTATTTGTCGTTGCAAAACAATTACTTTCAATTAGTATTACAAATCGACTGCATTACTTAGCAGTTGTTAGATAATGAGTTATTTTTTATCTTAAATTAAGGCAGATAGTTTTCATTTGACAATTTTTAAACTAATTTTGGTTTAATATTGTAATTATATTAAAGTAACAACTTATTTTAGTCCCTCTGAATAAGCAAACGTGGTAAGTACTTGTCCCCAATGTCATCGCTATGTTAAAAAAATTAGTTAAAATGCTATAAAATTAGTATTTTTTAGTATTTTAACTCATTTCAAAGTTAGTTTTTGCTAGGTTATTTATTATTAGCAAAAAAAAAAACAAACAGTTAGGTGTTATTTATCTCTTAGTGTTATATATCTCGTAGTGTTATTCGGCTATTATTGTAATTAAAATTCCTTGAATTTTTAATTTAAGAACTAAAAAAGCGTACCGCCATGCGAATACGTAATCTATAATATATGTAAAAATTGTTTATCACGTATACGTACCAAGATCATGTACCTTGCTTTACACCAGAAACCGACACGATACAAATTTCAGAAAACGTAATAATTATGCCAAAAAAATACACATTTTTAAAAAAAGTTATTTTTAATTTCTGATTTTAATTATTTTTCAGAAAAAGTAATTGGCTAAGATTTTTAATTGAATATGTTTTATTTTTTTTGGCAGAAATAATTATTTTTTCTATTTTTAACAATTTCTGTATTTAATTTAAAAAATAAAAATAGCAGTCGTTTTTAAGACGCTTGCAAAAATTAATTTTTAGTAAATAGCTACAACTTGGTAATTACGAATTAAGTTTTAAATGGGATTTTTCTGCTTTCTGAGTGGCTTCTCACAACCTGCCTAGTTCTTAAGCAGAGATAGGACTGATTCTCAAGTGTCCGACCTTTAACGTTTTTTCTTTAATTCCGGATATTCAAATCAGCAAGATATTGTTAGATCTGAGCTCTCGTCGTCCTTTTTTTGGATTCCTTCAGGATTTTATACGAAAGCCTTTATGGCTAGACCAAGCTTTTCAATATTCAATCCTTCTACCTCTATGTGCTTCATAAAACGGTTGATATATGTAACAAAGGTTGTTTCTCTAGAATGCGCCAAGTACAGTTTGATCTGCTTGCGAAAGTACCAATGCAAGCACCATATAATAGCACAGGTGTTACAAGTGCCTTGAATAGCCTTATTTTTGTTCGAAGAGAAATTGAAATTGCTTACTTAGCGCTTAGTAAAATCTATTTCTAGTATTATGTCACTTCTTATTTCTAACCTGGTAGTGTTGTTGGCTAAGCTATTAAAGAATCATCAAAAATTAGTTTAAAAATAAAATTTCATTGAAATTGACTAGTTTTTTTTCTGCTCAAACAATAAAAATAAGAAAATAATAATCATTTCTGATAAAAAAATATTACTTCTTTAAAAAAAATTAAATTAAAAATTTTAAAAATATTTGTTTTTAAAAAAATTATTTTTATACCATAAAGATGGTGCATTTTGCTTGAATTTTTGATCTTTCTTTTCCTTTTTGCTTTTTTAAAACTTGAAAATAATTACTCTTTTTGTCCCAAAAACACGAATTTCTTCTAAAAAATTAACTTTTTGCGACTTTGTAAATAAAAAAAATGTCAAACTGATCAACCGAGAGAGGAACTTGAGGGATAAAACCTTCAATAAAAACCATCCCCACAAAATTTCACAATAAAACTCTGACAATAAAAATTCTCCTACACATAAACATACAATATTTTACCACTGAATATTATGTCCACTTTTTCGACCAGGATATTAAAACTCTGACTAATTGAAAGAAGTACAAGCTAAGCTTTAAATAAACTTCTACAAATAAAGAATCATTTTTGGGTTCCAAAAATTCAGTTGAAACGTGTATTTTTTTAAAAATTTAATAAAATTGAATTTTGAAAAAATGTCTTCAAAATAAAATTGATTTAAAAATTATTTATAAATAAATGCTGTAAGTTTTTCACATTATCATGGATCAATAAGAAATTACTTTAAAGCTTTGTTTTTGTTCACTAGAAAAAACATTTTCCAATAATTTTAAGTAATTTTCAAGTGATTGCTGCTTAACTGTAAAGAATTCAATGTAACGATAAAAAAAACATATAATGAAAAATAAAAACAATAAGAAAAATAGAAGCAGCAAACAAGTACAAGCGTGTATGTATATTTATAAACTAACATGCGACTAAGAAATTGTTCAAATAATAAAGTTAAAATGTTAAACTATTTTTCTTGTCTATTATTTACAAAACAACTAAGTCGGCGTGTTGTTGTTATGTTTCAAGTTTAATATAAAATGCAAGATCTAAAAAATATATCTGAAATGGCTGGATAAAAAGAAGTAACGTATAGTTAAATGGTTGATTGTTAGCTCGATGTACGAAAAGACAAGTCATGAAAGAAATGCATACATTCAAACGTACATATATATACACAAAAGAACATTTATAGAGGTGTGTTCAGACAATTGAAGCGCAACCTTGTAACGTGACAGAAACACATGTGTTTCCACTTGAAACAATAAAGGAAGTGCATGCAACCAACAAAACTTATTTTCATTAAACGCAATTACACTTGGGATGAAAGGAAAAAAATAACTTAAATCTGTAAATCTGGATTTTTTTTATTTCCTTCTTTCTCTGTATAATTTTATACTTAACTTTTTTGTAAAAATGCATTTTGTTTTAAGTTCAATAAAGTTGAAACAGAGATGCATTAATAACAAGAACATGCTAAGTTTACGCTACATACATAGTTTAAAAGATTTTTTTTTATTTTAAACAATATAAAATTTATTACGTTTAGGTCTTTGAAAACTGTTGTTAACATTTTTTTGGCTTTAAATTTTTAACGTTATTTTTTCTTTTGCTTGTTTAAATTTAATCAATGTTATAAATCTTTTTAGGTTGTTCCAAAAAAAAAACTAAATAATTATTTCGTGTTTAAGCAAAAAGAAGTTAAAGAAAAACAACAAATTTTGTTAAACACATGTATTTGAGTAATTAAAATTTATAAAATACTGGCATGGGTTACACCATGCCAAAAAAACAAAACCCAAAATAAGTAGCAACGGAAAATTACTAACGTAACAGTGAGCTACAAAAAAAGAACTTTAGATAACGTATTGCGATTATTTGATCTTTTAATATAGCTTAGTTGGAGAATTTGCAATTATTGTTGTTTAGATTCTGTTGATAGTACTTGGCTGAGTGTAGACTCTTTACACAGAAAAAACTAAAAACTGGTTTCAATTACCGAAATGATTGAATCAATCAATAAAACCTTTTAATATGCACTAATTACCAATATAATTATATCAATTACATAAACTGCAAACACATTTTCAAACCAAAAAATAGTTTAATTACTTAAAGAAATCCACAAGTTAAAAGAAAAAATAGTGAATAAAATTTTTTTCCACCGCTACTTGTAGAGTGTGCTAGCGTTTTAGCCACTGCCTTACGCCATCCTGTTGAAAGTACATCGCTTTTGTTGCTACTGATATACATATGTATTTATTTTTTAAACATTATCCCATAAGTGAAAAAAATTAAAAACTTAAAGAGAAACATTTTATTTTTAATTTGTTACTTTTAGGATTTTTTTACTGAAATAATAAAAAAACACTAACTTTAAACAATTTAATTAATTAATTAAATTAACAAGTTATTTTTTTTATTAAAAACTTAACTTAACAAGCATAAGTCTAGGTTCTCCTAAAAAAATAGAAATAAAAAAGAAAATACAACAAAAAAACATGAAGCAAAACAAAAAAAATTTAAAACTTTATGACCCAGTCTAGCATTAAACCTGTCATCATTTTACTGCTAGGCTCTACTGCTAGACTAGCAAGTCCTGTGTGTATTTACGCTAACGTTTGTTTCGTATATTTAGCTTAAAATGTGCTGCATACTAAAATAAACGATTGCAAAAAACGTTAAATTGTAAAACTGCTATGTATTGTTTTTATTTTATAAATAAGCATCATTGTTGGTATTTAGCTTTCAAATACAATTATGGCGTTAATTGGCGTTTATGGCGGTATTTTATGTAAGCTTAAAAAGATTGATTTAGGCGCAAATGGCATTAATACAAAAATTAAAAATCATTTTTTTGGCTTACGGAAGGAAACCTTATTAAAGAAGAAGAGTTTTATATTTTATTATTATTTTATAGATATTTGCACTAGAGCTTTAACGCGCTACTTCTAGGCCACCGACACTTTTCTTTCTGTGAACTTAGGTATTATATTGTCTTTGTATCTTGCACAAGGTGTAGCAATGTGTGTATTATTATTACACCTAAAAAACCATAAGAAATTTTAATTTAGGGTTTTTTATAAAAAGATTCAAATAAAACGCTGCTTTAATCCCCTCGATTCCGTAGAAACTTTTATTGATAATACGTTCCAATGAAGTAGTAATTAATTTCATTAAAATAATCACATAAATTAAAACTTATTCGACGCATTTATTATTTTTATATTTTCTTTCTAAAACAAACAATAATAAAGAAAAAATATTGATTCCTTCATATGCAAACAAATAGTGAAGTAGGTGTTGAATTTGAGACTAATACACGCCAAGCACTTAAGCTCTTTAAACCCAATCTGCTTTAATAAAAAAAAAAGTTCTTTTTTATATGTTTTTATATCGTGCTTCTTTTATAATATTTGCCACTCCTGAAAAAATCCGCCTTTTATATCGACGCAAGCAAAGGCAAAAAGACTTTTACAAAATTAAGAATAAAGGTTAGAAAAATAGAGTACAAAAATGTTTCAACGCAAATAGTTTAAGCCAAAAAAGTGGATAACATTTTGAGGATAAAAGCATGAAAAAAGTTTAAAACGCCAAGAAATGTATATGCTTACGTCGGTTATATTTTTAAATTAACCTATTTCTTGCTCTTTTTAAAAATTTTTAACCCTTAGGAGAAAACAGGATAAAAACTAAATTTTAATAGTGCTGAAAAAGGTAGCTTTTACCCATGCTTTTTAAATGGTAACACTAGTTACCCCTTAGCGTTCAAAAAAGGTATTTTACTTTTTGTAACTTATAAGTCAATACAAAGCGAACCAATTTAAACTGCGTTGAACAGGTCCCAAGAAATATGGATATATAGTTGCCACTTTTTTAAATTCTGTGTCCTTAAGGGAAGGAAAAAATATATAGTGGTACTTTTAAGGTATTTTTTTAACTTTTCTTTTAATAAAGAGAAGAAGAATATGTAGCTCAAATTGGTTTCAGCGGGTTAGTTCTTATAAAATATTAATTTTATTGGACTAAAAGGATAAGTTTTTTTTGTATTTTTTAGAGTTTGATTATAAAAATATAAAATAAAGGGCTGCAAACATCGGTTAAGACAAAAAGTCAACTAAGCGAACAAGAGGTGTAGATATTTTTTACATTAATTATTAAAATTATTTAATCTTTTATGCAGCTTTTGCCTACTTTTTTTTATTTTCGGAGACTATAAATCTAAGATTTTTAAACTTCCAAAAACTTTACCCAGATTGTGTCAAATGAATCATAACATCATATACAATCATAACCAATTGCTTCTCATTTTAAACCCAAAGAACGAAAACCTTTCAGAAATTATTGTTGTTGCAACTTAATTTCTTGCTTTTAAGAACTGCACAAATTTTTGCTTTTGCTCTTAAAAAAAAAACAATTATTTACACTTGGATTATTTAATGATGCTTAAGTGATTATTTCGTTTCGTTTCTCAAAAAAGAATATGATTTAAAACAACAACATTGAGAATAAAAAAAATGAGGAAGAAAACAACTCCTACCATACACAAATTAAGAAGTGATATTGCATTGTAAATAAGAAAGCAAATAGAAAAAAAAGAAAAGAGTTAAAGTTCTTAAGGATTTTATAATATTTTACAATACAATGCCTTTTGACAAAGCAAACGTAGACAAAAAAATATACGTTACATAGGTAAAGAAAAGAAAATGATAGAAAATAGAAGAAATTATTTGGGTAAAAGTGCAAAATGTTTAGATTTACAACAATTGCTGGCATAAGAGTAGTTTTTCATTTAAACCAAATTTAAATTTCACTTAAAAATCTTACTCGAAAAGCTTAAAAATCATAGACAAAAACAATTAAAGAAGTTGTTAGCAAACGAAAAATATTTAAGAGTTTTGCTAAAAACACAACATAGCATTTTTCGTTATGTAATGCATTAAAAATGTTGTCTTTAAAAAATGAAAATTGATTTTTATCGACCCTGCGGGAAATGGGTGCCAATTGGTTGGCGTACTCGTCCTGTTACAGGTACAAAACATGAATTGGACCAAAGTAATTGGTCGTGATCGGTTAAAAAGGTACACATCAAGTAACTGGTTAAAAGGTGTTAAAGAGGTTAGGGGAAAAAATAGAAATACTGATCCCTACACATAAGCATACATCTGTTTACATATACATACACAGACGCGTAAATACAAACAAAGAAGACTTAACAGGATCTTAAGCAATTAATGCAAAATTCGCTTATATAGGATTGACCTGTGGCCCTACCCTAAGGAACCCTTCACGTCAATAGTCTTGGACCAGTCCACATCCCCGTAGGGGAAGAATAAAACTTCACAGAAAAGAAAGGCAACAAATATCAAGTAATTACAAAAAATTATTGAACTATTAACATTAAAAAATTTGTTTTTTTGAGTGAGTTGTACTTAAATGTATTTTAAAATTTCTCAATAGATCTTACAATTTTTAAAAATCAATTAACGATGGCTGGTAATAAATATATATTGATTGTACTTTCAATTTTAATTGTAAGTGTTAACTTAACAATAAAATAATTTGGTTGTTAATATGACAATTAGTTTGTCGTATTTTTTTCTGTGTACGTACATACATCTAACAAAATAATTACAGACACAAATCCCCACTTTTATTTTATTGTAATTTATTTTTATTTTTTGTATTTCTAGGTAAGACACAATTTTGGGTACCCAAAATGAAAATAAATGTCCACTGACGGTAAGATTAAAGATACTTCAATGTTTTAAATGATAATAAAGAAAGTTGTATTTAAAACAATTTCAAAAGTTTTTATTTATTGTTGAACTAATTTTTATTTATTGTTTTTTAATCAAATTTTAGATTTTTAGTTTGGCTTAAGTTCATATAATTTCTTTTTGTTAGAAAAAATTATTATTTTCCGTTAATGTTGAAAGAAACTTTAATTTTGAAAAAAGCAGATTTTTTTACCGATACTAGCCGAGTAGAATGCATTTTCGAAAGCAGCTACGCAATTTCGTCACCAGTACTCTTTGAACGGTAGTAGTGTATTTGGTTGTAAACATCACCTATTTAACTTACACGTAACAGAGAAAGCCAAACTAAAAATCAAAAATTTGTATTAAAAACAATTCAAAAAACTTAAAACAACAATGCACCTTTAACATTATGCAGATATAATCAAAACTTTTAATAGTTTAAAGTGTAAGACAGGCGAGTGAACAGTCCGTTGCTATCTGTATATAAAAATTCTGTGATAAAATTGCAACAATGCTAGATTTTATATAACTAGATCTATATTCGCAAAAAATGTAAGAGATTATAAAAGAACTATTTATTATCTACTTAGTTAACTTCCGTCCTCAATCAGGGCCAGTAGTTATTTCTTTTTACATCTTTTTTGTACGAAATACAGAAAAACAGCAAAACGTGAAAAAGTTATTTGTGTCCAATAAACTAACTTCCAATTAAAGGTTCAATTAAAATAACGCCATAACCATAACCGTTTTCATAAAAACCAATGATAATGGTAGGTCACCTTTAATCAAATACAGTGTTGCCTATAAGTTTGGTTCGAACAGCTTTTTACTTATTACTAAGTTACGTATACATGAACCTTAATATTCCTTATTTTCATGTAAGTTCCCTCATGATCTTGAAAAAAGGGCAAAAAAATTTAATTTTAAATAAATTAGTGGCCAATAACTATGAATTTCAAATTTCTATACACATAATCCCAAAGGGTACCATTTTCGTTATTTTTCGAGACCTTTCAAAAAAATATAGTTTTTAAAATTTTGAAAAATAACGAAAAAACACAAAAACCAATATATGTATTATCAATTATTTATTACTCAGAGTTCAAATAAAAAAAACTACCAAAAACGTGTTCAAGGACCTGTCAAAGGCGATGTTTGGGTTGCTTATGTCTTATTCAATCGGTAACAAAAAGTTAAAAAGAAGCTTCAAAATATAATTTTCCCCCTAACAAATTATTCCTTATGGCGATCAGCCAGACGTCTTAAAAGACCTGTTATCGCAAAACCACCACTGCGCAATCTGAGAGGATCCTGGGCTGGAAATGACGAAGAAAAATGCGATCTGTTCGAAAATCATTTTAAAAACGTATTCACTTCCAATTCATGCACAGACGTGAGGGAATTACCGCCTGTTGTTGTTAGACGTCCTTTAGAAATACGTTTCCGATTTGCAGATGTTGTAGAGGCTATCGCTAACCTTAATGGTAAAAAGGCTCCTGGTGTTGATAAAATAAGCAACAAAATGCTCATAGAGCTGCCTTTTACTGCTAAAAGAATGATTCTTTTGATTTTAAACATAATAATTTGGCTTGAATATTTTCCGCCTATATGGAAAGTTACCTTAGTAAGATGATTCCTAAGCCTGGCAAAGATCCCTCGAAGGTAGAGTCTTATAAGCCCATATGTTTGTTACCCACAATGTCAAAATTGTTCGAAAAACTGTTAAAAAACAAGCTGAATCCGATCCTAAATGACAACTACTGCATTCAAAATCACCAATTCGGCTTTAAAAGACAACATAGTACCATCGAACAAACTCACAGGTTGGTACAGGCTATAAGAAAAGCCTTTGAGTAAAAGAAGAAGTGCTGCTCCGGGCTTTTTAACGATGTCTCACAAGCTTTCGACAAAGTATGGCATGAAGGCCTTTTAAACAAACTAAAGCTTAACCTTCCAGCTAACATTTTCAACCTTTTAGAAAAATACATAACAGGCCGACAATTTATGATCAAAGAGGGAAACTAAATAAGTTGTTCCCAACCAATTGAGGCTGGTGTCTATCAAGGAAGTATACTAGGTCAAATTTTGTACTTGCTTTACACGGCAGATATGCCAACCAATAGTTTCACACACACGTCGATATTTGTTGACGACACTGCTTTTCTTAGTATTTACAAAGACCCTAAAGAGGCTTCAAACCAGCTGCAAGTACACATAACCCAGGTTGAGAAATGGGCAAAGTCATGGGGAGTAAAGATAAATGAACAAAAATGTACCCTCGTAACTTTTAATTTACGCAAAGAAACGTGCCCTCCAATCACTATCAACAACCATAATGTGCCTCAACGATCTGAGACAAAATATCTTGGTATTCACCTAGATCGCCGCCTTACATGGAAACCGCATATAGATGCGAAGCTGACGCAAATGAAACTTAAAGCTACACAAATCCATTGGCTAATCGGCAGAAACTCTGTGCTTCGTCTTGATTGTAAACTTCTACTCTACAAATCGATTTTGAAACCAATTTGGTGCTACGGTATACAATTATGGGGCACTGCTTCAGCCTCTAACATAGAAAAAATACAACGTCGTCAAAACAAAATTCTAAGAATGATAACTGGTGCTCAATGGTATATCAAAAACAGCAACATCCACAAAGATCTACAAGTTCCACTAGTTAAATTCGAAATCCTTTATTATGTGGACAAGTTTTTAAACAAGCTGGAAACACATCCAAATCCGCTCGCTCGAAATATTTTGCAACATAGTGGACAAACTCGTCTGAAAAGAAGCGATACTAATGCATTTAGATGAGAACTTAAATTTTAGTCTGGTACTGACTGGACTAGTATTAATTACTTAGTTTTAAGATTTGAATACTTATTGTTAGTTCGCCTAAGCGAAGATTCAATAATAAAATATATGAAGAAAAAAAAACTAAGCCGAATTCCAGATGACAAAATTAAGATACATAAGAGCATGCATGTTTCCTTTACCACATTATTTTAGGAATTAAAATGAATAAACTTACTACACCCTTTGTTAATGTCTCTATTAAATTACGCAAATAAAAGAAACTGCTTAAAGTTTAAAGAGCAACAAGAAAAGTGCTATAAATCTTTTTAAACTTGCTTTAAGTTTTACCTAGTTTAAGGAGGTAGCAACCAACAACAACAACAAAAGAGACAATAAAAACAAGAAAAGTTTTAAAACTTACGCATAATAAATTACTTTAAAAAATGTTTAGCAGCAACAATCAGGATCTTGTTTTGTGTTCTTCTAAATGAAGTCATTGGAATTGTAAGTTTTTGCTGCTCCAAAATCTAAGGGCAATATTTTATATTTAAAAGTATTTAACACTTTGTACTCTTGCTATGAACAATAAATTATCAGAAAGTAGATGATAAAAAAAAACAAATAAAATAGATTTGACATTTTGTGATTTAACACTTTTACCTGTGAATTACTTTGAGAATTTTAAATTATTTAACAATTTTATGTTGAGTTTTTATTTTTATTTTTTATATAATTTTATTGTAACATTTCCTTAGTTTTCACTTTTCTTCTTCCATGTAAAAAAGGCTTTTGGAGGAATATACTTTTTGTTCTTATCTTTCTAGGTGTGAATCTTTTTCAAAAGTTTTGTGTTTTTATTTTTAGAGAAAGATTCTTAAACAAACCTTTTAGGCTTTTAGGCAAATAAAGAGAATAAAGGAAAGAAATAACATTTTTTATGGAAAATATAGGTTAAAAGGTGTGTCACATGTGTCAAGAGGCTGTAAGACGTGCTAATGCTGTTGGCTTTAGCAAAATCTAAAAATGAAATTTAAAAAAAAAAACACTTAAATTCATCCGTATGCAAAGATAAGAGGTACTAAGAAAAGTATTTTTAGTAAAAAAATCACAAATTTTTTTAGATTGTTTTTATTCAGATTTTCATTTTTTTTTTAGAAATGACCTCAATATTAATTCGTTTATTGTGAAAGCAATGTGACAGGGTTGGGGATTTTTTTTTCAAAATCTTTACTAAAAATATTTCAATATTAGGATTTTTTAAATATTTTTTTAATGGATACTTGCCCTCGTAAGGTGCCTCAACGATCTACTGAGATGTATAAGGGCTAGAGCTTATTTTTTTATACTTTTTATATATTTGTCACGTTGGCCAATAAAAAGTAGACTAACAATGTCATCAATTGTGCTATCGATAAATCTTTAGCTCTCGGTTTTTTAAATTTTCTGCCCAAAAAGCAAAAGAACTTTATATGTAATAAAAATAAATAAAAAATTTGCTAAAATATTGCTCAAAAGTTTCGAAAAGTCATCTTATGCAAAAGATGTGTTTCTAAATGAAAGGCCATGTTTTGAGCAAAATAAATAAAAAGCCTAGGTTAGTCTTTCCCTGTCTGTTACATATATTCTATATGGGATTTTCCATTTAAATTGACCGATGTTCAGAAAAACGTGATTGCAACGGAATTTATTGCTAATCGAGTTATTAAGTCCTAACAATATAAAAACCATAAAATTTTTTCAAGTCGTGCCAACAAAACTATACTTTCAAATTCTAATTCTATTTTTAGAATTAAAAAAGTTGCATTCTTTACTTAATTTTTTTTAAAGATTTACACAAAAATTTAGATAATATTAAAATAATGTTAAACCCACTTTTTCTGTCACTTTGAGTACATATTTTATTGCACTGGGTTGGTTCACATAGTAGCCCTCATTGCACGCAAGCCATTAAGTAGGGCTTGAAATTAGCTCACTCTGACGTAACAACTTTGCGCGTCAGATATAACTTCCTCTATTGCCCGTACCCGAATCAAGACCTGGAGTACTAGATCTTACCACTGGTCAAAAGGTATCTTAACAGAACATTCGCTTTTATACCGCAATAAGATCACCTATTATATAACGCCCAGAAAACTATGCCTCCTGGCAGCTAATACACGCAGTTCAGACATTCTCAGAAAAGGTAAAAACCGTGTCCCGTATATTGGGAAATCCCGTAACTACGACAGTGGTCTTTTAAAAGGAGCCGAGACCACTTTCGTCTTAGCATGTCTTACATGTGTCTTGATTACGCTGCCTGCTATCAGTTGCTTCAGGATAGTACCTAATATATATAAAACAGATTCAAGTTTTGCTAGCTCGTCTGCTCGTTTGTTACCTAAGACTCAGAATGAGGCCATATTGAATAGATGGTCCAGCTTTTATTTATCCTCCATGCATTGGCTGACTAGTGATGATGAAGAAGGGTGCAAATTGAGCGACTGCTGACAAATATACCAATATTCCTGCCATCAAATAATAGAATTTAAACGTCTCGATAGAAAATCTCTTGACCTGATATGCACTGCATCATTAGGCAGACAAAAATAGGAGCAAATCCCAGGATCCTCCTAGCAAACGCCGGATCATACACCACTGTCCACCTTGGAGCCATCTGTACAAATCCTGGTGATATAATTTTTCACTTCACAGGGTATGTATGAGGGTATAAAACCATGAATTTCTTACTAAAAACCATGTGTGCTGTAATATGGTCAGACGATTAAATCTCTAAATCGATGGTAATATTTTCAAGGTAATCGCATGGCCATATTTTGCTGATCCCCAATATTTTAAGTGCCTTAACATCAGTATGTTACTTGCATAAATGTTCATGCATAGTGTTCATTACTTCAGAAGGACTAGTACACAGTCTTTCTATAATTACAAAGTAGGCCGACCCCTTGCTGGTCAACCACACACTTCCTGTCTATTATATTTTGCCATATCAGAGCCTCATATGTAAGAATAAGACGTACTGTTGCACTTTGCATCCACCTGATTATACCAGTCTCCATTTAGCACAAAACATCTTACAACATTCGGAGTCCAGTTTCCATTACAATTTGGGGTGGAAGTAACAAACAGCAATATATTTCATATTGTCTGAAAGGGATATCAGGCGATACCCTTACTACAGTAGTTTAGAACTCGGAACCTTGACCTTTGATGTAAACAACACCAGATAATTTGGTCCAGATTAGCTTCCAGGGTATTATTCACAATTTTTTTTTCTGAGCCCACTCAAGGCATTAAATATAATGTCACTTAGCACGTCTAAATACCGTCCTTATACTAGCAATACAAGCTACATAATCCGAATGATCTTTATTCCCCTACTGATTTGTTCCATACCAATCGAGTTAACAACCATAAGCCAAAGAAGTAGTAAAATGACACTTCCTGGTATGATCCTTGATCCACTAATTTTTAAAAAACGATGTTACCGAGACTCGCCTTCAGAATGGATACGAACCAATTGCTTATATAGCTAGATTAGTCATGTCTTTATTTATTAATAAAAATATGTTTTAAATGATGGGAAAGATAATTAAATGAACTGATTAAATTAAAAATAAATTAACTTCCTTCCTGTCATTTATTTAAAATATTGTGAGTAAAAAAGAAATACTCTTTCGGTCTATCCCAATTGGCAATATCTTCAAGACGTCTTTAACGATAAATACAAAGCCATTGCTCATAGTGCAGAAATATATGAAAACAAAACTGTTATACCTACGATCGTAAAAGCATACAAAAACAAAAGAGTTACAATGTTCCACATCTTTGTTTTCCTTCAATGTATCAAATAATATAAAGGGCTATCTTTAAGACAATATGCACATATCTATTGTCGTTAACCAAGATTTCTTAAGAATGAAGAATATTGAGAAATACCATAAGAACATATATATTGAAATCTTATGTCGTCCAGTAAGATTTGGCTAACAGGGATATTATTACACACTCACTCATACACGCAAAGTATGTTTTGCGTTTTGAAAACGAATGACCAAAGAAAAAAAATACTAAAAAGTTTAGGACTTTTGAACCAAGTCAAACTAAAACTGGTAACAAAGGAAAAGAAAGGAACATGAATAAATCATGTGTTAAGGGAGGGCAGGGACACAAAAATATTAAAAAAACGTAAGCTAAAGAAAAATGTGAATTAAAAAGGCCGAAGCATGAGAAAAACAAGATTTACTTTTAAATATTTAAAAAAAACTCTCACTCTTTTGTTTCACAATTTATTTATTTTTTATTTTGGTCTTTTTTTGTTACAACAAAAAAAAGAAAATGAAAATGATTGTGTTTCTATTAAAAGAGTGTAAAGCTGAATGTTATGAATTATAAATCCTTATTCTTCCTCTTCTTATTTTACATGTTTATTACATTAAACACACACAATTACATTAACACATATGCTTGTGTTATAAAATTTTAGGATAAGAAAAAATATACGAAATAAATATTTCTTTAAATTTCTATTAGAACTTTTAAAATGTTTTAAAACGTTTTATTTTATAAGGATTTTTAATTCTGTAACATTGGCGCCAAGAAGCGTCTAGTTCCTGGTATTTAAAAAGCGTGTATCTTTTGATTACGTGATATTTTTCGATGTAATTTTTAATAACAGAGGAACTGTTTTCTGAAAAATATTTAATTTACGTCTTTTTCTAAGTTAACTCTAATTAATTAAGCGATTAGTAGGAAGTTTGTTTTGTATGTTTTGGCAATTTTTTAGTTTTTTTTATAAAACCAAATACCGCATACAAAACATCATAACTTTCTAAGATGTAAAAAGTAGTGCAGTACCAAAAAGGATAAACAAAAATTGGAAAACGATATCGAAAATGATGAACAGGGCACAGTAGAATCTAGTCATTGAAGGATATTTGCAAAGCAATAAAAAAGTTAGCAAGAAGCCTGATAATAGCACTTTTTTATCCAAAGAGAAACAGCTACTTAATTAGCGTAGCTAACATACTAAACGAAGAACTCACTGCATCGCTATGCGACAAATTTAAAACTGAACCGGCATTTTTTTCAGCAATTTAATGCGTTGGCCAATCCATATGTCTTAAGAAGAAAGTAAAGCAATAACCGTTAAGGAGTCTAATGCCCTTTTTTACATTTTGGGCTTTGGTACATTGTTATGTGATGCAGATGTTCCCGAAAAAATATCATACCTCATGAAAAACTTGCACCTTGAAGCTTAATCCGGGTTCAGACAGTGTTATACGCTATTTTTGCTATTAATAAACATCATATTAGATACCATCATTGCTAAAACAGCTCAGTCGAAAAAAAGTATTTGCCGTCCTCCGTCATTTAAAAGATCGGCACTACGCAGATAACATCTGATTGCTTATGCAATCGCTTAAGCTCTCTGGTGTTTTCCTTAGGGATGTAGGGTCTTTTGTATGCCTTGGTTCTTTTCATGGAGTGTTGCGTAAAATATGTTAATACAATCTATTCGCCGCCTCGAGCTCTCTCTAGGCTACTATGCACTCTCATACGCATACTCATAAGTAGCGGTTGACCAAAAACCTTAGAATGGAACTCACAAGGGAAAAGACGCTTTGGAAAGCCACAAAACACATAACTATCTCCTGGAAAGAAAACCAGTTCAACTGAAGGCATTTAAATCAAGAGGAAAAACAAAAAACAGATAATGGCATTGCTTGGTATGACCTGGAAATATACAATATTCTTAATAGAAATTTCAGAAATAATTGTGCAAAAAACTGGAAACTAACCCGCTTTTAGTTTTATTTATTCACAAATTGCTATAAAAGCGAATGAGTCCTCAATTTCACATTCATACTTTTTAAATTTACTGCGGTCGGAAACAAATGGATATTGAGGAAGACAAGATTGCAAACGAACCGGCAAAACAAGGGTCTTATTTGCTTTTGGAAAGGGCAATAAACATTCGTGCCATACCACAGTTCTATTATGAGAGTACAGACTCTACGGCGAGTTTCCAAGTCAAGGAGGCCTAGTTAAATACCATTTCGCGTAAAGTCTTTGGGATTATGACCCGGGGCGACGAGGTTTCTTTTGTCCTTGCAAAAAAGCAATTGTAGACTTTGAGTGCGCTCCAAAGCAACTACCCATTGTCCGCTGCCATTTGTCCCAAGGCCTAAAGCAAATATCTGGAATTGTTAGTACAAGGCTACTTGTATTTGCCAAGAAAATTTGGAGTACTCTGGATTTTAGTCCTTTGAGTGAGTGAAACTTGATAACGTTTCTTCTTGTCTGGTAACACAAAGCATCTTTGTGGGCTCTTTGAGACCAGCCCGTTCAACCTAACCTAACTTAATCTCATAAGCTTAAAATAGGCAAACAAGTACCAAAAATGTTAAGAAATGATTTTTGTTAACTGAGTTGACTTTTTGCCTCCTTAGGTGTAAATAGTCAATGATTATATATATCTAAGACTATATTCTTTGAAGAATAAAAAAAATTTTGGAAACGTCCAAATCAGTCCAATCAGTTGATTTTGGAACTAAAACGGGTCGATAGTCATTACTTTAGTATTCAGACCAAAAAATTGTGAAATATTTTAATTTTGTCATATTTCTAGAATCATAAACCTAAAAAAAATCACAGCAGTACCAAAAACGCATTTGTATTTTTTTTCTAAACCTGTTTCACCCTGTTTTAATTTTTTTTTTTACTTTAATTGGCCTTAATAGTTGCAAAAGCTAAGGATAATTTCTACCCATTTTTTTGCCCATTTAAAATTTTAAGAAGTACCAACAACTTAACTTTTTTTGTCTTAAGGTTTAAAAAACCTGTTTGAAACCTGTGAAACGAAATTTTTCTTTATTCCTATAAATTATAATTACTAAAATATAATTTCTACCTTTTTATCCAGGGTACACTAATAGAGGTTGTATCAAAGCAAATTCATAAAATTCGCCCTCTGCATTTTTTTTTTTTTTTTTGTTAGAGAAAATTAATATGACAAAAGTTTTTAATTTCACCCAAATTTATTAAGTCCTGCAATAACTTTTACTAAATTTCAAGACGAATTCATAATCAGCTGCGCTTCCTGTATTTATTTACCCTTCTTTCTATCCCTTATGCCTAATTTTTGATTAAGCGCATTTTTACTAAATTAAGAATAAAAAATTAATGGATGATAATTCTTACATAGCCCAGTAGCTTACAAACTGAACTGAATATTGAACCTTTACTTAACTGATATAAAACTTTTTAAAATGTGGGTCATATAAATAACTTTAAAAAATTTCCACTCTCATATAAAAGTTATTCTTTTCTCATTGCTTGTTCAATTAACACTTCTTCAGTATAAAATGCTTTAATAAATGAAATTTATATTTAAAAAAAAATAAGTGTTAATATATTCTGAGACCACTTATGAATTCACTATTAAAAGCAATAATTTTTAAAGTCTGCAAAATGCATACAATAATTTTCTTTTATTTTTATATTAATATAAGTAAGTCTTTATTTTTCACTGATATTCAGTGTTGTTTCATTTTCTATTAAAAGGAAAATTGAATATTGTACAACAATTGAAATAATATTCTTAACCCAAATAAACTTAAGTAATTTTACTCATACAGAAACGCAAACACACACTGCAGACACCACCCCATAAAGTATGCAGTACAAAAAAACTGAGCAAAAAAGGCACAAGAATATTTCATAAAACGTAACAACGATTTTACAGTTACAGTGTTTAAAAACCACAAAAATACTAATGGCAAGAAAGAAAACAAGCAAAAGTGTAATAATCGGCTGTGCCGAATCTTATATACTCTACACAACGTGTAGGGGTTTTTAACCTAATTTATTTCAAATTATGTATGGCAACCCCTTTAAGGGGTGATGATAGCGGGGAAAGTAGATTCTAGGAAAATGAATGTTTGAAAGACGAAATGAGTTGGGGTCAGTCCTGAGTTTGATCTACCCACGAGCACCCTGGAAGCTTAAGGAGGGATTTGTATGACAACCTCCTTAGGTGATGTAGATAGGGGATAAGTATGTTCTAGGAATATGTTTGGGAGGGAAAACTAATGGAGGCCTGTGATAAATTTTATTCGTCTAAGGGCGACGTTGTAGGGGCTTATATTCCATTTTTTTTTTAAATTGTGTATGACAACTCTGTTAAAAGGTGGAGATAGGTTGTAAGTATATTCCATAAAAATGTTTGCGATGTTTGAAATCAATGGGAGCCGGTCTTAAATTGCACCTATGTAGATGCAACTGCGGGGCAACTGTAGAAATTTTTATCTACAAACTTAAAAAAAATAGACAGAGGTTGTTTTAGTTTTTAGCGTATATCTCAGTCAATTATAAGGCAATTTCACTGAGTATCAAAATAGATTTTTTTCACAGATTTTTCTAAGAGTTTGATGCCACTTATGGGTCCATGCGAAATTGGGTCGCTTTAAAAAGTTGATTTCAGCCAAAACACTAAAAGACGGAAATGACTTAAAATATATATACCTTATGAGGTCGCAGATGGATATCAAAGAATTTAAAAGAGAAATAACAAACTTATATATATCCTTATCATTTATGTAAAGGGTACAAAAAACTGGTAAAAAAAAAAAAATGCTAAAGACAATTTGGTTGTTAAAAATAAACAAAAAAAACTTTAAGAAATAAAATTTTTGTTTTTCGGCTAAATGAAGGAGAGCAGCAAAAGGACTTTTGCCTTTACTGTTTCATAATGTGCATGCAAGTGCTATGTAATGTAGCAAATAATTCATGAAGAATTGTTCGCAAAAATTTCTTGGCGTATCTGAATGTGACACAAATAAATTTGTTGCCCTGTCAGTGGTAGTATTTTTATTTCCCATTCCCCCTTTATACTTTATGGTTATTTTACTATCCAAAGCCAATTTTCCTTTTTTGTAAATTTAAATTTTACTTGTTTTTGTCTGCAACAACAAAAACAAAAGTAAATAGAACATAAAGAAAAACGCACATAAAAAATCATACCGCCGACGTTGATAGCAAAACACACAAAAGGAAAGGAATATTTTAAAGCAACATTTTATTGTTTTCATTGTTGGAATGCAAATTTATTGTATCCCTTAACAATTTTTAAATGGCTGATAATTGTTTTATTGTGTTCTAGATTTTGTTTTATTTATTTATTATTTTATCATGTTTATGTTTATTGTTTTTTTTTTCTTTCAATTATTTATTTACACTTTCTAAATAATTTTAAACAACTTAAGAAAGGATGGGTGGGGTGAAAAATGTGTTAAATTGTTACAGTAAATTGAATAATGTGATTTATTTAGGGATTGCTTATTAAATATTGATTATAACGATTTTCCGTTCTTAAAGCAGGAAGGTAAAAGTTAAGAAAAATATTTTTAAATATTCAAGAAACCATTTCGAACGCAGATGTTGACGCTTGTGGTAACATTCAATTAAATTGACAGTTTTAAAGAAAACTTTTGAATTATTTATTTTTCAAAATATTCCTAAATCGTGTAGCCCAAACGCGTTAAGCTAAAAATTTTAAACTTGGGTTACAAATAAATATCCTGTTTTTTTAAATTCATTAAGCATTCGTTTAAGTTAATTTTTTATCTTATTAATAATACAAGATATATTGAAACCAAGTTTTGTATTCTACTCAAGTAATAAACGGTGTCTGGCATTTCTTTTAAGTTTTAAAAACCAAAGGAAAACAAGTGTATATAATATATTTTGGTACTTTTCCGGTAAATATAGTAACTTTTCAACCAACAAATATAGAAACAAAATTCAAATTGCGTTTGAAGGGTCGATATTTTTTAAACCTTAGAAGTAAGAAAATAGTAAAATAATATTTAAGTTGATTTTTGAACTTTTAATCCAATTGAGATAGCGACACTTATTAAATTGCGTTCTACAGGTCGGGAATATATATGAACAAAATTTTGGATCATAAGGGATCCAGAAACATTTTCTAAATGAGTTTAAAAGCTTAAAAGATAAAAATACGGTTTTGGAACCTTTAGGAAACTTTAGAACCTGCTAGACTACTGGCCCTTTCAACTAAGTGGAGAAAAGTACATCATTGATACTTTTTTAACTGTTGAGATTCTGAGTCTAAAAATATAAAATTAAGAAGGTTGACTTTGTGGACGAAAAGTACATTTTTATAATTGAAGTTGTTTTGAATTTTTTTAGATTATAAATCAAGAAATATCAAATTGAAGACTGTTGAACCGCATTAAGTTAAAAAAGCAAGTAAGTGGACAGAAAGTACTTTCTTAAATTTTCGAAAATTGTTTGGTTTTTTTGATATTATGGGTCTTTAAATATAAAATTAAAAATTATTGACTTATATAATGGTCGGAAGTTAGCTAAGTGGACCAAAAGTATTTTTATTGCATATTTGCTTTTCTGTTTTATTATCTACTTAAGACTTAAGTTCTATCCCTTCTAAGTTTATAATTTTTGCAAATGAAGAAATTAATAAAAGATTGTTATTATTAACCCTCTCTTTGATGGACCAATTAAAAAATGGGAGCTAGATCGGGCAACCTCGCTGGCCATTGGATGTCCCCAAAACGACAGTTCAGTTTTTGGGGGAAATTTCCCCGAAGCAAATTCATCGAAACTCTGGTTGTGTGTGCAGCCGCCTCATCCTGTTGAATCCACGTTTGTGAATAGTACGATGGATGAGCTAGAAGGCTTGGCAAAAATATTTCCGTAATCATACGTCAATAAATTTCACCATTGCCATTCGTCGCCTTGCCTCGAAAATTTGAGAAAAAAAATGTTTCAATTATATCATGCGTGGATGAGGCACATCCAACAGTTACCCTGGGGCAATGCAATAGTTTTTAAAGCATCAATTACGGGTTCCGGATTCTTTGAGACCAGTAATGGCAGGTTTGCTTGTTGACGTGGTCGTTTAAGTGAAAATGCGCCTCGTCGCTCAAAACACTCGGTATTCGCCGTATACCAAACTTTGAACAAAATTGTCGACGAGTAATTACGTAAGAATCATAACTCTTAGAAAGCGTCTTCACAGCGAATGTGCGACCACTGCAACGTCGTCACTGATAAATCCGCACAATCGGTAGTTCCGACGGTTCCACCCTCCCTCCGCACTGCTTATAACTATTTAAAAAAATCGTTTTTAAAAAATTTAAATTTTTCACCAGACACCTTTTAGTAATTAAATCTTCGCTGACGAGATGGTGGACTACCTGCTGGTAGCCAATACTTTTCAACAAAAAAAAAACTTCCCAAAAATTTTTTTAAAATTATAACATGTTTAACAAACTAAAATCTTAAACAAAATCAGTTTTCTTTTACTTTTAGAATAAAACTTTTCAGAATATTGGCTTAGTTTTCAATAGTTTTCTAAGGAAAAGAGCTTTTTACAAAGTTATTGTTATAAAAATTTTAAAAAAATTTTTCCTTAAGCCTGTTACATACATATTATTATACCCTTCACATAGTGATAAGGGTATATATCACTTTGTCATTCCGTTTTAATTTTTTTATTATTCATTTGCGACCCCATAAAGTATATATATTCTGGATCCTTATAGATAGGGAAGCCGATTTAGCTACATCCGTCTGTCCGTCTGTTGAAATCAAGTTTCCGGAGTCAAATAAAAAGATACAGACCAGATAATGAAGTCAAACAATTGGAAATATCCCGCTAACAATCGCTATTTAAAATCAGCAAAATCGGTTAACTATTGACCGAGATAGAAGCGAAAACCCAAAGTAACCCATTTTTTTCAGGACAAAATCCGTGCATATATCGCTATATATCTCAGTAAGTATAGTCGCTCTTGCCACAAAACTTGGCACGGATACTCCTAAAGGAGGAACCTAAATAACGGAAAAAGTTTTTTCAGATAGGACCAGGGAAAGGGGTATTTTTCCTACAATTGCACAAATTTGGTGAAATATTTTATGTGCTATATCTCGTAAACTGTAACAGCTATCGACTTAAAATGTTCTACAAAAAGTAATTGTACGCTAAGGGCTACACTATAAAGAAAAAATTTTTTGACTGGGGGCAAAAAAAGGGGTAGCTCCCATACAAATTAACGATTTGTATGAAATTTTCGATACGCTATATCTCGGAAACTATAACAGATATCGAAATCAAATGTTCTACAAAAAGTGATTGGTCATCAAGAGCTACGCTCTGAAGAAAAAAATTTTTGGATGGGGGGTGAAGAAGGGGTAGCTCCCATACAAATTAACAATTTTTATAAAATTTTCGATACGCTACTTCTGGAAAACTATTACAGCTATCGACTTCGAATATTCTACAAAAAGTAATAATCAAATAATTCATACATTTTGGAGAAAAAGTTGGAGAAGAGCAGGGGGACTAGAACATCCCATTACATTTAACAAGTTTTATTAACCTTTAAATATGAATAATGTCGAAAACTTTTAAAACTCTCGACCTCAAACCTTCTTCATCTATTTCTATTATTCATACGAACGTTAAAATTTTGTATATTTTTCTATGGACTTTAAAACGCTTAAAGGTTTTTTATTATATTATTTGCAGTACAAAATTACTCGGCTGGGTATATTTAAAGACCAATGTGAAGGGTATATAAGATTCGGCACAGCCGAATATAGCGCTCTTACTTGTTTTTTTAATATATAAAGTCTACAACAACGGCCTTAAATGTTTAATAGACATTAAAAATTAATTCCAAAAATAACTTTTTTTAATAAATATTATATTCAAACCAAATAAAAAATAATTATTTCAAATATACATAGATAAAATTTTTTTATTTCTTTTATAAAAAAAATCAATGGCATGTGATGCTTAACTTTACGCAATTTCTTAGCTTTTTTAGATAAAAAACATAACGTTTAAATTAAATTAGATGCAAAACCAAAAACTTATTTTTTTTGTGAATTAAACTATAAAAAATTTAGAAAATATATCTTACGAAAACAAAAAATATCTCTTTGCTTCAACTATGTATTCATGTTTATTTAACATTAATATCTTCATGGCACCACACAATCAACCAAAACAATCAAGAAGTTCAACAGTCATAAAGTACAAACAAAAATATATAATTTTACACGTTAAAATAGAATTACAACATCGTTGGCATTTAACCAACCAGAAAATAAAAAAAAGTAGGAAAGAAACTGAGGAAAAAGTTGAAAACAACCGGAAAATGTAAATTGTGTGTGGTAAACAATAAATATTAGTTCATTGTTACTTTTGTCTATTTGGGTAAGTGTTATTATAAATACTATGGCCACAAAAACACAAGCAACAACACTAACGAACCTACAACACACGACCAAAGTTTACAAACCAACAAAATCCTACCGGCAGATCATCAAAGACTTTAACTATGAAAAAAAACAAACAAATGAAGGAAAAATTGGCTCCCTCTAGTTAACTGTCCGAAAAAATAGAGAGAAAAAGCCTTTACAAATTGAGAATAAATGTTTGTGTGGGTACGTGTATATGTTTGAATTCCTGTACAGTGAAATTTACAAATGTGAGTTTGAGTCTACTTTCACAGCAATGAGAACATAATATTTATTACAAACAGCAACAAAACTTAGACAAACAAAAAAGGAAAAATTACAAATTGTAAATAAGCCTTAAAGTCAAAAAACTTTAAAAAAAAAGTTAAATTTATACACTGACCAATCAGTAAGTAAAGAAAAACTTTTCTTAAAGTTTGAAACAAATAAAATGTTTATACTTTTTCTTAAAAACTGATAAACTTTATGCATAAAACACATTAAGAGCAGCGGCCACATAACTACATAGCCCCCAACGCCATTGCCTGCAATCATGTCAAGCATACCAAAAGCCATAAAATACAATGGTTTTAACATGTTAACAAACTGCTTTTTAATAAGTATGTTTAAATACTCACTATGCATAAAACCCTATTACAAATTGATTATTTTGCCTGTTGACACCTCCTTCATCCATGTCGTTAATATTTTGTTGTAAAAAGCCGCACAAAAAATTTATAAAATCGGTGCAATGAAAGAACCTGTACTAAATTGAAAGTTTTGTTTTTAAGGACGTAGCACTTCTGGTTTTTTCTATTCATATTTTTGTGTGGACGTTTTAAGAACTTATTCAAAGTTTTATTAAAATCTTTAGAGTACAACATCCTGTATTGAATACTGAATTTTGTGGGGTGATGGCGGTCAATTTCGTGACCTTTAATATTTTAGCGTTAAAGGTATAGCATTTATATTGAGAGTTTATTTTAATTGGCGCGGCACCGGTGTTAAGAGCTTAAAGCTTAAAAAAGGCATAAGATTTTTGTAAAAAATAGATGCAGTGAAAATGCCAAAATATTTAATTAAGCTTCTTTTGGTTATGATGCCGTTACATTTTTTACGTTTAAGATTTTAAAGTTAGGAGCTATGCGTACAAAAGACGAGCTTAATTGTTACAGGTGCTTTGTCGCTGACTTTTTGCCTCCAATTTTAAAATTAGAAACCACAATTCTCCACAGAAAATTCATAAAATTAGATTTAGTAGAAGTATTTGTAGTCAATGAAAATTTTTTTGTATATACACAAAAAGAAGAAACACATTCTGGTATCAAACATTTGATACTTGAATTAATTCAAAATCATACTTGAAATTTTTAAATACTAGTACGGATCGTTTTCTTAAATCAAGTTTAATCGGTTTACTTAAAAAAATCAAGCAGAAAAAATTTGTTGTTTTTAAATATATTTTAACATTTCAAGAACAAAGTGTCTCGGTAGCCTAGATGGTAGCGCTCTGGTGTTATAGTTCAGAGAGTCACAGTAACAAGTCCCAACTACGGAAATTTAAAAAAAAAGTTATATTTTAGGTATATAATATGTATAAAATAAAAATAAAATAAAAAACTATTTCTTCCCATCTTTAATTAAGCTCCATTAGTCGAACAAATTAGTTTTCATTTTTAGATTATTTCCTTTTAAGCTTAAATCATATTTTCAGTTTCGAACTTAAATTTATCGTTTTTAGGCTTAAATATGGCTTTAAGTAAGAAATTCTCACTATTTAAAACGCACTTGGTTTAAGAAAATTCAAAATAACCATAATTTTAACACCGCTACGGCTTTCTTAAGGTTAAGATTGTGAGAACTTAAATTTTAGTCTGGTACTGACTGGACTAGTATTAATTACTTAGTTTTAAGATTTGAATACTTATTGTTAGTTCGCTTAAGCAAAGATTCAATAATAAAATACATGAAAAAAAAAAAAAAAGATTGCTTGGTTTATTTTTTTTTGTGTGTACCTTTGCCAGATTTTTTATAATCTAAATTTCGAGGTTAGAGGTTTAATATATGCATACACAGAAAAAAATATTTTTTTTGAATGCAACGTCTAGAAAAAATTATACTAAATGTCCGCTGTTACATTTACTATGTCTCTTAAGGCTGAATTAAAAAAATAGTAAATCATAAATAAATGTTGAGAACACAAAAAACATTTAAATTAACGAATTAAACACTGACGAAAGACGACCTAAACATTTTGTTTACTTCTTCCTTATTTTTTTTAATATTTTAGGCTAAACTTTCATTATAATGAAATAAATTGTAACATTTGGTAAATTACTGCAAGATAATTTAGCAAACACCTCGTTTAAGATTTCTAAACAGGTATTCAATCCTAGTTGTTTCTTGAAAAATAGTTAAATTCTCTCTAAAGAAGAGAAAACAATTCCGTTTGCCTTTTTAAAAGCATGTTAGTTAAACAAATGTTGTTTACAGCCAAGCACTACTGCCGTCAAAAGAGTACTATGAGAAAATCTATCTTTCAAAAAATGTATTCTATTTGGCTGTTGTTGGTAAGAAAGCTTGAGTTTACGTATAAATAATTTATAGATTAAATAAGTTTCTTTCAATTACAATTATTGAAAGATTAATTCTTAATACAAAAAACTTACCAAAATATACTGAAGATAAAAATAATGAAGAAAATGTATCTTTAAAAATAATTAGAATAACGAAGAATAATAAAAAAAATTTTATATATTTTTACTAAATAAATAAATTTAAATTAAATTTTTTTAAATCTCTAAACGCATATTTGTTGATGCAAAAGTCGAACTCATATACATAGGTAATTACTAAACGCACGTTTATTGTTGCCCAAACTAAACCGAATGTAGTAGAAAACAAAATCAGCGTTCAGAATAAAGCTGAACGTTTTTTTTTGGGTGCAAAAAACCTAATAGATAAACAGAAAAACTGAACGTTTGTTTTGTTTTTTACTACGTAATTAATTTTAAAAAAAGTATAAAACTTAACCACAATAAAAGTACTTGTATATGAAAATTTATTTTTGTGGGCGTGGCACCCCAAATATATGCACCCGAAGTTTCAGAAAAATCAGTGCAGTAAAAGCAATGAACTCAGTTTTTGTAGGCGTGGCACCAACTTCTTTGTGGCCTTAAAATTTCTGTGTTGATAGCCTCATCTAAGCTACATTATCTTAAAATAATTTGTTAATTAGAAGTAGCAGTATAAAGAGCTAAATTTTTATTGGCGTAATACCGCCCACATTTCTGCCTCAAAATTTTCAACATTAAGAACCCCCAATATACACACAAAGTTTTATTAAAATCGGGACAGTATAAGAATCTGTAGCTAGTTGTTAATTTTATGGGCCTTTTCCTGCCTAAGTTTTGTTTCCTTCAAAATCTTGACGCAAAAAATTTTATATAATTTTGAAAAATCTCAAAAAAAATCAATGCACTTAACGTACCAATCAATATAAAGAGTTGTATTTTTATGGACTTTGCATCTGTCATTTCTTGTTTTCCACCAACAAGCCTACCGGTTTTTTTAATGCCGAATTTATAAATGAGAATAATAAACCTCAGACTATAAGTTTGGTACAAAACAAACCAATCCACTTATTTTTTCTCTGTATTTATAAAATTTTAACTCTTTAGTTTTAGTTAAAAATAACGGTTATTGATTTTTTTTTCTAGTTAATTATCTTTCTGTTTTATTTGTTTGTA
Organism: Melanophora roralis; assembly: GCA_963583895.1. NCBI lineage: Eukaryota > Metazoa > Arthropoda > Insecta > Diptera > Rhinophoridae > Melanophora > Melanophora roralis. Next base: position 26,358,652 of record OY757187.1, on the reverse strand, counting down.
AGAAATTACTTATTTCCCTACTCTCTTACTGTAAAGTATGAAAAAATTAATATTTAACAATGGGTTAGTTTTTCTACGGAAATCTTGTGTTGTATTGTAATGATGACTTGCAAATTTTGAAACACAAATAAGCAACAAAAACAAGTAAAATCATTATCCAGTAACTTTAGGGAGTGGAAGTCCTTTTAGACATAAAATTTTCTTACCAACGGAAGTTGTAAAGCTGTCATTTCAATGGAACTCTTGAGTAGTTTATAAACACAAGAAAATTTTTCTACTTTTTACCTTAAAATAAGTTTTGGGTTTTAATGTAAATCAACTGAAAAGTACTTTAAAATTTATAAATAAGCTAAAAAAGATATGTAAAACAAACCTTTAATTAATTAATGTTATACTGAAATAAACACTTTAGATTTTCTTAATGTACAGAATTTTTCCACTTCAAAATTTTGCATAAAAAATGCTAAAATATTTTTTATTGAAATAAAATAATTAATTCAATATAAGTTCTTAAATTGTGAATAATGAATAAAAAGAATAGTCGTTCATTTGTTTTTAACTGACTGGTCATTTAAGTCGCCATGAAAATCTACAAGTGCAATTAAATATTTATGGTAAAATAAAGATGTTTTCACATCATAAGCGCTCTTTATAAAAATCTTTCTAGTTTGGGGTATAACGAGAAAGCAGGAGATAAAAATAGGACTTTTTTACCACCAGTGGCTTGTATGTCAATTGTTTTTTATCTTTATTTTTTTTTAGTCATTGAATCCATACTGCAGTGCTTCTTTCTCATTGAAACTAAATGAATGGTGATGGGCAAATATAAAACACCACCCACTTCCTTTAAAGAAAAAACAGCGAAAATGTATTGACGTTGAGGCCAGACTAAGGAATGACATCAACGACTAACCACCCAACATCTCTCCTATAACTGAGATTCACAACTAACCAGTGAACTCAGCATTAAACCAATGAATAGCGATACTCATCAGCATTAACATTGCCATCATGCTTATGGCCAGTTCATGCAAATGAGGCATCATTTACTGTTTGGTAGCAGTAGTCGTGATGGGTAGCATTATTGAAATGGAGACACTTTACAAATAACGCAAATAATTTCATTGCTTGTGGGTAAATACTTGTGGATAAGTTTAAATGGTTTATAACAAGTACAAGTACAAGCACATCAGCTGAAATCTTGTATGAAAACAAAAATAAGAACAAAGGACTTACAAGATTGTTGGGTATTAACTTATTTAACCTACTAGCCATTTAGTTGCTTCTTCTTCTACTTATTACTCTGCCTCTTTGTACTGCTACTCTGGGTTTTTTTACTTATTTAAGCTGCAGGCATTATGATCAATTATGTGTAAATACAATTTATTGTTTTGAAGTTGATTTGTAGTGTGTATAGACTTTTATTTTTTTTACTTTTTGCGTTCTAGTACTTCTAGAGTGAGCTCAATAGAAATCGTATTAAGAAGTAGAGAATTTATTATATATAAAAAGGGCATTAGAGTGTAAAATAAGTGGCCACACTACATTATACAGCCAGAGAAATAACATATTTAAATTTGGTCAGGTAAAAATTATTTTAAAAAATATTTTTATACATACTATTTTATTAGGTAAAATATTTTTGGACTGTAATAAATGTATGATCGGGTACCCCCGTAGATCATTGGTAAGTTCACGAGTCCAGAGACCCTGGTAAGTCTGCTTCATCTTATTTTTATTTTTTCTCAACCTTCTCTAAAACTATTTCTTTCCTTTCTTCACTCTTTATAACATAAAGGGACGGAATAAAGCAGACCCAAGTGAACTGTGTCCTTCCTTTTAACGGCTGCCTGATCTGACCCTTGTTACCTGGGTGACTATGATATTCAAAATAGTCAAGTGCCTGGGAGTAATCTTGGATCAAAAACTGAATTGAAAGCACTACTTAGGGGAGAGATCAGTGAAAGCTGACCAATGTTGAAGATATAAAGGCTTTAAACGAGGCGTCAGGTCAAATATGAAAAACTGGCTATACAGAAGCGTAAACGTATCGATATTAAGGTTCATTTATACGTGACTTAACCATACCAGAGTGAATAGCTGTTCAAACCAAACTTATGGGCAATTTGATTATTGGTGACATACCATTACGCCAGTACCATAACCTTAGAAATCAATTGATTTTTGGTTTTTATAGCAACTGTTTTGGTTATGGCGTTATGATAAGTTACATATAATTGAACCTTTAATTTACTCTTGGACGGAGTGGTGGACAGTGTCCACTGGAAACCAATGAACAGAAAGTGCAATATTTTAACCCTACAAAAGGTCTAACGTTAGATTTGGGATACGCCGGGAATTAAAGGTTACTTTAGTGAGGGATTTAGATACGATCTTAAATGATTTTTAGTTGCTTTAAAGCAATAAGGGATCAAATTGGTTCGGGTTATAACTCTTACCATCAACGAGTTTTGGATACACTAGAGGGTTATACGTGGACGATGCAAATGTCTAATCGTGAAGATGGAGGCTAATTGCACTCTGAATTCCAGAGCGATAGTCCTAGTCGGGCAGGACTCTGGGGCAGTTTCCTGAAGGGACGTGTTGTTATACAGATTACCCTCACAGAAATAAAATAAACGTTCTTAAGGCAAGAACTTAATTCTGAAATTCATCCAAAATCTTACTTGACATTTTTGGGTAAAATCTGTCCTAAGGTTTTCTTAAATCAAGTCTAGTCGGGTTTGCTTAAAAAATCGTAGAAAAAAAATTAAGATCTTATATGTATTTATTAGACGTCTGCATGACTATATTCATTTAATTGCCTATACACAACAAAAACAATATTCATTCAAAAATTTTTCATTCTATGGGAGATAAATAAAGTAAAGCCCGTAACAACACAAGAAAGAATGTATTGTGTGTTACACTCAATGATACAAGAAGAACACATTCATTTTACAGTTTTCGTTTTGATTGTGTATAAAACACACTTGAAAATACAAAAACATAGCAAAGTCTCATTACAGTTAGAGTTTTTATAAAAACATTCAGGTATTTTTTCGAGTTAATGAATGTTTAACAACAACAATAACGACAAATTTGCAAACACAAATGAATAATAATTTTTTACACCAATCATACAGCAATATTCACACATTCTATTCAGTATTTATTTATATGAATGTATGGGTAATATTTTGTTTTCGGTTGAAGTTGTTTTTTATTTGCTTTTGCTTGTGGGTTCATTTATTTAGTTTGTTTAACATTGAATGAAAAACACTATGTTGTTGAAAAACAAACGAATGTATTTAAACGCCATTTGGGTGTAGTCAAGCAGACCTCTAGTATTTATGAAAAATAAAAACAAAGTATCTTTGAGATCTAGATGTCAGCGGGATAGTGTTGCAATTCGTAGATTCCCAGGCAAAAATTAGGAGGGTAACAAATGGGGTATGAACAGATAAATGTTTTCTCATTGGCACTTTTTATCTTTTTTGTCAGTTAAAAAATTAAACGTTTAGCCAAAAATTTTCAAAAAGAAACTTTTTTTAAACAATACCTAAAAACATACAGACATATGTATGTATGTACATATGTACAGCCAAAGTTGATGATAGGAAAAGATAATTCATAATTTTTAAGACCATTATGAACCACTTGCAGCATAAGCATAAAATTTCCGGTTGCCAAGAAACCAAAAGTTAGAGTAAAAGTATACAATAATGGAATAAAAGAAAAAAAAATTTTTTAAATTCATTTCCAGGTTGGATTTTTACACTTATTCATTATTCACTGCAACTCACAGTTGCAACTACCGGTTTGGCGGTACGACCGGTAATTTTTTGTTATTCTGCTGTTGCTGCCAATTGCAATTGTGTGATAAGAATTTTCATGAGTTCCAACTACTTTGAACTCGATAAAACTAACCACAGTAATAAAAAGTTACATAACCACAAACTATTTGTGGTAGGTATAGTCTTTATATATTCGTATGTAAACCAGGGTCATAAAAATCCATAGCAAACCAAACAAAAAATTAAAAAAAAACTTTAATATTTGTATAATGAAACAGCAACAAATTCAGTTATACCAGCAACAATAATAACATTAACGGTTTGTGGAAAATAAAACAGACAAGGCAAAAAGAAAGACAGACAATTGAGTGAGATTTGATTGCACTATGGGTGGGGTGAACACATATTTCTGATTCGAAATCAGTACACTTTTTAATTTTTTAATTTATTATAATTTTTTATTTTTTGTAAAAAATTATAGTGTTTCTTAATTATATTTTTTATTTTTTTAAATATATATATATTGAAAGTTACACGAAAATAGACAAAAATGGAAGAATCATTTTCTTCTTATTAAAAAAAGCGTAAAAAAAGGAGAATAAAAACGATTTAAATGTAAATGTATACTAAGCAATATTGTATTGAAGACTTCACTAAAAAATATATTTACATATTATGAAGAATCGAAGCTTCGTCATCACAAATTACTTGTTTTACAAAAAATAAACTTAGAGATTTCTTCTTCTTTAATTATAGGTGACCAATTGAATATATTAAAAATATTTCTCTTTAAATGTGACTTAATTTAAAAAAATAAGAAGTAACATAAAATGTTCTTTGAAAACACCTTAAAATGTCACTTAATTACAAAAAAATAAGAAATAATTCAAAAAATTAATTTAAAACCCCCCAAGTATTTATCCCATAGTGCTTTTGTCAGATAGAAATAAGGCCAGACAACAACCACCCATACACAATGTTATACACTTGGACAGCAGTATTAAAATAAACAAAACATAATGAAAATAAAATGGTTTTGTTCAGAAAATGCACTACCACTTCATAACAATATATTTGTTGCATTTTCATTTCCGCCTTCTTATTCTAAAAGGAAGACTTTTTAAAAATAACAAACAAACTAAAATTGTTTTAAGAAAGAAAAACGAAGCAAACGCGACAAAAAAGGCATTAAAATTTTCAAACTACTTACAAAGTGAAGTATGTGTGATGGCTGCAAATGTATGTACGTATATATGTGTGTATGTGTTTCTGTCACTGGCCACTGCACAGTGCATGAAAGCAAAGGCATATATATACAAAATTAAAAAATTGTAAAATTCAGGCAGCCAACATGACAAGTCAAGCCAAACTAAAGCTGTCCTGTTGGTATGTCAATTGCCAGTAAAGTTACTTTACTTATTCACTCTTTCAGACTTTAATCTTCTCATTGACTACTTCGTGTGTTAGCGCCTATTCAGTCAGTCATTACATTCAGTCAGTCGGTCAGTCAGTCAGTCAGACAGTCAGTCATTGCTTTCCCGTTTTAAAACGGAAAATTTTCCATATTGTAGCCATCAACGTCATGTAGAGCAATAATTTTCTTATTTGGCATTATAAAACTTAAGTTAGTTTTTGTTATTTGACTGAGTTTTTTTTGGCAATAAACAGTTCATATACAGGCTTTTAAAAGATTTTAAAGTTTCTTGTAATTTTAACACAAAAAATGTAAAGGGTACTAAGTTTTAATATCCGTTAAATAAATCTACTAAAATTAAATTTTTTTCAGCTAAGCAAAGCTGATATTTAGGAACCAGCAGCTTAAAATCCTTGAGGCGACCTACCGTAGGTTGTAGTAAAACCGATAATTAAAATCCACTAGAGCTTATATTTCATGCGTTCGACCAAAAGATAGCTGTCTCCAACACAGTTTATTGAGGAATGTTTTTTGGGCAATAAAGTATAATTTATAATACCCCTACGGGGAAGTGGACTGGTCCAAGACTATTGGCGTGAACGGTCCCTTAGGGTAGGGACTGGTTCTAGTTCCTGCACTTTATATGAAGAGAACCTGTCACTTTTACATTACGTTGTCATTGGAGGGGGCAATTGGTTTAAAACTAACACCATAGAACGGGTTACAGGCCAATCCTATATCAGCAAATTTCGCATTAATTGTTTAAGATCCTGTTCAATCTACTTTGTTTGTATTTGCGCATGTGTGTGTATATGTAAACAGATATATGTTTATGTGTAGGGACCAGTATTTCTATTGTTTTCCCTTAAACTCTTTAACACCTTTTAACCAGTTACTTGTTGTGTGCAATTCATGTTTTGTACCTGTAACAGGAGAGGTACCCCAACCAATTGACACCCATTTCCCGCAGGGACGAAGCTTTTGGGTATTTAAATAAAAAAATATTAAAGAACTATAATACGTTGGGTTAGGTTAAGTTCAACTGACTGGACCTTAAGATCCCACACATACCCTTTGGATCTTAGTTGTTACCAGGTAAGAAGAAACGATAACCAGATTAACTTATTTGATGTAATGAAATCTAGGGTGCCCCACACTCTCTTGGCAAATGCCTGCAGCTTTGTCTTGACAAACCCAGATTTTTTCTTTAGATTAAAGAATAAATAAGACCCTAGATAGTTTGCTCTAGTACGCACAAGTGCTGGGCAGTGATATACATTTAATATGCTCAGCAGTCTCTTTATCCCAAGGTGCACCACTGAACCTGAAATCATTGCTGGCCTGCCATTTCGCTTTTTTGGTATGTACTTCTATCCTACAATTGACCTGTTGTCCCTACTAGGAATTTGCAATCACTCCTTCGCAAAGACGTAAGAAACCTCATCGGTCACGGGTCATAAATTCCCCGTATTATTCTGGACCCAGACCTCAGTGGCTTTGATCCATATTGCAGAGTCTGTGCCTCTATATAGAGAAAGTGAAGTAGAGCACGAATGTCCATTGCTCTTTCCACAAGCAAATTAATTTTTTGGTTTGCCAACTCATCTGTTATCTCATTTCTCTCAATATTTTTGTGCCCCGAACTTAGTAGATTTGCACCTGTTGTCTGCATACAGTCCACCAATTGAGTCCTTGCAAGACTGAATAATTAAAAAGCAGTTAAGGTTTGCGAAAATTGCATCGATTGACGCCTGACTATCAAAAAAATTTCCATTTGAGAGTTTTTAGTTTTAGAGGACAGGGCTGCTAATTTAGCTGCCAGAATCTGTTTATAAAAAACTCGGCAATCATCAGGAGTTTGACTCGGCAGAATACCGCAACCTGCCCCTTTATCTTGGACTTATCAGTAAAGAAGTTGCAAGTCATGTGGTCTGACCCAGAAGCTTTCAATCAGCCGTATTCCGGCATCCAAATGAAGCTCAGCTTCGAAGCCATGTGGTCGTTGCTAGGTTCTTTGCTCCCAATAATTCTCACATGGCCATATGAAAACCGAGTAGATTGTCCAGTTGACCATTATCGAATTGAAGCTTTCTGCATGCATACAGCTCATTGGTCGTATTCTAAGCTTTTTCCTCCATATTAAGCCTTTACGACGGCTACCTGTCCCGTAACATTTCTTGGTACTTTGAATGTTTTTTTTGTACCAGATTGGTATTATCCAATCTCGGTCTGGTCCATGGATCAACCTTTGTTTCCTGGTAGAAAGAACAATGTCTATTTTTTTGAGTTAACACTTAACACACTTTTTTAGGACACTAGCCTATATTAGACAGTATAGTCTTCATCACGGAACTCGTCGTATCCATATACTTCCCGGTGATAATGACCGATATATCATCCGCGTACTAGGCTGCTGAAGCAGTTTTGCTCTTAAGTTCAGTGAAAACCCCGAAGACAACATATGTTCCCAGCAGTGGTGTGTACTCTTCCTTGGGGAGCAACCTTCAGAGCCACTATCTCTGTTTTTATATTTTCAAAATTAATACGTGCATTGCTTTAAAATAAGTTGTAAAATAATCACAAGAAGCAAAGAAAAAACAAATTAAAAAAATTTAATCAAGTAAAACAAGCCAAAAAGTATACTTTTCATAGAATTAAGGCAAACAATGATTTAAAGGCAACTACAAGTAGGAGAAAATCAAAAATTTTGATATGTTTAAAAAAACCATTTTTGATTTTTGTAATGGAACAAAACTTATTTGATTTTATAATTGAAACGTCTTTCTATATTTGTTTAAAAGTAACTTAATAAAAGAAATTTAACTAAATCACTAAATCTTTTTTATTTAAAACATTAAACTCAATTTAAAGCTGTATTGCCAAAATTGCCATTTTGTTCTAGCACGCATTTGACATTTACTACTCGTATCATAGTTTTTTTCTAGTGGTTAAGCATTTTCCGTTTTTCACTTGTATCTAGTTTTAACGAACCTAGTTTTTTTGGGCACAAAAAAAAGTGGTCAAAAAGGATAACTATGGTGGCGGGGATGCATGTCGAAGGACTCGATTATATGAAAACTTTATATACTGTAATGAGCAACGGCAATAGAAAAACCCCAGCCAACAACAAAAAAAGACTAAAAAAGTATGAAAAATCTTCCGTTAGTTAGTAGTGGTTGGTCAGTTGTTTCAATTTTAAGTTGATATTTGTGAAATGTAGAGTTTGCAGAAAATAGTAAAACACAAATAACTGTACTTTTATAACACACAGAATTTCGTCGTACTTTGTTTGTTATTGAAGACTGATTTCTTGCTGGACAACTGAAACCCTAGAAATTCAAGTAAATGACTATGGCTACCACTTCTGATATATGAATCGACTAAAAAGGTATTGGAAAAATTAAGGAAATTTGAGGAAATAAAAAAAAGGAAAAACTTATTATTACCAGCCAATAACAAATGAAATTTCAGCGATTCTAATTCGATCAAGTGGACCTAATAAACCAAAAGCTGGCTTCACTCTCACTTGGCAAATGCAAACAGGCTTATGATACCAATCAGAGATATTTTCTAGGTTTAAAGAAACACGAGACTGCAAGCCCTTAGATCAATAATCCTCTTATCCACCGGTGCATTAGGGAATTTATAATTATTGCTCTCCAGCAACAACTTTTAAATAAAGTCTAGTTCAAGAGGCCACTCAAGCTCGAGAGATTTAAGACTTATCACTTCATTGTCTTTTTTGCTAAAGATGTTGGAAAGACTGTCAAATCTTAATCTGAGAAATTTTATTGATTCAAACACTATTAGTAAGGCTAAACATACCTTAAGAAGAAAATCTGTTTAGATTGTGCTACATAGTGTTACACGCATAATGGGACCTCCATAATAGTGAATATATGCTGCCGGTATCCTGGATCTAGAAGATGCTTTTAAAAATTACAAGATGAAGGTGATAAATAAGTAACTAAAAGACCTTGGAATCAATGATTTTTAAGTCAGATAAAAAAACCCTGACACTTAAAAGTAGGGCTATTAATTATAGTCCAGGAAACCTCAATGTTACATATAATACTGAGGAAGTCTGATGCTAAATAAGGGAAGATTATTGCATATGAAGTCATGTAGTCATGTTGGTCAGGGAGGGATATTTTCAATGGTCGGCTAACTACTACAATCAACGTTTTGTACACTTTTCTGGTGGCATCTGGGAGCAGGATGGGTGAAATGCTGACAAATTTTAACTAGTTTTCTTTAGCAAAAAATAAAGGGTCAGGAATTCAATAAACCCTACACTCAACAGGGCGGAGTTAGGCTTTTTTGGCAATTATTGCTGGTAAATCATGAAAGAGGAATACACATGAAAAGGTCATGAAAGGATTTAGAACCTTATGCGCATTCAAAAATTTAATCAAAAAGATCTGGGGCTTGCAACTAAAGGTTGTTAATTGATTTTTTCATTCTAACGTATCGATGAACTTTCTGGTGGTAGGCTGCAAAAAAACTGTTACAGGAAGATATTCTTTACTTATCATCACTAGCGGTATGAGAAGTATACCTCAAGTAGTATTAAGAACTGGGTGATGGGATGGTGAGAAAAAGCTTACTTAAACTGCAGCGTATTCTACTTAAATATACTGACCAGAGCAACATATCGCATTGACATATATAAGGTTTCTATTTATGTCGACAGTCAAGCAGTCCTCAGGGTCTTGAAGCTGCATTGTGTTAATCTAGATTGGTAAGGGAATACAAGAAAGCCCTTGCAACAAAACTTGTAATGTAATATCCCATGAACTCGCTCGTAGTAGCTCGGTCCTTGACTTGATATATGAACCGTTTGTTTTGAAAGTTGCATAAGTCATTTTTTTAAAAAAATTAAAATCATTGGTAGCACTAAATAAAATTAAACGGTATTTTTTCTTATCTTTAAAAATCTCGACTTTAAAAAAAAAGACTTGTGCCACTTTCAAAATAAACGGCTCATATAAGAATGAAACTGTGACACCGTCAATGAGTTACTTTTATGGATATATTGGGACATACATAGGTGCTTAACATGGCGAACCTTTAGTGGCAGAACAGGAGGGACTATAGAGGGCAGAGCTTAGCCAGCGCTATGTTGCTCTGATTAGATAGATTGGACCTTAGACGGTGGTTAGACTCATAGCTGAACTCTGTCTGGCTTGGGCTAAGACGACCAGGTGGGATCGCTACACTACGGATTGCTGGAGACTTTGTGGGTATGAGGAGGAATGGGAAACGACAGAGCATGTTAAATATCACTTTCTAAGATGGTTCTGCAATCAAATGTAGTTGCGTCAAATTGGGTTGCAATTTTTCCAGGAGTAACCTAAGAAAAAATCAATGGATTCGTCGTGGGAACTAGGCGTCTAAGGAAAAGCAGCCAAGAGAGGGTTTTACGTGGTTACTTAAGTTTATTTTTTTTATCCTACTAGACCATATTTTTCCTTTTTGTGGTTGTAAACTCTACACAAAATAATATTTTCACAGATCTTCGTGGCTTTGACATCCACAACAGGATCTATATTTCCTTTTAAGAACTAAAGCGAAGCAAACCGTAACCATACTTAGTTTCTTTGGTAATTTTTTGTAATCTTTTTATATTTTTAGATTCCTTGGGCTCAGAAATATAGTTAGAAATTAAACAAAAACTGAAACCAGTAGGCAAAAAGTACTTTTTTTCTTAATTTAAGTACTTTTTTAAAAATAAAGGCTTATGAACATAAAATTAAGTATTATTGATTGACATTGACAAGTAGTTTTAAAATGTTTTCAAATAAAATTACGAAACTAGAGGTTGATTAGTCATTGCGTAAGGGGCAAATTAAATTTATTGACCAAAAAAGTTTATTTGATTGTTTTATAATGAGAGCATGCATCCAAGCAATTTTTCTGAGTCAAAATAATTAATTTATTTGTGAAATCATTTATTTTCATTTTAAAATTTTGCTGCCTTTTGAGTTTTTTTTAACCCTTATGTGAATGGCAAGGTACCCGGGTACCTTTAGCGTTTTCATCTTAATTTTTTTTATAGAAGTAGATGATCCACATATTTGAAACTTCTTGAGAACTCCTAACTTTTAATAAATTTTTAATTATCACTATTTTTTTAGCTTAAAAATATTTTGAAATGGCGTGGTATACCAATTTTCATCCTTAACCCTTAACAGCATGGCAAGGTACCCGGGTACCTTCATATAATAAATATTAAAAAATGATTATTGCAAGAAAGTGTTACTAAAATAAAATTAAAGAAAGTTGTTATCTTTCAGATTTAAACTTTAAATTGGTAAAACAAAAACAAACAAAAAAATATATTTCTTTCATATACACATATGTACATAAATAAAAAATAACATTTGCCTACAAATAAATTTTAATTGATCGCCTTGTGAACATTTTGGGTATATTGGACAATTTGTTGCATGCTTATTACAAATCGGTTTAAAACATCTGGTGCAAACTTTACGTGTTTTACTTTGCTTCATACGTTTTTCAGAAGTTGCGAGCACACGTGAAAACTCCCTACTGCGGGAGTACGACCGCTTTTTTTATTTTTTTGTAAACCTGAAATGTTTGCCGTTGAAACTTCAAAATATTCTCCAAGCACATTGTTTATTACAGATTTTACTGACGACTGGATAGCTGTTGGAACTTTAATGCTTTGCGTAATGTTTTCCTTACACAATTTGAAGCTTAGCTCTTTCAAAAATTATCTACGACGATCTGTGGAACGAAATTTTGTATGGTTTTCCATAATGCTAATGCTGCTACATTTATAGTATTATAAAATAGTGATAGTGGCAATCGATTTGTTCTGCGATTGCAGGAATATTGGCCTAACAGTTTGTCCCTATTGTTAACTCCTCTTCTGGTTTTGTTTTAATATGTAATGACTTCTGGTTTAGCAGCAAGAGTTGATGCTACATAAGCTTTACGTGCATAGCTGATAACATAACTAAAAATTTCTTCTTTTTCGGTACATAAGAGCACAGTAATGCATCTTTGCTAAAGGAAAAGTTTAAAGTGTATATTTGTCTAAAATAAAATCGTAAGTATAAAACTAAACAACACAAAAAAAATCATACCTTATCTAAAGTTATACAACAAAAAAATGAAAACAGTAAAGCACAAACTTTTCTTTACGTGGCAGTATATTCTCTGGCACAAAGCGTATGTTCTTTCTTACTGTTTCCATAAGTGTTAAGTTGCATGAACTTCAAGTTTTTGCTAGCTCTAAGGATGTAAAAAACTTATCAGTAGTAACATTTCTTCCTGAGTTTTTGTATGGCAGATCTAAAACCGTTTTTTCGCCTATATTTGTTTGACGCTCCCCTTCTGATGGTTTACCATTGTACAACTTTCCATGCAAAGGATAAGAGTTAAATGCCTCGCAAGCCCAAAAAATGTTGATGCCATATATTTTCGGCTTTAGCGGCATGTACTGCGTAAAGCGGGTACGTCCACGATATCCAGAAGGCTTGTAACTCTGACGTAAATTCTCATTCAGGATCTTCCAAATATCTCTAAAAGTAGCAGCTTTATCAGTTAATGCACACATCTTCGAAAAAAATATAGGTTTCCAATGCTATTGCCATATAGGTACCCGGGTACCTTGCCATGCTGTTAAGGGTGTTTTTTTTGCCATTCACATAAGGGTTAAATAAAAACTGCAATTTTTTGTAAACTAAAAAGCACTAAAACCCGATTTAAAATAATGACGGCTTAGGTTTCGATTAAAACCGTTATGTATTTCCTCATGGAATTGTAAGGTTGACTGCCTGATTTTATTTTCGTGTTTGCTAAACTACTTTTTTCAGTTATTCATGGCGGCTGTATATTTTCCTGGGAAAACATTGACTTGATTACAAATTATTACTTTACCTTTAATTAAACTTCTTTTAAGGAAATCTTTGTGGCTTTTTAAGTTTTTTTTCTTACAATCTCCGTTAACATCAATGCAAATATTATTTTGCTTTTCTTTTACATTCATAAAAGTTTAGTTTGATGTCTACTCTTGGGAAAATTTGAATTTCAAAACCAAACATGATTTTTTCGTTCTTTTTATACCCTTCACATAGTGATAGGGTATATATCACTTTGTCATTCCGTTTGTAATTTCTTTATTATTCATTTGCGACCCCATAAAGTATATATATTCTGGATCTTTATAGATAGGGAAGCCGATTTAGCGATGTCCGTCTGTCCGTCTGTTGAAATCAAGTTTCCGGAGTCAAATAAAAAGATACAGACCAGTTAATGGTGTCAAACTATTAGAAATATCCTGGAGACAATCGCTATTTAAAATCAGCAAAATCGGTTCACTATTGACCGAGATATAAGCGAAAACCCAGAGTAACCCATTTTTTTAGGACAAAATCCGTGCATATATCCCTATATATCTCAGTAAGTATAGTCACTCTTACTCCAAAACTTGGCACGGATACTCCCAAAGAAGGGACCTAAATAATGGAAAAAGTTTTTTCAGATTGGACCGGGGGAAAGGGTAGTTTTCCTACAATTGCACAAATTTGGGGAAATATTTTATGCGCTATATCTCGTAAACTATAAGAGCTATCGACTTAAAATGTTCTACAAAAAATAATTGTACGCAAAGACCAACACTTTAAAAAAAAAATTTTTTGAGTGGGGGCAAAAAAAGGGGTAGCTCCCATACAAATCGACAATTATAATAAAATATTCGATACGCTATATCTCGGAAACTATAACAGATATCGTAATAAAATGTTCTACAAAAAGTAATTGGGCGAGAATGCCTACGCTTTAAAGAAAAAATTTTTTGAGTGGGGGCAAAAAAAGGGGTAGCTCCCATACAAATCGACAATTATTATAAAATATTCGATACGCTATATCTCGAAAACTATAAAAGATATCGAAACAAAATGCTGTACAAAAAGAAATTGGGCGAGAATGCCTACGCTTTAAAGAAAAAATTTTTTGAGTGGGGGCAAAAAAAGGGGTAGCTCCCATACAAATCGACAATTATTATAAAATATTCGATACGCTATATCTCGGAAACTATAAAAGATATCGAAACAAAATGCTGTACAAAAAGTAATTGGGCGAGAATGCCTACGCTTTAAAGAAAAAATTTTTTGAGTGGGGGCAAAAAAAGGGGTAGCTCCCATACAAATCGACAATTATAATAAAATATTCGATACGCTATATCTCGGAAACTATAACAGATATCGAAATAAAATGTTCTACAAAAAGTAATTGGGCGAGAATGCCTACGCTTTAAAGAAAAAATTTTTTGAGTGGGGGCAAAAAAAGGGGTAGCTCCCATACAAATCGACAATTATTATAAAATATTCGATACGCTATATCTCGAAAACTATAAAAGATATCGAAACAAAATGCTGTACCAAAAGTAATTGGGCGAGAATGCCTACGCTTTAAAGAAAAAATTTTTTGAGTGGGGGCAAAAAAAGGGGTAGCTCCCATACAAATCGACAATTATTATAAAATATTCGATACACTATATCTCGGAAACTATAACAGATATCGAAATAAAATGTTCTACAAAAAGTAATTGGGCGAGAATGCCGACGCTTTAAAGAAAAAATTTTTTGAGTGGGGGCAAAAAAAGGGGTAGCTCCCACACAAATCGACAATTATTATAAAATATTCGATACGCTATATCTCGGAAATTATTACAGATATCGAAATGAAATGTTCTACAAGAAGTAATTGGGCAAAGAGGCCTACGCTATTAAAAAATCTATATACATACAAATCGACAATTATTATAAAATATTCGATACTCCATATCTCGGAAACTATAAAAAATATCGAAATGAAATGTTCCACAAAAAGAATTTGGGCAAGAATGCCTACGCTTTAAAGAAAAAATTTTTTGAGTGGGGGCAAAAAGAGGGGTAGCTCCCATTCAAATTAACAAATTTTATGAAATATTCGATACGCTATATCTCGGAAACTATAACAGATATCGAAATCAAATGTTCTACAAAAAGTAATTGGGCAAAGAGGCCTACGCTATTAAAAAATCTATATACATACAAATCGACAATTATTATAAAATATTCGATACTCCATATCTCGGAAACTATAAAAAATATCGAAATGAAATGTTCCACAAAAAGAATTTGGGCAAGAATGCCTACGCTTTAAAGAAAAAATTTTTTGAGTGGGGGCAAAAAGAGGGGTAGCTCCCATTCAAATTAACAAATTTTATGAAATTTTCGATACGCTATATCTCGGAAACTATAACAGATATCCACATCAAATGTTCTACAAAAAGTAATTGGAACAAAAGGCCTACCCTTTAAAGAAACAACATTTTCGGATGGTGGGTGAAGAAGGGGTAGCTCCCATACAAATTAACAATTTTTATAAAATTTTCGATACGCTTCTGGAAAACTATTACAGCTATCGACTTCGAATATTCTACAAAAAGTAATAATCAAATAATTCATACATTTTGGTGAAAAAGTTGGAGAAGAGCAGGGGGACTAGAACATTTAATAAGTTTTATTAACCTTAAAATATGAATAATGTCGAAAACTTTTAAAACTCTCGACCTCAAATCTTCTTCATCTATTTCTATTATTCATACGAACGTTAAAATTTTGTTATTTTTTCTATGGGCTTTAAAACTCGCACAAGGTTTTTTATTATATTATTTGCAGTACAAAATTACTCGGCTGGGTATATTTAAAGACCAATGTGAAGGGTATATAAGATTCGGCACAGCCGAATATAGCGCTTTTACTTGTTTTTACTTCATTTATTCTCTTTTGGTTATAGTTGAGTAAACTTTTTGTATACTATTGTGTATTACTTATAATTTGTTACTTATTTAATCAATGTGGTTTGTTTAACTCAAGGGTCCTGAATGATTCGAATTGTTTTTTTAAGATTCAGGTAGACAAATAAAGAAAGATTTAAAGAAAGTTAAAATTGAAATTTAACAAAAAGAAATAAGAAAGTTATAGTCTGCCAAACCGACAATATTATACTATACGTTAGGGAAAAAGCCACTGCAGCCAGTCTCTTTAATTTGCATTAATATTTTGTAAATTAATTTAATTTTAACAGATGTTAATAAATTAGTAATACATATGCATTTCAATTTTATGAACATTTTTTTTAAATTTTTTTAAGAAAATTATTTGACCTGACCCTTGTTTCGACGGGGTCATACTTAAGGTATGTATGTGCATATATGGGGATTACGTATTAGCACTGCTTACATAGAAATCAAATTAAAGGAAAAAGTTTGTACATATATTAAGTATTAATGAAAAAAATGTTAACTTATAATTTACATGTAGAAGGGACTCCTGACCCCCTTAAATTTATTTCTTTTACGCAAGCTTTGTTATTTTGCATATTTGTCCATGTTTGTATTAGACGTGGTAACCATGGCCATTTTGTTTCCATTTAAGTTGAATTTTCTGGATTGCTTAATAAAAACAAAATTAAATTACTTAACCTTAAATTTCAATTTGTTTTAAGCAATTTCTTATTGCTTTGCCAACAATTTTTTCGTTTTCATTTACGGAAATTGAAAAGAAAAACAAACAAAAAAATACATTAAACAAACATCATCTTTAGAAAGTCTTAATTCTCATAAAAATCTATTGGCAATCATTTGAAATTATGATCATGAAAATGAAGCAATGAAAATTGCATTTCACAGCAAAAAGTACCATGAACGCAAAAACAATGAGAAAACGTTACATACTTTAAACGTAATACAGATTGAAAACAATAAAATTCAATGATAATGAATTTTTATGCAAAAAAAAAAAGGATGTAGAATATAAAAAAACAATTTTTATGCAAAATAAACAAGTAAGAGTCAAATGGTACATACTTTAAAAGGACATTTTAACATTTATTAAAGAGTTTGTTAAAAAAATAAGTGCTGAGTAAGGTTTTCTATTTGCCACACTTTTTGGTTTCCCGGGAAGGCTGGAATTTTATAAAAAAAAATCCCGGGATCCCGGGGATTTTTTATAAATTTGTTAGGACGAAGTCTTCTTTTTATTCCGCCATGCCTATACTAACCAAATATTTCAGTGTTAGAAAACTAAGAAAATATAAAATAGTTATGTTCCATGAAATAATAAGGCAAGTGCTAGAAAACATTTTTTCAAGCTAAAGTTCATGGATCGCGTATTTTTTTAGTATGGAAAGAAAGATCTAAGTGTCCTGAGACGGCATAAAAATTACTTTACACTACTTGGTCGTCTCAATATTTATACATTTATCCCACCGAAAATGGAATGCAACTTTCATGTCCTTTTTTATGGCTATTTGAAATGAGCAGTTAGCGGTCGTTGGGGTTTCTAGCCGCCCCGATTCAACTAATCATCATCGCAATGTGGAATGTGTTTCAGTATTATATTGATACAATAATGAAATGTGGATTTGGAAACTTGTTTCTAAAATTTGGGATTTTTTGTCTGATACTCGTCTTTTAGGAGCCAGCCCGCCCATATGTGATCGACGTCACAATTAATATCGGAAATTTAAATCAAATGTTCATAAGCACTACTGCCTTTGTCGTTAAAATGTTATCAGCTTTTAACTCGCCCCAAATCAATTTCATTATAACATTACATTTCGAAAACAACTTAGGTGGATCGGAGACTGGGTATACTAAAAAAATTTGATGGGCAGGTAAGATTTGGCACAGCCAAACATAGCGCTCTTGTTCTTTTTTTTTACTTGCTCTTACAGCTGGTTATAAGAAAATTTCAAGCATTCAGTAATGTGTTATATGTAAATGATATGTGTGTTGATTACAAAAGTTACGTTGAATGGCTGATATCAAAGCAAGGCTACATCAGCATATTTATAGGTCCATTTACTCTCAGTTTTGCCAAGTGCCTATTTTTAATGTTGTCCGGCGGATTAAAGACTGTGTTCTTATAGGAGTGATTCAATTCAAATGTCACCTAGGCTAGTTTATCAGTTAGCTTATTACCAAAATTTCATCTACATATGTGCATGAACTCAGCACTGAGTACTATTAGACACAAAGCGCATTTATATCAGGTGGCCTTAGTTAATCAGCTGAGTAACGGTATTTCGCTATTTAAATGTCAAATTTTGTTTGTTTTTTTTCTTTTTTACAAACAACAACTGTGGTATTCTAAGAAAAGCTCAAATCGAAGAAGAAAGAATTTGCGAGCTTTTATCAGTCTTTGACATTCGTATGACGAGTTCGTTGTTTTTGTAGAACCGATCCCCCTGATCTGAAGGCGCCTTGAGCAGACCTACATATATTTTGGCAATTTCGCCTTTTGCTGACAAACTAACAAAGGCGTTTAAGTATGTGGGTTTAATAACAGGGGTGCCGCACGAGATCTCCTTCTTTCATTAAAACCAAGGTATATTGAACAAGGTAGGAATAACTGATCAGCTGACTTCTATTTCCGCCATGTGTTTTCTAACTTAGCTTGGACAATTGTTTATGTTATACTATGGTTGTGTATACTGTGTGTATGTGTGTTCGCAACATTTTCGACAACCAAGCTATAATTAGCAACAACAAATTACATGCTGAAATTTTAAAGGAAGTTGTTGTTTTAGGGACGATCCCACCTTCTTATCCCACCATGATTTGAACTTTCAAACACGCCATATACTTACCTTATAGATAAAGGATTTTAAAGAAATTTTAATACATATGCTTCATAGTGTTTTTTCGAAAAAATATTTGAATATATTTTACAAATATAAAAAATTAATAACGTTTTATTAAGGCAGTCATATAAAAATATTTTCGGCCTTATCTTTTCGTCAAATAAGCCCTTATTAAACGTAAAATAGTTTTTACAAGGTTCTTAATAAGTAATTAAAAGAAATTAACTTAAATTATGTTAAAGGTAGAAAATTTAAAAATAAATTAAATCTTTTAAATATTATAAAGAAATAACTTTTATAACAGTTTTTATAATTGTTTATTAATCTATTAAAAAAAATTTAAGTTAAAAAAAATTAAAAAAATTCAATTCATATTAATTAAAAGTAAATTTTTTTTATTAGGCCAATGCAAACATAATCATAGTTAAAATAAAACATTTCCGTTTGTTTTTTATTGATTTAAAAGAATTAAATAATATTATAAAAATAAATTGTTCTATACTCAATGTTGTTGCAATATGCTTTTGCAATACACGGAGTTTTTGAATTTTGTCTGAATGTAAATAAATATAAGACTTTATGCGGCTTCCATATCTTCCAGCAAACATTCACCTTTAGTAGTTTTTAAGAAAAAAATAAAACTTATGGTCTTAAAATTATTCAATAAAATAAAAAGCTAATAAAAAAAATTAAACATTATGAGAACCTTCTTCACGATTTTCATAAGCCCAGAACTTGTGAAATTCAATTAATATGGAGACAACCGTTTCCGCTTGGCCGCTGCATAGAAGGAGTAAAGAAAAACAAAAAGAAGATATTTTTAATATTAGGTATATTTGTATGTATGTCTATGTTTATGTGTAGTTGTTTAAAATTAAAAACATGAACATAAAAAGCATAAAGAGGAAGAGATTTTTTCGAAAAAAAAACTATATAAATATAATTTTTAATTAATAATAAAAAAAATCTTAAAAAACTATGTAAATTAAGTCTCGTTATAATTTTCTTTTTCAAAAACTTTATTAGCTTTTGAGCTCAAGCCCGCCACAATAAAGTAATTTGAATCTAACATTAACGTTTTAAAGCAACTTAGCTGGACCGGAAGACTGAGTATACAATATGACCAATGTAAACAAGATTTGGTAAAGCCGAAAGAGACGGTCTTGCTTGTTTTTGAGTTGAAAATTAATGTTTTGTCGGTACAAAATGGGATCCTATCCTCGACTCTTCTAAATGAGTCTTTACGTGTCGTGTGCCTAATTAATTTTTTATTGAGTTTTAATGAAAATCACATTTCGAGCATATGGATGATCAATTTATGATTGCACACACTCTATACATTTTGTTTTTTGAAAATAGTCGCATTTCTAGGATTTACTTTTAAGTATTTTTGAGGTAAGTGTGCTAAGTCAGTTTCTTATCATTTTGGACGGTATTAAACGACTCATTTTGGTGTTTTTATTTACAAAACCGATGAGTACGATGTAATAACATGCATAACAAATTCGCTACGTTTTTAAAGTTAAATAAAATGCATATTTACAAACATTAGTAAGCTTGATATACATATTTAAAAATAAATGCTAAAAGTGAATATTTACATTCCTTTTTATATTACAAAAGCAAAAATTAGGTCAATGTGTAAATACTATGAACATCAAATAAATAAACCGACACAGCCAGCATTACATATAATTAAAATATGATTATCATATATGAATTATTATAAAAGAGTACAAATATGTATGATAATCTACACGTGTATTCATACTTTAGCTTATAAGTGTAAAAATTGTTGAAGAATAATAAAAAGATCAATATTTAATTGTAATTTGACAGGTCAATATAGTTTAAGCGTTTGAAGACATTTTAAAATGTTTGTAATGAAATAAATGAGGAAAATTACTAATAAAATAAACAGAAATGTTGTCATATTAATAATAGAAAATGAATTATTGATTATATGTACATCAATTATTTTTCAAAAACCGATAATATAAATATATTAAGGGGTTAAAAACATATTAGTTATGTAAGCAATTGTAGTGGCAAAAATTATTGTTTTTGTAAATTTTTTTTTACAATTTAATAGGTACCTATTATATATAAAAAAATTTAGCTATTTGGAATTTTTTTCTATTAAAAAGTTGTGGGGTTTTCAGTTTTAAAAGATTTTTTCTTTTTTCCAATATAAGAAATTTTTTGGTTTACTTACCAATTTATCAAATCCTGCAATGTGATCTTATAGGGATCTTTTGATTTCACCATATCGAATATCTCATCTTTAAGGTCTTCAAAATTTACAGATTCAGCATTAACAGCCCGTATTTGTTCTTGTATTCCTTTAAAAAAGTAGTGCAAAGTCTGAGCAGTTAAATATCCCTTATGCTGTACATCTAAAATACGAAATAGATAATGCAAGGACTGGGGCTCGTGGCGGTTATCTAGTGCTAAAACAAAATCCAAAAATGTTTTATAGTCCATTTCCCCATCAAAGGTGCGGCATTCGTCAAAAACACGATCTAAAAATACTGAAGTAAGGGTGCCTGAGCCATAGTCAGCCAACTCCTGTTTGCTTAACATTCCGTTGTGGTCTTTATCGAGATTCAAATAATTGCCATAAACTGTTAGTACCGATGGCATAGAAAACCAATTGTGCTCTTGAGACTCTTTTGAAGAATCTTCGTCTCTAAGTTCAAGAAGTTCTGTCAAAAGGCCCGAGGCTAAAATGTCTCTTATACGTATGCGTCCTGTGTGCAGGGGATCCAAAAAGAAAAAGAATTTCTTGACCACTGTACAGACGTAAAAACTTTGAAACGAAGGCTGCACACAGCTGCTGATTTGTGCCAAAGTGGGTATAATATCTATAATATAATTTTCCATGTCGATTTCCCTTAAGTAACCTTGTCCTACATCATCGTAGAACGATAAACCAATGCGGCCTTGAGTCAGCCACACTTTTCGCATAGTATAGTTAAAAATCGAAACTATTTCCACCTTTCCCGGATAACCAGAATGGCATTGAAGTTTTGCAAAGAGTCGCGCTGTCAAATATTTCCGACATTTGGCACTTACCGCCTGCATAACTTTTAAGTAGTCATCATAACCTATCAATTGTTGCCCTAAGGGCGTCACTTGAGTGCAATTTTTCTCCAAAATAGACCACAGGGTGTTTAATTCTTCGTTGTCCAACAGTTCTTGGGAACGCTTTTGTAGAAACAAAGAATGAGCTTCTTTGCGTAAATTTTGCCTTAGTGTATCGCTGGCGGCTGGTGGTGCATGGAAAAACTTTGGTATTGTAGCATATGTATGATGATTTTTTATTGGTGATTTATTGCTGCCACCTGTGCTTGAGCCTTTTAATGGCTCATTTTCATTAAATTTACTCAATTCATCTGCGGTAGGTTTTTGGGTTGAAACTTCTAGCTGTTCGAATTCTGAAACAATATCTGGATCTAGTTCCATTTTTGTATTTACAAAATAATTCGATTTCGTTAAACACTTTTTACAAAAAACTAAATTTTTTAAGAAATCTCTAATATTGTCACAATTGTTTCCGTAAAATAATAACAAACCCATAAACAGCTGTGTCTCTTATCATAAATACAGAGATGTAAGCGTAAGATCATTTTAGTGTTGCCTCTTATTCAGAACAGCGTTTAGGCGGTTTTTAAGTTTTTGGTGCTTTTAACAAATTCACATAGGGATTTTATTTGTTTTTTCAATTATCAAAATAATATTTTTTTTTAATTTTTAATAAGTATATGGGGGAAAATTAATAAATTAATTTTTTAATTAAAAACTAAAATTAAACGAGTCTAAAAAATTTTTTTATAAAATATAAATAAGTTTTTAAGGCAAAGTGTAAGAAACAAACAAAATTTTCGTGCTAATAAAAAATCGGGCCTATACCTAAGATTTAATAAAAATAGCAAAAGATCTTAACTTGGCTTGCAGTATAAAGGCATTTTTCCTGTATTTCATTGTTATTTAAAGTGCCTAAATATATTCATATTGCATTCATGTGTAAATACTTTTCAAAAATTTAAATTTATTTGTAATGAGTTATAACATTACTAATAAGCATTTCAACCCAATATTTTAACATGGCGATTACTCAGCAAGTGTTTCCCCTGCTCGCTTACAATTAGGAACTAATCTAAATTATTACCTCAGCGACATTGAATTAACTCCTTAGTATTTATGTAAATCGCAATTTTAATATCATTTTGTCAGTTAAAAAGAATAATTTGCGAATTCAACATTCTTCTTTGATGTTTTAGTAGAAAACTTTTCGTAATTTAGGAAAATATTTGCCTAAATGTCATATAATAACTCATTATATGACAACTTTTAAATAATCCGGGCGATGTGCCAAAGTCATTAAGAAGTAAGTTATTTTGTTTTTAAAAATCACTACCAAGTTTTTGAGGATTAAAAGTTGTTCAGCTTTATGATTGGCACAAATTTTTACAATAAGATTCCCTACAAATTTATCCTCAAAAAGTTTTCGAATAAACAAAAAAGTGCAGAAAATATTTTGTATAAAAAATATAAAAAAAAGTTTATTATATATTATAGCAAAACCAAAATCAGATTTTTAACTAAAACTAATGACACCATTGTTTGAGGGATTTTTCCAAATCTCAAAAAACCAAAATCAGATTTTTAACAAAAACTAATGACACCATTGTTTGAGGGGTTTTTCCAAATCTCACAAAGCCTTTAAAATAACGGTCACTAACCTCGCCAATCTCCCTTTGGTTAGTCGAACGAAATCTATATTATCCCGTCTGCGTAATTTTTTCAATGTTGCACAGGGCTATAGTGTGCTTCTCTATATATAATTTTGTTAAAAACAAACCGATCCAACTTTAAAAATTTTAAATTTGCTTAGTTTTTTGTTATTAACCTTTAATTAAAGGATTAAATGTTGGTGCTATTTTGTCCGCAATTTTTTACGCTTATTTTATTTTTTGGTGGGCAGTACTTTTGATGATGCAAGAGCTGGCATCACTTATTTAAATAAATCAGATTTGCTTAAATTCTGAAGCATACCTTAGGGAGCTAACCAAAGATAAATATAACAGTGGGACAGTACTATTAAGTCAACACATAAAATGTGGAAAAAGTGTAAAATTTGCAGGAGTTTTAACTTAAAAATTAAACACAAAAAATGTTATTGTTAAATGAAAGGTAGAAAAGGGAATAAACCTATTTTTTTCTAAAATTTTAGTTAATTCCCACGTTTGTAAAATTATCTAAGAAATTGAGTAGTTAATAGAAATTAAAAGTCTTTGTTGACGAAAAGAATTACATACTTAAATTATGATTTTAAATTATTAATTATTCAAAACCTATTTTTAAAACGTATTTATTCATAATTTTTGTATAACTCTTTTACAGGATCGAACATAAAAGTTGCTTCGGCAATTTTAAATTGTATATTAGCACGTCAGCTATGTTTTGAGGATCCATCATGTTCAGCAATATTAGAAATAATACCCAGAGTTTGCGGTCCAATACCAGGTAAGCTTATTGCTTTCATTAACAGATATTTATAGTGAATAAGCAACAATGGAATTTAAATAGCATTATAACCTTTTTTATTATAATTCGTGTTTCACCTTTAGTGCTTATCTTAATTTATTGCTAACAACCCTTTGTTTCTTAATTAATTATGGCAAACACTTTATTTCTTCTAACTAGTAATATCTTTAGAACGTAAACTAACTCATTTCTAAACAAATCTTTTGCATTAACTCCTTTTAACCCTTAACCAAATAAAGTAATTTTGAACGCTCTGAGATGTGGTCGTTAAGACAATAAATTTTATTTTTTTATTAACCCAGAATATGGTATTAAAGCACAATAGAAACAAGAATAAGTAAAGAGAAATGAAAATAACTACGTATAAGTAACATATTTGTAGAATTAACAAACATCATAATAATAAGAATGTTATTAAATAACAAAAACAACAAATAAAATAATAATAAAAGGACTAAACAACAACAAATAAAACCATAACTATGACCACAACAAGTTGGTGTGACACACACACACATCAACACACTCCAACAGCCATACAAGCACAATACAAATTCGTACAAACCATTTAGTTTGGGGTCATAGAAAAGGGAGAGTTAAGTTAAAACAAAGAGGAAGATACTTGTTGCCTGTTATTTTATGGAAACAAATGACAGAGTCAACAAGGTACGGATTATTAAAGATTATGTATTCACTTGTGGCAGTATTATCCTTAAACTAGTCTATTGTTTGTTGTATTTATGAATAAGTACAATTAAGCAGTTGCTTGAAAATATAGGATTTAAGTATTAACTGAATGTGAGTATTTAAATTGTTTGTAAGGAAGAACTATTGCTTAAAAGTTAACTGTAAAAGAAATAAATGTAATTTAAAATCTTGCGGAAATTTTTGAGAAGGCTTAAATTTTTTAGTAATTTGATGAATATGTTAAAATGTTTTATCTTTTTTAGAAAAAGCATAATAGTATTTATGTAACGTGCTTACGCAAGTAGCAAACTTTTTACGCAAGTTGCGACTGTTTCTAAATGAGTTTGCGGTAAATGAAGCAAACTAACTGGTAAATGTCTATTAGTGTTACATATGATATATAAAAACAAATAGTTCTTTGAGGGCCATTAAAATAAACTCTTAACCTGATAGCGGTTTCTGCTATTCAAAAACGTTTTAATATTTGAGTTGAAGGTTAAAGCAATTTTTTATTAGCAGAAATTATTCAAACAGTTGTTTTGTTATTATGTTAAAAAAAAAGGTTTTTTTTTGAATAAGTTTTCAATAACAAAATAATTTTGCTTCCCAGGAAATTCGTCAATTTTGATATCCCGCTTTCCCGGGAATCCCGAGATTTACAAAACCTCGCTGTTAACGCCACTGTCGTTCAATTGTTATCGGTTACTTATTTATCGTAGTTATCACCTTATTGTAATCGCAATCTGTCCAAAAGAATGTAAAAATCTCAAACCTACAGGCGCATTTTTTTTGTATTGTAAAAGAAAGTCATTTTTAAGGTCATACACCAAAGAATTCAACAGTCGTGAAATTAAAATTTAACTCACTTTGTCAAAACTACATAGACTAAACATATTTTGTAAAAAAAAAAAAATCATTTGTCGCGCTCTGTTTCATACTAAAAAGTACGTAATTATATAAATTGAATAATTTGTAACTATTTATATAAATTTCTAATATATGCTTAATAATTAGGAATTTCAACATACAAATACAATGAATTTTGAATAAACTGAATTTATCGAACTTTGTATTTGTTGTTAATAATCTTGCGAAACGGGCGCTCGGGCAGATTCCCGCAACAAAATTGAAATTCTTTTTACAAGATTTTTGTTCCCGTATCACGTATTGTCAAACGGAACTTCAAGGCAGTGTGAAGTTCAGCAACTACGGTCAAAATACACCTAAAGGAAAACCACATCCAACTGGCAAATACTGTAAGTCCCAAAAAATGGATAATTTTTCTTTACAGGGTCAACCACCACAACAACACCAACCTGCCTACCAGTCGCCACCTGCAGAAAACTGTGCCGTTTGTAATAAACCACCCTCGGGTCAGTGTATATTATGTCATAAATGCCAAAAAAATTATCACATAAACTGTGTTAACATAAACAATAATAAAGAAGCCTTTACATGCGATAATTGCTGCAAAAGAACTCAAACTCCAGGCTCACCAAAATCTGTACGTAGTCATCGAAGCAAAGCCTCCAGCATTTCACAAAGTTCAACCGTCCGAAGGAAGAATTTGGAACTTCAGCGTCTCGAAGAGGAAAGGCAGCTCGCTAAAGAAAGAGACACCGAGTTCTTAAAACAGAAGTACCAATTGTTGCAACAGGAAGAGGAAGAGATTGACGATTGTAGCTCCGTAGATATCCACTCAGTACATGAATGGCTTAACAATCAACCCAATCCTCAACACTTGTTGGAAACAATTACCCCTTGCGTACCACCGGCTAACGTTATCATACAAAATGGCTCTACAGAAAATAAGAATGTAACCTTTACAACCTCAATGCCAAACCAAGGTCAAGTAGCAACACAATCTTTACAAAATAATATGCCAATAAACATCACAAGTGCAAACTTTCAAAATAAAGTACCACATTCTTATTTAAATTCAACTTCATATAACAATATGACCACATTTATAAATAAAGCAGAAACTGCAACAACACAAACAACACAAACAACAACAGGTGTACCACCCAACGTTTCTTTAGGCGCATCAGCTAATTACAATTTTCGTCCATCGTTCTCGTCTATTCCTCACAATACCATAACCTCAAACCTCACCCATCAGCAAATAAACTCGAGACAGACTGTCCCCAAAGATCTACCGTTTTTCACTGGCAATCCAGAAGAGTGGCCTCTTTTCAGCTCCACATTCGATTGGTCCACGGAAGTATGTGGTTTAACAGATGCTGAGAACTTGATTCGCCTACAAAAAGCTCTGCGAGGAGATGCTTTGCAGTCTGTCCAACACATTCTAATCCACCCGTCTTGTGTCCCGGCAGCAATTTCAACACTTAAATTATTGTATGGACAACCAGAAAAGATCCTCCATTCACTGAAACAAAAAATACGATTAATACCAACAATAAATGTTAACAAGCTGGAAACTATTACCTCATTTGCAGTACAAGTTAAAGGCCTCCAGGCAACAATAGAAGCCTATGGCCTTCTCGAGGAACTCAATAATCCGTCATTGTTACAGGAATTAATTGCTAAATTGCCTTCATATTTTCGGATTAACTGGGGAACATACAAAATGAATTTAGCAAAACAAAATAAAAGCGTCAACTTGGCTGAATTTTCTGCATGGATTTTTGACATTGGCATTTCTGCCAACAGCGTAAATATTGACAGCAGTTCTAGCTCTGCCGCAGAGACTCCCTCACGTAATAGGCAGAAAAATGTTTATATACACACTCACGCTGAACAAAGTAGGAAAAAATGTATCGTATGCAGTGGTGACTGCAATAATGTTGCTAGCTGTGAGAAATTTAAGAAGGAAGATAGAACAAACAAATGGAATATCGTGAGAGAACTTAATCTTTGTAAGCAATGTTTACGAAAGCATTTTGGAAAATGCAATAGCAACAATGTCTGCGGTGTTGATAATTGCCAATTTAAACATCATTATCTATTGCATAAAAAAATAGAACAGGTTGATAAAAGGGAAATGTCAAATGTCGCTGAATCAAACAAAAACAAAGTTTCAACTCAAAACAATGAAACACAGAGCTGTAACACGCACAGTGCCTCGGGGTGTAACAATTTGTTTAAAATTATCCCAATAACGATCTATGGTAATGAAAGCAAATTTATAGAAACATTTGCATTTATTGACGATGGATCTTCAACGAGTTTGATAGATGAGCAAATCATCAACGACTTAAATCTTTCCGGTACCACTGAACCGTTATGCCTTAAATGGACTGGGAATGTCGAACGAAATGAGAACAATTCTCGTCGGCTTTGTATAAATGTGTCTGGCCCTAATAAAAAGGTTCACGCAGTAGATGTTCGAACAGTAAAACATCTTTCGTTACCAAAACAAACGCTAGATATTGAAAAACTTGTACAAGATTTTCCTTATCTAACAGGATTACCTGTGAAAAGTTATACTAATGCTACGCCTCGATTATTGATTGGTCTAAATAACTCCCGTCTATGCGTTTACAATAATATTAAAGAAGGCAAGGTCAGCGAGCCTGTAGCAATTCGTACCCGTCTTGGCTGGTTGGTATACGGAGCAATGAGAAATAAGTTTATAGAACACCATCATTGTCATGTGGACGAATGCAGTAACCAAATGCTATCTGATTTAATGAAAAAATTTTACACTTTGGAAACCGCTTGTGTAGATAATGCATCATTCATGATGAGTAAAGACGATGAAAAGGCCATGTCTATCTTAAAACAATATACTACACAGCGATCGGATGGACATTACGAAACTTCACTGTTATGGCGAAACGAAAACGTAGAAATGCCAAACAGTTACGATATGGCACTAAAGAGATATAGGTGTTTGGACAAAAAATTGAAAAGCGATAGTAATTTAAACGAAATTTTTAACAAAACCATTTCTGAATATAATTTAAAAGGGTATATAACCAAGATCGAACAAGATCGTGTAGCGTCAACTAAAAAAGAAAGGGTTTGGTATTTACCAATATTCCCCGTTTTTAATAAAAACAAACCAGGGAAAACCAGAATCGTGTGGGACGCAGCTGCAAGAGCCTATGGACTATCGTTAAATGATATGCTGATGAAAGGTCCAGATATGCTGTGCTCCCTCCCTTCAATACTCATTCGTTTTCGTCAAAAGGCTATAGCCATTTGTGGTGATATAGAACAAATGTTTCACCAGGTATTTATTAGAGAAAAGGATCGTAATGCCCAGCGGTTTCTATGGCGTGGTGAAAGCGACAAAGAACCAAATGTATACGTAATGAACGTTATGATTTTCGGAGCAGCTTGTTCACCCTGCATCTCGCAGTACGTAAAAAATACTAATGCTGATAAATTTAGTGACAAATATCCGAATGCGGCAGAGGCTATAAAAAATAACCATTATGTGGATGACTATTTAGATTCAGTTGACAATATAGAAGAGGCAATTACCTTAGCTCAAGAAGTCAAATACATTCACGCAAAGGCTGGTTTCAATATAAGAAACTGGATATGTAATAATAAAGATGTTTTAGCTGCAATGAATGATAGCGACAGTCCACAACATAAGAGTCTTAGTCTCGGAAGTGAAATAGAAGCAGAGAAGGTGCTTGGTGTTTTCTGGAAAACGTCCGACGACACTTTTACGTTTAAAATCTCACCAAATATTACCAATAATATACTGGCAAAAAACAAAATCCCGTCAAAACGTGAACTACTAAAATTTTTGATGTCAATATATGACCCTTTAGGTCTTATTGGTCACTATTTAATGTACCTAAAAATAATATTGCAGGATGTATGGAGAAGTGGCGTAACATGGGATGAAGAAATCCAGCCCCAACACATGGCTAAGTGGACTAAATGGCTATCATTCTTACCAGAAATTGAAAACATCTCAATACCGCGATGTTATCTTCAAACGTTTAGCAACTATCACGAAGTTGATGTGCAGTTGCATACATTTGCTGATGCCAGTGAAAATGGCTATGCAGCAGTCTCCTATTTTAGGATTTCGAATGGTAATGATGTTGTTGTGTCTCTTATTGGGTCAAAAACAAGAGTTGCCCCTCTAAGAGTAGCCTCTATTCCTCGTTTGGAACTAATGGCCGCAGTAATTGCGTCACGTTTTGCTAATAGCGTTGTAAGAAGTACAACTGTAAAAGTCAGCCAACTGGTCTTCTGGTCTGATTCTAAAACTGTCATTAGTTGGCTTAAGTCAGATCAAAAAAGGTATCATCAATTTGTAGCTTTTCGCGTGAGTGAAATTCTCGACACTACTGATTTAGATGGATGGCGATGGATTTCCGGCAAACTAAATGTGGCAGACGAAGCCACAAAGTGGTCCAAAAGTGGTCCCGATTTATCAAATTACAGTCGATGGCAAAATGGTCCGAGTCTCTTGAAACAGCATCCAAGTTTGTGGCCGATAGATAATGGCATAGGTGCTAACGTTGATTGTGAACTTAAACAACATGTACTTCATATAAAAGAAGTTCACCCTTTGGTTCGAATTGAGCGTTTTTCCCAGTGGCGAAGAGCACTTAGATCAGTTGCCTACGCCATACATTATATAAATAAACTTAAAAATAGTACAACGTTGAATAACATATCTCAAGACGAACTGAAAAGGGCGGAGATTGTTCTCCTTAAGCAAGCTCAAATGGACAAATATTTGGAGGAAATAAAAACACTCACATGTGGTGGCAAAATTAGCAAAAGTAGCTCTCTGTATAAGCTTTCTCCTTTTTTAGACAGCGATGATGTCTTACGTATTAACGGCCGGATAGATTATGCTGATGCTCCAGATGATCTTAAACACCCAGCTATTATGCCAAAAAAGAGTTACACCACCGAGCTAATAATACTACATTTTCACGCAAAATACCATCACGGAAATCACGAAACTGCCATAAATGAAATTCGACAAAAATATTATGTGCCTCGTTTAAGAACAACTTTTAGGAAAACTATACGAACATGCCAAATGTGCAAAGTTAGTAAAGCAGAACCAACATATCCACAAATGGCAAGACTCCCTAGGGCTAGGTTATCAGCACATGTTGCACCCTTTACATTTACTGGGCTTGACTTTTTTGGCCCAATTTTGGTTACCGTCAATCGACACAAGGAGAAAAGGTACGGAGCACTGTTCACCTGTTTAACTATTCGGGCCGTTCACATTGAGATAGTACATTCTCTAACCACCAGTTCATGTATTTTAGCTATCCGGAACTTTATGGCCAGACGTGGTACGCCAAGGGAATTTTTCAGCGATAACGCTACCAACTTTGTTGGAGCAGAAAGAGAGCTACGCAACGCTATTAAAGAGGTTGATTGTAATGAATTTGTTCGCAATTTCACAACTTCTACTACTAAATGGAATTTTATTCCGCCCGCTGCCCCACATATGGGCGGATCGTGGGAACGTATGGTACGTTCTATTAAAACCGTTTTTTATAAAATAATGCCATCGAGATCCGTTAATGACGAGACAATCCGCAGTATGATGGCTGAAGTCGAAAATATTATAAATTCACGGCCGCTTACCTATGTACCAATAGACAACGAAAATCAGGAGGCGTTAACTCCTAACCATTTACTGTTAGGGAGTTCAAATGGCATGAAACCATTAGCTGATTACGATGACTCCAACATGGTTGTTAAGAATAGCTGGCTACAATCGCAGATGTATGCCCAGACCTTTTGGAAAAGATGGCTGTCAGAGTATTTACCATCACTTACATGTCGAACCAAATGGTTTGAAAACACTAAACCCTTAAGTACAGGTGACTTGGTTGTTGTGGTTGACCCTTCGTTCCCGCGAAATGTGTGGCCCAGGGGAAAAGTATTAGAGACTACAGTTGCAGCTGATGGCCAAGTTCGTAGAGCGAAGGTCATGACGTCCCGTGGGGTGCTAGAAAGACCAGTAACAAAATTGGCCTTGCTCGACGTGGCTTCAAATAGGGAGTAGGGCTACGAATGTCCTTCTTGCCATACTGCGGCGGGGTGTTAACGCCACTGTCGTTCAATTGTTATCGGTTACTTATTTATCGTAGTTATCACCTTATTGTAATCGCAATCTGTCCAAAAGAATGTAAAAATCTCAAACCTACAGGCGCATTTTTTTTGTATTGTAAAAGAAAGTCATTTTTAAGGTCATACACCAAAGAATTCAACAGTCGTGAAATTAAAATTTAACTCACTTTGTCAAAACTACATAGACTAAACATATTTTGTAAAAAAAAAAAATCATTTGTCGCGCTCTGTTTCATACTAAAAAGTACGTAATTATATAAATTGAATAATTTGTAACTATTTATATAAATTTCTAATATATGCTTAATAATTAGGAATTTCAACATACAAATACAATGAATTTTGAATAAACTGAATTTATCGAACTTTGTATTTGTTGTTAATAATCTTGCGAAACGGGCGCTCGGGCAGATTCCCGCAACACTCGCACTTCAAGTATTTTTGGACCATATTAACAATTTTTTTAACTTTTTCCATATTTTTGGTTTATAAAACATTAAATACTAACCCCCATATCAATAAAAAATTAAAGTATGGTTTTTAAGGGCTTATTTGAGGATGTCTATGCAAATTGTCAAACAAGCCCTTAAAAAGCCTACTATAATAATAATAAATACTAGCGTAAATATGTAACCAAATTGGATATTTGCCTAACGAAGACTTCCCCGTTGATGTCATTTTACAGAAGTTTATGCATATTTGCAATCAGTGTACACTTGAACAGATTATATCAAAAGCCAAGCTGACTATAATAAATCTGACATTCGTACTTTTTAAATATATATTTTTGTATTAAATTTTTAATTTTTTTTTTAATTTCCCCGTTCAAACACAAAAGGTAAATGCAAGTGGGTGAAGTTTTTGAATTCGCCTGATATTACCTGGTTAAGTGTACCCTGGCCCATCTAGAAAACAGAAACTCGAAAAACCTTCTAAGAAAAAACGTACTAGATGCCAAAAAAGTGCTACCATTTAGGATAACACAAAAATATGTGGACATCTTCATTCTGTTTCTTCTGTCAAAAACCATGCTGCAATTAAAAGCATGTTAAAAATATTTGCGTAAATTGCATAAACACGACATAAAATTGAATCAGTATTAATAAATGTATATAAACTTTTGAAAAAAATGGCTTTCACTGAAGTATGTATCAAAAACGATACATAGCTAGAATTATGTACTATTTTTAAAGCTCAATCTACGGTTAAGTCAGATAATTTTGATAGTTTCAAAATGGCCAAATACGGCCAAAATTTTAAAAGTAAATTTTAAAAATAAATTTTTCAAGTAAAAAATTCGACCGACCCCCACTAATTCCCCCTTAACATATTTCTGGAACATATAGGGGGTAAGTATGTTCCAGGAATATGTTTGAAGGGCTGTCAATTTAAAAAAAATGAGGTTAAAACTTCTACAACTTCCCCGGTGTCGCCCCTAGAGAAATAAAATGTATCACAAGCCCCCATTAATTTTCCCTTCCAAACCTATTCTTAGAGTACCCTTACCCCCTATCTCTATCACTTGACGGGGCTGCCATACAAAATTTTAAGAAAAGAGAGAGCTAAAATATGACACCGACCGACCCCTATTTATAAATTAGAAATATTGCATAAATAAAAAAACGGATAAGAATAAAAAGAGGTTGGGCATTTCAAAAGTCCATTGTGGTATTTTAGATTCGGCACAGCCAAATACAACGCTCTTACTTATTTTTGGTTTATTTAAAAAATTTCGTAAAAATATGATTTTTGTTTTAAAATTTAAAGTGAAAAGAGCAAGTGCTTGCCGTAGTAACCCTGTTAAATCCATTAAGTATAATTTTCTTCACGAAATGATAAATAGCTTATTTTTTTTTTAATTTCGCTGCATAATGCAAGAAAATAACAATACAAAAAGTAGAATAAAAAATAAAATACTTGTTTACAAGACCGCACTTAATTAATTTAAGAGCCTCAAACCCATCACTTAACATTGCACTTATTGTATTTTGGGTGTATTTAAAAAGAAACTAAAAGAAGTTTTTATGTTTTTGAAAAAAACAAAATTTAAAAGCATTAAAGAATAGATGTATGCATACAAATGCATTCATTTAATATTTTGCTACATTTTTTTACATATAAATATATAGAATGTATGTAGAAATGTAGACATACTTATATGTGTACGTGCAAATCTGTATATGGGCATAATGTAGTAACATTAAAACCACTTTAAAATACAGAAACTTGCAAAAAGTTATAAAAAAATATAAGTTTATATGATAACATATACATACATATATACATATGTGCAACAAAACAAAACAGTGACGCTTGTAACGTTGAACATAAAAAGCATAAATATTTTATAATATTTATGCTGCAATGTTTTATGCATTTAAAATGTAAATTAATGTCCAATTTTTGGTAAATCTATTTAAAAAAAATAAATGACTTTAAATTATTCCTTAAAAACAAAATAGATTTTCAAATAAGTTAAAGCTTTATTACTTTAGTTTAAGCTGCGAGTTTTAGGGTATTATAACAATTAATCTTTGTAGCACAAAAAAAAGCAAACAAGAAATGCATACGATTTCTTCAGAAAGTTTTTTCTTGCGGTTCTTTAAAATGTTATTGTTCTACGCTATTCGTGTTAATGCATACAAAATATCCATACATGTGTTTGTGTAAATATTCTTACACAAACATATACTTACATACATGTTGGGCGTGTGTGGAATGTCGTCACATTAGCACAACATGTGTCCCATAAAAGTCTTCCTTTGTTTGGCTGGCCACATAATAGCAGCACAAGCAACAGCCACAACAACTGTTTAAATCGACTTATGTATGTATGTGTGTCAAGCAGACAAGCATAAAAAGGTTAAGCACTTTTAACCGTGAAGCACATTAAAAGTTTTATTTTATTTTTTTTAACACATACACTTTCAGACATAAATACATGTTTTACATTAATATTTATTTATGTATGTAGGTTTGGTGACCGTGAAAGCTTATTAAAGAGCACTAAAAGAAAAGAATCAACGAAGAGCGAAATAAAAATATTAAAGTACAGCGATGCCGACTTAGCTATTTGAGAGCTAAATTTAGCTCTTTTTAATTGCTTCTAATTCGAAAATTTTCCCTTTAGCTCTTTTTTAAAAAAAGGAGCTAACACAGCTCTTTTCAAATGTGAAAACGGCACGTTTGGTACTTTTTGCATTTATAGTAAATTTTTCCGTTTTTACCCTATTTTTTTTTTCTTTGTGGCATTAACGGAACATACAAGACTATTCAATGATTTATTTCATTAATTACAAAGCTTGATAAATAAAATCATTATACCGACAAATGACTTCGATTATATAGCTGCAGAATTTGAATCTTAAATAAATAACAACTAGGATAACTTTCAGAAAGCATGCGAAGATTTTAATATAACTGAATCAGAAAAACATATCGTTAAACGTAGTATAATACAGTTCATAAAAACTCTTATTTATGAAATTATGGCAAAGCTTCCAATAAATTTTAAGATGTTGGAATAAATTTCGGCATTTAGGGTAAAACACGTTTTTTACAGGATTCAGAAAATACTTTATGTATTTTAAAAGAATTTGAAGATGATTTTAAAGAAATTGAAAAGCTGTAAAATTGATTAAAAAATTAAAAATTGTACCAGTGAAAAAATTAAGATAGCACCGAATAATTTTGGATCGAATTGCATCATTGTTTGTTTTAAAATTTCTTCGTATCCATGTTCTGCTGCTTAAGTGGAAATAAACATTCAGTGCTATTAATTTTTTTTAAGAACAAACTAAGAAGCCGCATGGCTTTGAATACGGTTAATAGTTTAATTCATATAAGATATGGTTTACAAAAGGTGTTTAAACTACGAGTTACCAGCAAGCGTATATGTAAAAATAAATCCAATTGAAACATAAAATAATATAATATAATAACAAATTTATGGCCGGAAGAAGAAAATGTTACTCTTTTTGAAAATGATTGTTCTTTTTTGACTTAACTTATTTACATATATGGAAATGTGCATGGTCATATTCAAGGTATATTCAACAAGGTAGGAATAACTGATTAGCTGACTTCTATTTCCGCCATATGATTTCTAACTTAGCTTGGACACTTGTTTATGTTATACAATGGCTGTGTATACTGTGTGTATGTGTGTTCGCTACATTTTCGACAACCAAGCTGGAATTAGCAACAACAAAATACATGCTGAAATTTTACAGGAAGTTGTTGTTTTAGGGACGTTTCCACCTTCTTATTCCACCATGATCATATTGTTAATATGGATAAACATATGTATCAATTGCTGCTGTAAAATAAGTTATTTTAATAAATACATTCATCGATTTAAAACGGAAAAATCTTCAATTTTTAAATTTAGCTCCTTTTAGCTCTTTTTGACTACTCGGTTGGCTCTTTTTGCCTCTGAATTGTTGGCATCACTGTAAAAGTACATCTTTACCAGCGTTGCCAGGGTAGCTAACAAAAAGTTACGTTTTCCATTCAAAAATGTTAAATTTTTTTCATAAAAAATTACAGAAAGAAAAAAAGGCTTAGTCATAAAGAGTTTTTTTGGGCAGCAAATTTTAATAGAATTTAGACAATTAAGTTTGAAAAAGATTAATGCACTTAACATACAGGGTCTTCGCCGGCAAGGTAGTATATACTTTGCTTGTTTATAATTTTTTATTAAATGAAAGAAAATGGATCTTATATCGATAAATATTTTATTTAATGTCGGCAATTACGTATGAAATACAATATCAGATAAATGTCCGCGTTTGTAAGCCTCACAAAAGCGAGTCCCTTTTACACTACATTCTCACACATTTCACGCGGTATTTCATTACTTTCATCACGAATATTTTGTTTGAGTTAGCGGTTTGTTTGCATAATTCTTGCTTTTCAGATATCCCCACAAAAGAAGTCCGGAGCAGTCAAACCAGGCAAATCAGCATTACAATATTTTGAAATAGCTTAGTGTGGAAAGAGGTCTTGCAGTAATTCCTGGCTGCATGCACTGTAGCACCGCCTTGTTGATACCACATGCTAACCAAGCCCAAAGCGTGCAGTTGTGGCATTTTAAAGTTTTCAGTCATATCACTATATCGCTCCCAATTTAGAGTTACCGTTTTC
Source organism: Melanophora roralis (assembly GCA_963583895.1). Lineage (NCBI taxonomy): Eukaryota > Metazoa > Arthropoda > Insecta > Diptera > Rhinophoridae > Melanophora > Melanophora roralis. Next base: position 26,321,359 of record OY757187.1, on the reverse strand, counting down.
AGTTTTAAAAAAGTAAGGTCAACTGATTTTTCCTGACCAAATTGCATACCAGACTTTCATTTTTAATAGATGCAAAGGTGACTGATGAATAGTTTGAGGGGTTTCCATTGCCCAGAACTGACTATTCTGTTTATTCACATATCTGTTTATGATTTTGTTATGAAAATCGGGGTTGTCATTGGCGGGCTGTAACATGCTATTGACATATTTACGGCTGCGCAAGCTCTTTTGTCAACTGAATCTTAAATGGAGACAAATGCAAATCCTTGTGCAAAATTGTGGCCAAAGTTGTTCCTTGAAGATAAAGCTCCTGAGCACGGTATCGAATAAAGGTTGATGGATTGTTTTGAACACTTTTTTGAGCAGAAGTAATGTTTTCAGCCGATCTTGCAGTACGCTTTGTTCCATGCTTGGGCCTATCAGCTACAGTCTCTCTTTCTTCGAAATCATTCACTACACGATAAGTAGTGCCTCTTGTTGGCACGTTGTTTCTCCTAAAAATTTCACGTAACTTTCTTATCGTCATAGTAATCAATGATTGAGATTAAAAAAACATTTTTAACGACTAATACAAGTTGGTTTACCTTATATTTTTCCATAACAAATTTGCGCGTCTCTACTTCACGACTGCCAAATATAAACTGTCAAGACTAATGTTTACCAAAAAGGTGCCCGGCCCACGGACACCCTTTACTTAGTTAGTTTTCAAATGTTTGTTAATACAAAGGCATTAAAATTAAAAACAAAAATAAGTAAAGGGGCTCTTCTCAAAACTTGTCGCGTTGTTGAAATATTTTCAAAAGAAGTTTATTATATTGTGTGAAAAAAGAGCGGGGGAGTGCTTGCAAACGTGCCGCGTTGTGTCGAAGAAGGGCTTATATATTTTATATAAATATATATTATAACTGCCAACAAATATGGTAAATGTTCACTTGGAAAACTACTCTGAAGAGCAGTTACCGAAAAAAAATTTGCACAGTTAGGTTTAAGTGCAGATTACGTTGATGTTTCTATGTTAATTGCCTTAGAATGCCAAGAATTGACCAAACCCGTAAATTTATACATATTTCGTAGAGGGTCAAAAAAGTTCCATAAAATGTAACAAATGTAAATAAATGGCAACGCCGATTTTTGACACTTAACTAGAAATAAGCCCGCTACTTTGCAGGCGCAGTTGTAATTATTTTTTAAAAAAATTTTTTGCCAGGAAATATCAGGAACATTTAAAAATACCTATAGTTTTCTATACAATATTAGTCAAGTATATCTTTCTTTCAATTTCTCAATGAAATATTTTAAGGACCCTTTACCTTAGTCTGGTTTAAGTTAATTTTTCTGCTTTAGATTCTAAGTAGAAAATTCAAAAAGAGGTCGCTTATTAGAAAAGGTGCCAAACTCAATCAAGGCCAATAGTCCCAAAATTAAGGAAACAATTTATTTTATTTTAGGTATTACAGTATGCACAAAGTTTCGCAGTGAGTGAAGTTATCTTGGTTTTTGGGTCAATTATTACTACAATAGGAACCGTCAATAATATACTTATTTGCATAAAATTTAGTTGGCTGATTTTTATTTTGAAAGTGATGCATATATGTTTAGCAATAAAGTTATATTAATTTTCCGGAGTTGGATTAATGCGGGACCCATGGTAAACTTTAGATTGTTTACTGCAGGATCCTATTTATTATTTAGCGGCATAAGCTAAAAAATATACGCAAATTTTCGTGGGAAGAAAAATAATATTTAAAGCATTCATACCTCAAAAAAATTATTATGGGATGATATTTAAAAAGGGGTTGATCCCTGATTAAAGAAAGTTGTATGTAGCGAATTTCATCAAAATATTTAAAGCAAATTTCATCAAAATATTTAAACAAATACCACCTGCACTTTGTTCACAAAAGTATATGCTTACAGATCCGGATATGCTTTCAAGACTCGTAGTCTCCAAATTTATAAAAAAATTACCAAAAATATAAAACGAGTACTTTTTGTTTCCTTAGATGTCTATCTTCTGATCTTAATCGGTGTCGATAGTACTATGTTTCATATTTTTACAAAAAAAAAAGAAAGAATATTTTTATCAATCAAAAATTTGGTTCCTAAATTTATCTTAAATCGTGCTTGAAATTTTTAAGTATCATTCGTACTTAGATTTTTTTAAATCGAGTTTAGTCGAGATTATTTAAAAAAATTAAAACTAAATAACTTTTTGCTTTTATTTAAAAACAAAGTATCTCCGTAGCTTAGATGATAGATAGCACGCTTGAGCTGTAGTTAAGGGAGTCCAAATTCCAGCTGCAATAAGTACAGAAAAAAAATGTTTAAATAATAAAAACAAATATTTGTAAAATAAAAATATAAAACTACTCTTTCCCAATAAAGCTCCCGTATGTCAACAAAGTGTTTCTATTTTTTGTTTAGGCTTAAATAAGCTTTTCAGGGTTACATTTAGTATGGTTTCGAACCTAAGTCAATCTTGTTTGGCCTACATGTAGTTTTAAGTAAAATATTTGTACCAGATAGATTTTTATTAATTTGACCATTCTTTTGCCCCAAAAAGAGGCATTTCATCAAAAAACTAGAAAAATTAGTAAGTTTTTATTTTTCTAAAATTAATTCAATAAATACAGTTTCTTCTTCTTTATTAAATATTCTTCTTTATATACAACTTTTTATAAACTGTATGTGACAAAAAATATACAATACTATTTTTAAATTTAAGAAAAACATTGCTCTGCCTAAAATTTATTCTTGTTAATGACAATACGTTCTTAAATAAAAAAATGTAATGTATTTTTAATTCTTTACATTGACAGTTGTAGGTAATTTTAAAACATGTGTTGTTTTATCTTAGGTTTCTTTTAAAGCAGATTTTCCCTTATGCTATCTCCTTTCCGCGAAAAGTTCTGTTTTTTTTGTTCGAAATGAAACCAAAATGGTTTTATTACACTACAGTCCGGGAAATTAAATTTCATTGTTTTTTTGCGTTTATTACACTGTTTATAATGGTGGCTGTTGTATCAGCAACAGTCTGTACTTATGATTTTTAATGTTTTACATATTTAAAATAGTGTGGAAAGAGCAGCAGTGGGAAGTGGCATAAAGAAGATTTATGTTTGACATTATGACTTGGTTAAAAAAAAAAACAACCGACAAAAAGTTTTGTACAAGTATAATTGTAAAAAATAAATTTTGTTTTTATCATAAATTTTATTTTCATGTTTTTCTTTTTTAATGGCAAGTGATTAATTATACATGATGTTGATTAAATTTAAATTAAAAGACCTAAAGAAATAAAAATGTAAAAAATATTACTTTCGGTATCGCTGAATAATCAGAAAAAAGCATGAAAGTTTTAAACATTTCTGTTTAAAATATGTGTCTTTTAAAATTTAATATTAAATGGTTTAAATAAAACTTAAATTTTTTATATTTAAATTTTGCTATATTTTTACCAATTTCTTGTAAAATGTTAATTTAAAAAACAAAAAAATGGTATTATATTATTAAGGAGGTTTGATTTCCTCCAAAGAAAGGTTTTTGTTTTTAAAAAATAACCTCAGCAGGTAAAAGGTGACGTATGATTAATATTTATGTTGCTTATACGTACAATGAAAAATTTTAGGAAACATATATGCAGAGTTGGGCAAAATACATGCTTCGCTGTATTTGAAATACAAAATACAAAATACTTCTTCCGCTTGTATTTCAAATACAAAATACCAAATACTTTCAAGTCGAGTATTTCAAATACAAAATACAGTATTTTAGTATCTTTTATTTGAAATACAAAATACAAAATTCATTTATAACCATTAATCATGAACACAAGATATTTAAAAGTTAAGTTAGATAAGCAGCCTCTTGTTGAAGAATACATATGTATATAAATCCTGCAAAAAACAATTTTTCTACAGGTCCTGATGAAAACAGACTGGTGTTAAATTTTATGAAAACAGTTTTCTGCAAGGTACATTCAACAAGGTAAACCCAAGGCGAATTCAAAAAATTCGCCCTCTGCATTTCCTTTTTGTGGTTGAACGGTAGAATGTAAGAAAAATTAAAAATTTAATAAAAAATTATATTTTTATAACGTGAAAATATCAAATTGATTTTAATCAGCTGGGCTCTTAATATTACCTGGTTAAATGTGCCTTGAGCTGGGCCCTTAATATTACCTGGTTAAATGTGTCTTGGTTCTCTGTATGTGCCTTGTACGTGAAAAACAAATTAAATGAAAAGTAAAGTAATATCCAGGAGAATTCAAAAATTCGCCCTCTGCATTTCTTTTGTATACCCTTCACATAGTGATAAGGGTATATATCAGTTTGTCATTCCGTTTGAAATTTCTTAATTTTCCATTTTCGACCCCATAAAGTATTAATATTCTGGATCCTTATAGATAGGGAAGTTGATATAGCCATGTCCGTCTGTTAAAATCAAGTTTCTTGAGCCAAATAAAGTGACCAGTTATTGGTGTCAAACTTTTGTAAGTATCCTAGAGATAATCACTAATTAAAATTAGCAAAATCGGTTGACTATTGACCGAGATGTAAACAAAAAATCAAAATAACCCATATTTTAGGACAAAATCCGTGCACACATCACTATATATCTCAGTGAACATAGTCATTCTTGCCACAAAACTTGGCACGGACACTCTGAAAATAGGGACCTCAAAAGGAAAAAGTTTTTTTCAGATAGGATCAAGGGAAGTGCTTTTTTCTCTGCAATTGCACAAATTTTGTAAAATTTTTCATGCGCTAAATCTTAGAAATTATAACAGCTATCGACCTACACTTTGGAGAAAAAATTTTTTGAGTGGGGGCAGGAGAAAGTGTAGCTCCCATACAAATTAACAATTTTTATGAAATTTTTGATACGCTATATATCGGAAACTATAACAGCTATCGACTTCTAGTCTTCTACAAAAAGTAATTGTATGATAAGGCCTACACTTTGAAAAAAAACATTTTTTGGGTAGGGGCAGGAGAAGGGTTAGCTCCCATATAAATAAAAACTTTTTATTACATTTACGAAACGCTATGTCTCGGAAACTATAACAGCTGCGGACTTTAAATGGTCTACAAAGAGTAATTCGACAACAAGACCTACGCTTTAAAGGAAAGAATTTTTGGGTGGGGGGTGAAAATACAAATGAACAATTTTTATGAAATTTTCGGAACGGTATATCTCGGAAATTATAACAGGTATCGACTTCTAGTGTTCTACAAAAAGTAACTCGATGATAAGACCTACATTTTGGGGAAAAAATTTGGAGAGGAGCAGGGGGACTAGGCGATCCCATTAAAATAACAACTTTTATTAACCAAATAAGACTATTTCTTTAAGCTTTAGGTCTATTTTTATGTTTATTTTTTTGCAAAATTTTTTCAATATTTCGCCACTCCGTTGTGTTTTAAAACCAGAATAACAACTTTAATATTTAACTGAAATAACCTCCTGATGATGCCACACAACGGAGTGGCGAAATATTGAAAAAATTTTGCAAAAAAATAAACATAAAAATAGACCTAAAGCTTAAAGAAATAGTCTTATTTATTAACATTAAAAAGGTCAAAAAACTAGAAAAAATAGATAATTAAACTTGTATTAACCTTTTAATACGAAAAATGTCTCTTGATCTCAAACCTTCTTCATATATTTCTGTTATTCATACGAACGTTAAGTCAGTTGTGCAGTTTTCTATAGACTTTAAAACTGGCACAAGGTATTTTTATTATAAAATTTGCAGTACAAAATAACTTTGCTAGGTATATTAAAAGAGCAATGTGAAGGGTATATAAGATTCGGCAGAGGCAAATATAGCGATCTTACTTGATGTGTTTAAAAGTGTGAATGCCAAAAAAATTTTAATTTTTATACAAAACTTAATTTTTTTGAAATTCACATTTCAAAACATCCGCTTAGCTCTTGGTATTACCTGAATGAGTGAAAGTACGTGCCTTGATAAGGCGAAGACGTGAATGAATACGCAGACAAAGTTTCCATTTTTTTTAAATTTAAAAAAATAAATTTTTTTTTATATTGTAAAATTTTTCAATTTTTCTAATGACAACTTTTTGTATAACAAAAAAATGTATTTTGCAAAAATGTATTTTGCCATCATAAGTATTTGAAATACAAAATACTTCAGTGTTTGGTATTTCAAATACAAAATACAAAATACATTAGAAGGTGGTATTTCAAATACAAATACAAAATACGTATTTGTATTTCAAATACGTATTTCAAATACAAGTATTTGAAATACTGCCCAACCCTGCATATATGTATGTTAGGACGAAGGCCATAAAAAAGTAACGCATAATGAGACTTAAAATCAACTTTTTTTACTTAAATGTGTAAAAATGTTAAAAGTGATAAACATATGAAAAATATGTTTTGTGCTGCCCCAATAGATTAAATATATATAAGCCGTATTAAAACATATGATAAGTTTATAAACACAAAACAAATATTTTTTCAAACTTAAATCAATTGTTTCGACTTACTCTCTTGCAGCAAAAATTTGATATAAATTTAATATTTACTCGTTGATTATTTATGGTTGAATTATTTGTTTAAAGACAATTCTGTTATTAATGGGTGATTTTCCAAAGCTTTCGGATTTAATCAAGAAAAAAAAAAACACATTAAATTTTTTAATCTATTATATAAAGAAGGGGTGTATGTATGTATGTATGTATGTATGTATGTATGTATGTATGTTTGTATGTTTGTATTTTATAGCTGGCCACACCAGTGGACCGATTTTTTTGAAATTTTTACAGGGAGTTATCTCAAGTCTGGAAGGAACAATAGGCTACTTTTTTTTTAAAAACTATTGCTGCCACGCCCACAACACGCCCAATTGTGTGGGAAGGTTAGGTTATGAATGGCCTAACAAAATTACCCAAGGCCATATTGATCAAACGCGTAGAGCTAAATACATGAAATTTATAACACGTGTTAAGCTCTACATGTTTGTTTAAATGCACATGAATTTTTAAACATTGGGCCCGTAAAGGGATAAAAAGGGGGCAAAAAGGGAAAAATCTGTAACCTACTATCTTTTGATGTATATAAGATAGAAACAAAATTTAAAAAGTTTAGCGTTTTCCTTAAGAAATAAACAGACAGGTATCTGGAGTTTTTTTTTTAAACTTTGGTCCGAAAGGGCGAAAAAAGGGGTTAAAATTATATTTTGGTACTTTTTGGTACTTTTTTGTTACTTTTAAACCAATAAAGATAGAAAAATTTTTCAAATTGCGTTCGATAGGTTTTACAAAAATATGATTACGTTTTTCGCACTTTTTTCAAATTTTGGGCCCAAAGGGTAAAAAAAGGGTTACAAATATATTTTGATTTTTTTTTCGTTTTTTGTAACTTTTAAACCAATAACGATAGGAACATTATTCAAATTAAGTGTAACAGGTCTAAAAAATATGAGTACGTTTTTAGACACTTTTTTAATTATTAAATCCTAAGGGCAAAAAAGGGTTAAAATTAGGTTTTAGTACTTTTTGTAACTTTAAAATCAATTAAGATAGAAACATAATTTAAATTCCTCTTTCAGACCGATTTTTGGAAATTAGTTCACACATAAGCGGCTTTTAAAGTTAAAATTTTGAAGGTAAAAAAGTGGGCGGTGCCACGCCCATAAAAGTAAAACTTATTATGCTGGTACTTTTATTGCACTGATTTTTTAAAATTGGCACACATATAGAAGGCCTCTAATTCCGAAATTTTAAAGGACAAAAATGGAGGATTGCAGCGCCCACAAAAATGTAAGTTTTCATACTGGTTCTTCTATTGTTGCAATTTTTATGAAGCTCAAAAATAGACCGATAATATTTATTTTCGGTACAAAAATGGGTGGCATAAAGATAGACAAACGTGAAAAATAATGTGAAGATAAGGCCATATTTGAGCCAGTTATAGCCCAAAACGCTTAATCCGGGAGGACATTTGTATTGGAGCTCTGTCGAAAAATTAACTGATCATCACCACAAACAACATGCTTTTTTCTTATGCCAAAAGACTTATCTGTTCCAAATTTCATCGAAATATCTGCAAAAATGCGGTCTCTACTTTGTTTACAAGAATACATTAATAAGGCTGAATTCCAAAACGCAATTTGCTTTGCATTAAAAATTTTCTTCTTCTTCACTTATTCACTCTTTACAATTTGGAAAACGTTTTTTGCTTCCAGGACATTAATATAATTGTAAGCACTCATTTGGAAGTAGAAGATATTACCAGAAACATCATCTTTGATTTCAGGAAAAACTTGAAATTTCGTGATGCAAAGCAAACTGCGTTTTGGAACACAGCCTAACTCCCAGCCGGACGGATGGACTGACAGGTTTTAATCGACTCAGAAAGTGATTCTGTGTCGATCGGTATAATTGGAGGTGGGTCTCAGACCTTTTTCTTTGGTGAGGCACAAAAATTTGCTTAAAAGCATAATAAAATTTGAATTTAACAATATAAGAGAATTTTGAACACCTTTTGAAAAATATTTGATATGTGATCCCTGTATCTATATTATATAAAGAAAGGTTGTATGTATGTATGTATGTATGTATGTATGTATGTATGTATGTATGTATGTATGTATGTATGTATGTATGTATGTATGTATGTATGTATGTATGTATGTATGTATGTATGTATGTATGTATGTATGTATGTATGTATGTATGTATGTATGTATGTATGTATGTATGTATGTATGTATGTATGTATGTATGTATGTATGTATGTATGTATGTATGTATGTATGTATGTATGTACGTATGTATGTATGTATGTATGTATGTATGTATGTATGTATGTATGTATGTATGTATGTATGTATGTATGTATGTATGTATGTATGTATGTATGTATGTATGTATGTATGTATGTATGTATGTATGTATGTATGTATGTATGTATGTATGTATGTATGTATGTATGTATGTATGTATGTATGTATGTATGTATGTATGTATGTATGTATGTATGTATGTATGTATGTATGTATGTATGCATGTATGTATGTATGTATATATGTATGTATGCATGTATGTATGTATGTATGTATGTATGCATGTATGTATGTATGTATGTATGTATGTATGTATGCATGCATGTATGTATGTATGTATGTACATACACATGTATGTATGTATGTTTGTAATTTATAGCTGTCCACACCAGTGGATCGATTTTTTTGAAATTTTTACAGCGAGTTACTTAAAGTCTGGAAGTAAGGGGCTAAGATTATATATAGAAGTTTATAAATAATTTTTGCTTATTAAAACTTTCTGAATATCCAAAACTGTAAGCCTGGTAAATTTCCAATTTTTATGAGCTAAATAAATAGTAGGGCTGACTTATTATTTATTGCAACTTATGTGGGGCAACCAATAAATTTAAAAAAATATAAATTCTTTTGTGTTTACATATTTGAATAATTTTACTATGATTGGGGTAGCGAAGCACACCGGGGCTTAGCTAGTTTACATATAAAATCTTTGAGTCGATAGAACAAATTATGTTAATTAATGCGCAAAGGTAATCTTATGATTTGTTGACCACGATTACACCTGAAGTAGTTTATACGCTGAGTCTAGTTTGGACATACCCTTCTTACAAATTGTCTGGTGTCTTACTAATAAATGCTTTAATATCTGTGGACTTTTGACAAAACCACTTATTTAAAAAAAGTGAAATTTACAGGAGAGCAAAAAAACTACTTAAACATCGCAAGATACATCGTGATTATTATCTAAAAAGTTTTAAAACGTTAAATTATGAAGTAAGTTAGTTGAACTATTTTCCAATATTGAATTTTTGCATGTACTTGCGATGTTAAGGTAGTTTTTTTGCTCTCCTGAAAATTTCACTTTTTTCAAATAAGTGGTTTTGTCAAAAGTCCACAGATATTAACATCCAGTAGATCAATCATTGCGGGTTTGACTCGGTAAACAAAAGCTTTAATAATGCTTAATTAAGCACGATTTAGTCCTCAATTGATCGCATGGGACGTGAAATATACTATTCACCGAACCCACCTCTCAAGTGGGTCATTGTTTAACGTGTATCCAAACGCAGATCTTCAGCTTCGGAGAAAACAATTTTTAATCATCGCAGGATAGCGCTTGTTATTTACAGTAACTTTTCTGCCTTCATCATCTTCGAAAAAGTGTACTCCAATAATTCTACCAGGCTATAGTCCATACACACAAAAAATTATCTAAGAAAACTTTACTTAAATCAAGCCATAGCGGTGTCAAAAGTACGGTGAGTACGGTTTTTCTTAAATCAAGTACGAAATTTCTTACTCCAAGTAAAATTTTTTAAGTATGAATTTCTTGCTTTTAGCCACAATTAAGCCAAAAAAGGATTGATTTAATTTCGGAACCGTACTTGATGTAAGCGTGAAAAAGATTGATTTAAGCAACTGGATTAATTAGAAAGTGAATTGTCATTTTTTTGACTTATGGAGCTTTATTAAAGAAGAAGAATTTTATATTTTTTTTTATTTTATAATTAATTTATAATTTAAAATTTTCATTTTTTGTACTTACCGTACAAGAATAAAATTCTTGATTTTAGAAAGCGAGTTTTCTTTCTGTGTACCAAACAGTTAATTTTTAGGCTTAGTTGACTGCTTTGCAATGCATCTGTCTGCTAGTTACATCAAATATTGTAATTCTTCTTGCTTGCGTTGCTATTAATCCAAAAATTTGCTTTGTCCCTTAACACAACTTTTTGATAAAAAAGTGGATCTTTATCTAACTTTGCCGGCGTCATTCACCCAAAAGTTGTGGCATAAATTATTGTACCCCCTGTATTTTTAAAAATTTTCCACCCAGGTTCCTTAGCAGAGTTTTCCACGTAAGCTGTAACGTGTAGAGTGAGGTCAGCATGAAGTTTTTTTTTTTCATTCAAACGAAACAAACCAAAGCCTTTTTAATTTTGTTCGATGGTGCAGTTGTTTGCCGTGTTTTATAACAAGACTATCGATAGAGTAAAAGTTGATCAAAATTTGTATCTTAAGTATACCTTACTTTACTTTCTGGTTTTTAACAGAATAAAATTTAAAAAAGAGCTCCGGCGATACTTTATTTTTTCTTTGTTAAACACTTTTTTCTATGATTTTAAAAGGAAATAAACAATTTCTTTAAAATTGTTTTAAAACTTTTGTAAAAATATATTAAAAAAATTTTTTCATTTACTTTAAAAATTTTTCCATACGCCTTATTTTTTATTTATTTAGGGAGTTTCCCCTTTTTTCGGGATTTAAGTTAAAAAATGTACCTGACTTTAACAAACAGTTTTATTTTAAAATCTCTTAATCACACTATTAGCCGTAACAATATTGTTATTGTTATTGACATCTATATTTCACACTCATAAGCATAATATCTGCTATAAATCAACCAGTCATTTATCTGTAACGATTTTTACCTTTTTCATGTCAGTTGTCACAAAATATGTCTGTTCATGTATATTAAACACGTGTTTTGAAATGACCTGATATAAATATTTCGAGACAGATATCATTTGTCATATTTTTTTAATATGTTTTTTATTTATATAAAAAAGTATTTATAACAGACATGAACTGTACACATATTGATGTAATATAAAATCTCATTAAAAGATTTTTGTAAAGAAAATAAATTAAAAAAGTAATATTAAGGAAGAAAAAGAACTGAAAAATAATATGTTTATGTATGTATGTATGTATGTATGTATGTATGTATGTATGTATGTATGTATGTATGTATGTATGTATGTATGTATGTATGTATGTATGTATGTATGTATGTATGTATGTATGTATGTACGTATGTATGTATGTATGTATGTATGTATGTATGTATGTATGTATGTATGTATGTATGTATGTATGTATGTATGTATGTATGTATGTATGTATGTATGTATGTATGTATGTATGTATGTATGTATGTATGTATGCATGTATGTATGTATGTATGTATGTATGTATGTATGTATGTATGTATGTATGTATGTATGTATGTATGTATGTATGTATGTATGTATGTATGTATGTATGTATGCATGTATGTATGTATGTATGTATGTATGTATGTATGTATGTATGTATGTATGTATGTATGTATGTATGTATGTATGTATGTATGTATGTATGTATGTATGTATGTATGTATGTATGCTCTTGAGTTTTTTTAGATTAATCACTCAACTAAAAAATCTTACTTTTTAAATAGTTTTTAAAATTTAAAAAATAATAATTTTTATATTTCTTTTTTTACAGTATCTTGCAGTACAGTAACAGTTACAAAATGTCAAGCCGCCTTAAGGACCCTGCAAGCTTTTCAGTTCTTTCGTCCTACATGCCTGTGTAAAGAGCCTGGAATGGATCCCGATTGTAATCATTTTCGGGATTTTCTTTTTGATCATCCTTGTGGATTTGTGCTTAAAAAAGGTATGTTAAAATAAAAAGACATCACAACTAACAAAATGCTTAAGATTTTATCAAATGAAATAAAGAAATTAATTTTATACTTCCTCAATTGTTTTCAAGTGTTTTTGACACGTGATTTAGATTTTTTTAAGATCTCACGTGCTAAGTTTTATTTAGTTTATTTGAAATAAAAAAACTCAGCCAAAAAGGAGGGTAAACAATTGCAATTAATGAAGAAAGCAAAATTCTTAAGAATCTGGAACTTTATTTGTTCCCGCTTAGAGAAAAGGATACTAACAATGGAGAAAGCCAACAATTGTGTAACTCAACAAAAACAAATTCACAGACAGACACTCTCATTCAAGCTTATTCAGAAAACAAATTGTGTTTTAAGTGTTTTATTGTTTTTCTTGACAATAGAATTGTTATAAGTATTTTTATTTAATATTTAAGATAAAGGAAATAGAAGAGTAAATTAAGGAATTTCCAAGGATTGTAAAAGGCAACAAATTTAATTTTTTAAGAATTTTAGTTGCTTAAATTAAGTTACATTTTAAAACGATTTTTAAAAGAAATTTCTGCTTTATTAAACATTCTGTTGCACTAAGGAGAGAAATATATTTTTATATTGAAAACTCAATAACATTTTTTAAAGCTAAATTATGACTTTATAGTGTAATTTCGAACGTGAATCAATGAGCATAAGATGCCCCAAAACCAGATTATACGTTTGCAGTAGCTTATCAATAGATTACTTTGACTAAGAAATAATTATTTATTTTTTAAATCGTAGCCTGACGAACACTGTAGGGGGTAACTAGTTTCTTGTCTGCTAACACAGCAACACAACAATTAGGCACTAAGCTTGTAAGAAAATTCAATTAATAAACTTTCCTTTTCGGAGCTAGCCAACTAGCAACACGATTTATTTATCTATTTATAAAACTTCTCAGGCCATATAATTTTGATCCCAAAGCGCCAGGTTAAATCAAAAAATATTAACGGGACGAACGACAAATTTTTGGGACCAAATATTCGTCATTTGAAATGAAACTAATTTTTGCGTATTGAACCGAATATAATTATTGCGAATTCAAAAATTCTCCATGAATAAACAATGTTGCAAAAGGTTTATTTTTATTGCTTATGTCAAAGCACGACAACGACTAAGTGTTAGAAAGATTCGTCGTTCATCCTAGTCGTGCCTTAAACGACATTCCTAGGCAAAAGGAATAAAGGGATAAATTCCAAACTTAGGCGTTGCCAACTGATATTAGTTGTGTTCAATAACTTTCTAGTAAGCACTAGCAACGAGAGAGTAAAAATAAATATTCTCAAAATTGCTCTCAAAAATATTTAAAAGTAAATGAACACTTTTACAGTCAAAACTTGCAAGCAAATATATTTTGTTATTAGGTGTGTTCATTTACAGAAAATTATCACTAATTTTCGATAATTATTACTAGTAAGTGTTCACGTACACAACAAATTAGCAGCTAGAGAGCCAAAAAATAGCGTAATTTGTTTAGAAACAAAAATGTTTCTGATAATAGTTGTGTTCAATAACTTTCCAGTAATTACTAGCAACGAGAGAGTCAAAAGAAATATTTTCAAAATTGCTCTCCAAAATATTTAAAAGTAAATGAACACTTTTACAGTCAAAACTTGCAAGCAAATGTATTTTGTTATTGTAAACTTATAAAAATTTAAAACTTTAATTTTTTTTCCAAGCATAACGACAGAAAGAATGTTTGAATAATTTCTGATAGTAAAATTTTTACTAGTAGAAATTATCAGAAACATTTTTGTTTCTAAACATATTATGCTCTTTTTTGGCTCTCTAGCTGCTAATTTTTTGTGTACGTGAACACTTACTAGTAATAATTATCGAAAATTAGTGATAATTTTCTGTAAATGAACACACCTAATTTCTGCTAGTAAAAATTTTACTATCAGAAATTATTCAAACAGTGTTTCTGTCATTATGATTTAAAAAAAATTAAAGTTTTAAATTTTTATAAGTTTACAATAACAAAATACATTTGCTTGCAAGTTTTGACTGCAAAAGTGTTCATTTACTTTTAAATATTTTTTAGAGCAATTTTGAAAATATTTCTGTTTACTCTCTCGTTGCTAGTAATTACTGGAAAGTTATTAAACACAACTATTGTAAACTTATTGAAATTTAAAACTTAAATTTTTTCCAAATGACAGAAAGACTGTTTAAATAGTTTCTGATAGTAAAATTTTTACTAGCAGAAATTATCAGAAACATTTTTGTTTCTAAACAAATTACGCTCTTTTTTGGCTTTCTAGCTGCTAATTTTTTGTGTACGTGAACACTTACTAGTAATAATTATCGAAAATTTTTGATAATTTTCTGTAAATGAACACACGTATTAACTGTATCAAGACTGCAGCATTTTTTTGTAGTATAAGTGTGATTAGAGGAATGCTTTTATTTAAAACGCTGTAAATATATAAAGCGTTTTTATTAACTTGAATAAATCGAAAAGCAACAAAGATAAAAATCGGCATGCGAAGATTTTTGATTGAATAGAAGTATATTAATCATATACAAAAAAACATAAATTTTTTAAAGTTAACCTTGGGAGAAGCTGTTGAAAAGTTACGATCGTTTCATGTAGAGTTGGTGCTGGGTGGAAAATCAAAACCTTTAGGCTGTTCAATTCTAATGGTTTGTCAATACTTAAAGTTAATTTATCCAAGTTAAATAAATTATAAACAAATATAGTCTTTTATTTTGTTTCCTTTTACAACTGATTTAATTAAAAAGGAGGTTGAGCTGACTTGTCATACGTACCTTACATATACCCTTCCGATTTTCAGCATTAATAAGGTTTAGGGCTTTCCATCTCACTTAGCAAATACCAGCAGTCTGATCCTTTGTTTATAAATGGTCACTTATATCACTGAAGAGATAAAGCTCTAAATAGTTTGCTGTGTAATAAAAAGTATGCCAAGAACGCCATAGAACCTGCGCTATGCTGCAATGATCGCAGTGTTTTGCTTCTTTAGCAAGAATGATTACAGTTCCATTGCATTTTCGTATGAGGTACTATTAGACCAAACCCTGTTGTCATTTCCACTAGAATCACAAAACTACTACTGGAATATTTAGGCCTTCACAGCAAAACTTAAATAGGTTTTTCATCACGGGACATAGGAGTAGCGCTCTAACCAGTAAATAAGCATTTATTTACAAGATACAGTAATTCATGAAATTCTTGCACGCTTGAGCAATAAGAGCCCTGGCGGGTATTTTGACTATACACCCATCAATTTTTTAACGTTTTAGGTTTACTTTAGAGATTAAGCCGGTGTCTGCTTTTTTGGAGGTTTGTCTTGTTTTTTAAACACAAATTCTCAAAAAATTGTGAGATTTTTCACAGTTTTTTAATATTTCTCGTACCGATTCAGGTTTAGGAATTGAATTTTCCATACAAAAGATATAATTCAATTACGAAAGTCGTTGCCTACATTGTCACTAATTTTCAACTGCAGTAAAAAAGGTTCACTGTCGTAAACTCAACCACAATTTTAAACCAATTTGTTGGCATATGTTGATATCGACATGTTGTCGATATTTCTAAGAAAATAAATAATAATATTTTCTTACTATAAATTGTTTTCATTCATGCTCACGTTGACTTTAGGTGACAAAAGTTATACAGCTATGGCCAGAAAGAGAACAAAAATTACTTTGTAGTTTTACAGTAATTTTATTTGAAACATTTAGTGACTTTTTGCAAATAAAGTTATTTTTATTTTAAAATGAAATTAGAAAAAAAATATAAATAAAAACTTAAGCATAATCAAATAAACTACATATAACTTTTTTACGATTAATTCCTTATATTGGTTTTAAATTACATTATAAGTTAAATGTTTTACTTGTTCTTAATTTAAGGTAATTGTTTGCTCTTATATTTTTTTTTTAATTTACTTTTATTTTCAGCTGAAAGAGATCCATATCCTATAGATGCATTGCCAACATGCAATCATGCCTTATCAGTGTGTCAGCAAGAGAAGAAATGCCTTAAACTTTTCGAAGACTTCAAGGCACATTGTAAAGTTCGAGACAATAAATGTAAAATGGAAAATAGGTAATTTCAATTACACAGAAGATATTTATGGTTGAGAGCGACTTGATTACACCATTCCTCTTAATAAAAAAATATTAAACAATATTTTCTGAATTTCTCTTCAAAATTTTCGAACTATTTTTAAGTGGTTTAAGGTGGGTTGCTATACAAGGCGTATCACTTTTAGACAATAATTTAAATAATAAACAAGCGCCAATTTAAAATGTTATTCAACTGAAAAGCAAGCTATTTGTTGATCCCCTGCAATCATCATTTACCAAATTAAAGGCCGATCACATCACAATTCTATTAAACTAAAACTTCTCGTAATAGAACTTTTTTTTATTTTTTATACTTAATTAGCCAAAAATGATTAAAAATACTTTCTAATATGTTTTTAGTATAAAAAAATGAGGCAAGTTTCCTTAAAATATTTTCGAGTTTTTCTGTCGGGAAAAGGCAGTTAGAATTATATTTCTTATAAAAAGAATTAAAAAATAATTTTAGTCCAAAAAACTTTTAAAACTAAAATTTTTATTGTTATAATTTTTGTTATTATGTAAGTTGGTATAGTGTGCACATTAAACTAAAAATAAATAAAAAATTAAAAACTTTTATTGAGCTAAACAACAAATACAATTTTATCCAAAGGGCCTTACAACTAGTAAAATTATTTAAAATAATACTAATAACTAAAACTATTTACTACCGTTGCTATTTTCGGTATACATTTTAATAGTTCTCTACTGACTTTACTAGAGTTTCTCCTCAATATACATTTATTTATATATAAATGCTGTAAAATACATACTTCTATAAAAGTTTTTACTTTCTACTCTTTTTTTCAATTATTGCTATTATCATTGATAATTGCAATTGCTCCTGCGATGGCTCAATAATTAATAATTATAGCCATAAGCATATTTTCAAGTGCTGTTGCATGCAGTTTTAGTATTTAAAGCAAAAAATAATAAAAGAAAAAAATAAATCCGAACATTGCACAGAATAATCAACAATTATTCTACTAAACATATAATGAAACTCATTTATATTGCATGAGAAAAAAAAATTATTTTTTTTACTTTTCCTTTTCTATAAACGTGCACACAGAACGCTGAAAATGTTAGGAGTATATTAAAAAATATATATGTGTGTATATATGTAATAATTATGTTAGATTATATTAAACAGAATTTAATTACTAATTATAGGGAAAAGTAATAAAAAAATTTTTGGATATCCAAACTATTTGAAAATATTGTGTTTATTGTTGCTAAGTGAAATAGCTATAATAGAAAACAAGAAAAACACTTTCCTTACATTAAAATTAAATTTTAGTTACAACGTGTTAAGTGATAGTAATTGTGGTTTGCAAGGCAAAGTAGCTTTATTTTATTG
This sequence comes from Melanophora roralis, assembly GCA_963583895.1. Lineage (NCBI taxonomy): Eukaryota > Metazoa > Arthropoda > Insecta > Diptera > Rhinophoridae > Melanophora > Melanophora roralis. The sequence continues at coordinate 26,303,401 of OY757187.1, read as the reverse complement.
CATCTTTCTAAGTAAGACGATTTGGCCTTTGCTTTTAGAAAATTGTTCGTCTCTAAAATTTCTTGGGTGCCCATGGCTTTATAAATCACAAGAACTCCACACCACATACGTGTTAGGGCTATTATGCGTTTTTGAAGATTTTTGTAATGCCCAAAAAAAATGGTCTGAGACCCACCTCAAGAGTATCATTCGACTAAAAACTATTTCCTAAGTCGATTGGGGCATATCCGTCCATTCGCCCAGCTGGGAACAGGTCTCAATTTTAAAGAGATATCTTGATGATATTTGGCACAGATACGTTTTTTTGTACTGGCCCGAAGCCTATATTTTGTGGTGATGATCTGTTTATTTTTTTAACAAAGCTTCCAAACAAGTGTTCTCCCGTAATAAGCATTTTGGGCTATAGTTGACCCGAATAGTACACTGTTTTAACAAAATTTGTCGTATGGGTCTTGCTTAATGTCCTTAATTTGCACACGAAAATTAGTCTATTAAATCATAAAGCCCCTTTAATATATATCAATAATAATATCTACCTTATTTTCTATAAAAAAAATATATTTTTATTATCGTTTGTTTTGTATTTTCAGAGATGCATGTCATGATTCTTGGACAAATCTAAGATTATCACCCATGTTTGGTTGTATATGTCCTAATAATCATATGAAAAAGCGCTGTGATCGTATATTTAATATAGTTAATCACAATCCGTGTGTTGGTAAGTTGTTTTTCACGTGCAAGTCAAATGAAATTCAATTTTAAACATAAAATTCTGAAAAATTAAAGAAATTAATTAAACAAAAAACAATAACAGAAATTGACAAAAACACACTAAGAAAAAAAACAACAAATAGTTGAAACATAAAACAAAGAAAATCTATTAATTTTTCTTATACGTAATTTAATTTTTTAAAGAATTTAATTTAAGGTTATTTTATTTATATAAATTTTTTTAAATTTGAATTTTTAAATTTTTTCTTAATTTAGTTTTGATTTTTTTTCATTTCATTTTAATTTCTATCACTCGCCTTTAACTAAAATAAACGTAATGTAACTACCTACAAACTTAAGCACGCTTCTGCATTTTAAAACCTAAAATTACTTTTAACATTTCTGATGTGTATATTCGACTTTCAACTAAAAGTAATCTACTAAATCATAAATAAATCCTCATTAATTATTATTAGTAATGAATAAAACTAAATGCCGATTAACAACTAAAGTAGTATGAATGTGCTTTCACTACAAACTTTAATTCAAATATCCTTTACTAACAAACCTCTCGCCTCTACTCACTATAATATTAACCTTGTCATCACAAACTTCTGAATATCAAAAAATTTTGAATTTTGATAAAAAGAAACAAATTCAAAACTATTGCAGTATTTGCTTCAGTTGTATTTTAAATAAGTATGTAAATGTATATTAAAATAATCAAATAATATTAACAAAACATTTGATCGCATATGGGGCTGAATTAACGTTAAACACTTTAAAAAGCTTTCAAATGCACTTATCATTCCATTCAATGTCTTGTGTCCTGCAATTTAAGCACTGCTCGTTATTCTAACTGCATTTGTTCGTTGTTCTCCACATGTTATGTATGGGCTGTTTAAGAAAAGAAATTTTTTTTGATTGATTTTCCAAGAGCTTTACATAAAAATGTTTTTGTATACTAATGTCTACTTGAACCATTTTGTTTAAGCACTTTATATATAAAATATTGCACTTCATTTAAATTTATTTTTAAAGTTATTAAGTTTTTAATTAAGTTTATTTTATATAAAATAATACAAATAAATATAAATTTTTTCTATTATAAAAATATTTTTTGTGTAATTTTTTTTTCACCAATTAGCGACGTTAATGTTGACTTTTTTACTTAACAAAAACTATTCCTTTTACTGTGGAACAAAACAGATCTCTTGCAGTAAAAACAAATAAGGGTATGATACATTATACTTTTTTACTAAACGGTAAAAGCTAGAAAGATGTTAATTAAAAATAAAATTTAAAAATATTTTTTGCTATTAGTCAAGTGAAATGCATTTTTAAGTCCCGCTGCGTTAAAGCTATATGGGAGGTTTAGCATCCCCATTTTCTTTGAAGGGAGTTTCGAGCCTAACTATTTACAAAGATATTTTATTGATTTAAAAATAAAAAAGTCGAAGGGTTACCCTTTACAAGTTATGCAATAAAAATTTTTAAATTTTCGTTAAAGGTGGTGCAACGCCTTCTTAACTTTTAAAAGGCAATTCCGCCAAAATACAAATATTTGTGAAGAAATGATTTTCTGGGGAAATCATTTTCTTGGAATTGAATATTTCTTATTCTTTACTGTTTGAAAACAATAATTTATATAAATATAATATAAATAATAACATATATAAATAATAATTCAGTTACTCACTAAGATTTGAAATTATACCAAAATCGGGTATGGAACCACTAATTTCTTTTCTTTAAAGTTTAAAACTTGAAAATTTATTTTGTATGGGCATTGCAGTGCTAAATTTTGTATCTTTCAAATTTTGACATTACATAAGGATAAGGAGCCAATAAATGGAAAAACTGTATGCAGTTCAGGCTTATTTCCGTACTCAGGGTTAAGAAAATTTTCGGTTCAATGCCTTACGCAGATAGGAGATAGGTCCATTATCTTTAAGAAATTTTAATGGGATCATTTTTATTTAAAAACTTTATTATATCTCATGTGTATTTAGGATAAAGACTTAAATTGAACCTGTGTTCAATTTAATAATTGGCGGCAAGTTTTTATAGCCAGAAATATTTTTTTCTCTGAGAACATTGTTATGGAAACTATGTAAAGCAATCGATTAATTATAACCAGTTTTCGAAGGCTTGGTTTTAATAAGAAAAAATTCTTCCTTGTCAAATTATATTTCAAAAAATTTAACTCTGCAAGAGATTTAAATAAAGCAGGGAAATTGTTATGCCTTAATACAGGGTAAACCATTAAAAAAAATTAAAAACGCCTATAATTTTTAGTTTGAATACAAATAATATATTCTTTATATGCATACGATACTTTTTAAGACCTTTTTTGTTTAATAATAATTTAATTAATTTTCTTATACTTTATGTTAGTTTTGTTTTTCCTTTTTTTTACAACTTTTTATAATTTAGTAAAGTGGTTTATATTTTTTTCTTCGTTTTCGCACAAGTTTTATTTGGAACTTTAAACAAATCACTGTAAGCACATAATTGGTTTGCACCACTTTTACATCAAAAGGTACTTCACACTCTTAACATTAAGTATTAACCAAATTTAAAAGCACTTTGTACGTTTACTTAAGAAAGTAAAGCCAAAATAAATTTTACTTAGTTTAAATGCACTTGCTGTACTTAATTTAAGAAAAGCACCTTATGCACTTTTTTGTATCTTTTCTTTTTTCTCTTTCACCCTCGCATCGACTTTTATTTTTGTTGTGCTTTTTGTTTCGTCAAACCCAAAAAAAAAATGTTTAATTACAGACAGATTAATATTCTTTCCGAATGGTTTGACGCCAAAATTAAAGCAACAATTTAAGCAGGAAAAATTAAAGAAGAAACAGCAGCGAAAACAAAGAAAACAACAAAACCAACAAACGGCCACAACCAAAACAACATCATTAAAACAACGTCAACAGTGGCACTCACAACAGCAACAACATAATCAAAAACATTATAATTTAAGTCAACATTCTCATATACAGCATCATGAATATACTTATGCTAATAGTGGTTATGGTGGTGAAGGTGAAAATGTTCATAATAATAACAACAACAATAACAACAACATTGAAGATTTCAATGGAGATTTTCATTTTAATGAAAATCGCAATGATTATATGGAAATAGGTGATGTTGCCAAAGAAAGTTTTCCAAAAAATAACTACAATGCAAAAAATGAAAACTTTATTGCAGGAGCTGAAGCTGCTTTTGATGTTGAGAAAGATAAGAAAAGCGAGGAAAAAGAGTATGATGAGGATAAGGATTATGAAGAAAATGATTATGATGATTTAATACGTGCAGAAATCTATTCAAATTATCCACATTATTTACATCCACCTTCGTGGGGTCTTAATAATCCTTTAGTTTTGGCCTCACACAGTCCTCATACTTATGACGATGATGTTGTCATAGAAATTGGGGAACGTAGCCCCACATCAACGATGTCACCTGTTAAAGGTGTAATTAAATATCAACAACTATATCCACCCTCAACAATACACTTGGAGGATTTGGGTCAAAATGTTGATGATGTTGTTGTTGTTGTCGACACTGGTACACGTTCGCATAAAAATATCGGAGGCAAAAGTGTTGGCATTGGCACGATACATACAACAAGTTTTGACGCTAATGATATTCATGATATGCATCGACAAACCTATTATACACATAGTGACGACATTCTTTATAAGCAGCAAAACAAATTTGATAATCCAACAAATGTTGCAACCACAACACCATCGACAACAAGCGATATTAATAAACATCAGATAAAAAATATTACGTATGTGTTACCTGTGTGTAAATGTTTTCGTATTATAGGTTATGTTTGCTTATGTATGTATGTAAATATGTACATTTGTATGTCTTTTGTTATGTTCATAGGTATTTGGAAAATGTACATAGTTTTACGTGATAATGAATGCTTTCATTTTCTAATATTAACTACAGCACAATGACACGCCGCCTTATATCATGCACAAAACTATTTTGCACACTTTATAGCGAATAGATTATTTTATCAAATTAAGTTTAATGTATGTAAGTAAATGTTTTTAAGTTGCGGAAAGTTCTTTCAATTAATACTTAAAGTTTACGATTGTCTCTTCTTATTGATTTAGAAAATATTGTATTTTAATGTGAATCTTGAGTAAATAGAGCATGTAACTAATTGAATGTTAAGTAAATTGGCCAAAAATATTTTTTGAGGATTTGTAAAATAACAGATACAATATTGGAAAACCAAAACCAGACATTTCTTTGGTAGCAAAATCTAGATAAAAATTTTAGTTCAGGCTTAAGGCAAAATATTTGCACCATCTCCAAGCCTAAAGCAAACTTTTGCCTTTCATCGCTTAAAAACCAGCGGGTTGGGTTACGTAAACTGTAGCAATTAGGCCAAGAATTCATAATTGAAAACACAAGTTTTGTTAACTGCAATTAAAACTCCTTAAAACCCGGTACTACTGTCACGTAAATTTAAATATTTCCAAAAATCTCCTAATCTAAAAAACTACTGAGTTTTCAAAGCTTTCATAATTCTTATAAATATTGTAAGACGCGAAGTTATTAAGCCTTTAATAATAGTAGATTTAATAAGGTTTATTTGGGAAAGATTTGGTTTGGTTAGACATTAAGTTAAGTCAGTGATCGACTTGTTAGGAGCTCTTAGCAGCTTGAAAAAACTTGATGGAAGAAGTCTATTGAGATTTGGTGATGCGAATAAAATCCCCCAGCGTTTTTAATTTCACACCCCTTAAGGGTGCCATATTTTATGTAGGTAGGTTGAAAGGTAAAGGGGTCTGTATTGGGTATTTGTGTGGTGCATCACTGGCTAACTTTGGGATATCTGAGAGTGCCCTTGCCTCTTAAAAATCTGATACCCCTGAGTCTCTAAAACACTGACTTCTAAATCTGGACCTCCGAATCTAACCTCCAGTACCAAACCGTTTCTGATCTCACTAGGCTAAGCTTAATGTCCTTACAGCCGCTTAGTTGTCAACACAAGCCGTTCTCTCATAGCTAATATCTTTGTTTGAAATTCACTACATCGATTGTCCACGCTCAAGGACCCTGGGGTCGAAAGGAGTTGCTAAAGATATCTGATACTATTTTAAGCTCTATCTTACATCCATCAGCGCTCATGGATATAAATTTTTTAAATTTTGCATTTTAAAAAGATTAAATGATTTTTTTTTTTAATTTAAAAATAAACAAAAATTGACAAACTTGACTTGACATAAGCAGAAACCTTCATTTAAAATAATAATTAATAATAAACGCACTTTCTATATTAAGTTATCACTTGGTTGTACTAAAAACAACAATGAGCTTAATACTAATAGATATTTTATAAAGTTTAAAGATTTTTGTATTTTTGTGAGCATTTGTCACACATTTCTTTTATACGAAATTTCACTATGTATAATAATTCATTTTCAAAAAATTTATTATGATATTTTTTAAGCTCTTATATGTTATATGTATATATTTAGATATAGGTATATTTAAATGTATGCCTGTATGTTGCACATTAATTGAAATAATCAATTTGTTTTTTCTTTTTGCACTTAATATTTATTTAATTTATATATTGATTGCTGTATTAAACTCACAAAATGCACAAAAACTTGCAGTAGTTCTAGCACCAATATGCACAAATATCCCTTTAAGGATGAATTCACCACCGGTAGTGACGTTTATACCCACCAAACCTACGAGGGCGATACAATGGATGAGAGAGGTGAGTAAACGATTTTAATTTACTTTTCTCACAATTTCTAAATATTCATCTTACACGTCAACCATATTTATTAATATCAAATGTAAATCAAAACTTAATGGCATAACTTTAATACTAAATTAAAGTCATGTGTTATTTTAAAAAAAACCTGTAATTTAATAATATTTAAATTGCAGTATTGATGAGTTATAATTTGAAATATTTTTTATTTTAGCGCTACTTATAAAATTCTAAAGGGAGTTGTACTCATTTCTTTAGACTGATTTAGAAAAAATAATTCTTGCGTTTTTATTTAACTAAAGTTATATGCAAACACAAGCATTTAGAAATCTATATCAAAATACTTACTTACTAAGAAAATATATTTTTTTTAAATAAATTAGGTTTATATTTATGAAATATTCTAAATAATTGTTATGTAATAGTGTCTTTTACATTGGATGAGAAGTAGTCACAAGTAAATTTTTCAAATTTTAAAAGAGGCAAATATGCAAAAGATAACGAAAAAAATTGCAACTTAACAATTGGTATTTTGTTTTTTGTTTTGCAGAATATACGAATTTTTTAATTTACAAACAAAAGGTTAAGCTATAATTTAAAATTTAGCGAAAGTAATGAAATTCTGTAGTAATATTTATTTTCGTAATTTATACGGAACTTTCGTGTGTACACAAAGAATAAACTAAGTAAACTTTACTTAAATCAAGCCATAGCGGTGTCAAAAGTACGGTGAGTACCGTTTTTTTTTTAATCAAGTGCGAAATTTCTCACTCCAAGTAAAATTTTTCAAGTACGAATTTTTTACTTTTAGCCGCAATTAAGCCAAAAAAAGTATTTAATTCCGAAGCCGTGCTTGATGTAAGCGAGCAAAAGATTGATTTAAGCCGTAAACGGGATTAATTCGAAAATGAAATGTCATTTTTTTTGACTTATGGAGCTTTATTAAAGAAGAAGACTTTTTTTAGTTTTTATTTTTATTTTATAATTAATTTATAATTTAAAAATTTAATTTTTTGTACTTACCGAAGCTGAGATTCGAACCAGGGATTTTCTACACTGCAACACATACGCGTTACGTCTAGGCCACCGAGACACTTTGTTTTCAAATGTAAAATAATATATTAAAACAACAAGTTTTTTTCTGCTTGATTCATTGAAGCAATCCGAATAGGCTTGATTTAAGAAAATGTAAGTAAGGGTCGTACTTAAAAAGATTTTGGATAAATTCAAGAACAAAATTCTTGATTATAGAAAGCGGGTTTTCTTTCTGTGTAGTTGTTATGAAAAAGCTAAGAAATAAAATTTTATATTTTAGCAAAGTAACGAAAATTTTTCTTAGGTTTAATTTATTCGTAAATTGTAAATTTCAAAGTCAATTTTTTAACAGGAAATTCGTAATTTTCTAAAAGTAACAATAATCTTTTGTAAAACTTATTTGGAATATTTACGGAATTTAAAAAATTAGAAAATGTTGTATTGAGTTTTATAATTAAAAAAAAAAAAATTTTTCGTAATCTTTTATATTTAGGAAATATTTTGTAAAATATTAAATTAACAAAACAGTTTCGCATATTTCTGATGTACATTCTACGTAAGAAATTTGTCGGGCGAAATAAGGAAAGGTTTCGTGCAAAGTACCAACGAATTGGTTCATAAGTTGCATGAATTTTTTTGAATGTATATATATATGTACTTATATAGGTGAAATTTCATTGTGACGGGCGTGACTAATTTACACACATTTTTTCCTATAACTTAAACAGTTCGAAATTTTAATTTAAAAAAGGCTATGATTCCCAAGGATGGTATCTTTTAAGCATTGTTCAACTGCAACAAGACACCGAAAGAAATTGACTTCCAGTTGTAATGACAATTTGAAGACCGTGACCTTACAAATCGGGATCTTAGATAATTTCAACTTTAAGGTCGCGTTGTGTAAAATGCTTTTGAGGTCGGATTAAATTATTTGTTTGCACGTAGTTTAAGGTTTTCTTCTATTGCATTTGACATTTAGTGGCTATAAAATCTATTTTTACTAAAGGAGAAGCCTCTTGAAAATTGTGACAACTCTTTACATTTTTACCAAAACGTAAAACCAGAAAATCCGATTATCCTAAACTCTCGCCTTATAAATATAAATCAATTTATGAACCAGTAGTTTAAATTGATATCATTTTTATTTTTTTAGGCGTAAATTCATAAATTTTTCTAAAAAAAGAAATCAACTCCAAATTACGGGCTGTTTTACATGAAACTGACCATAAATGGCCTTAAGTAAAATCATATGTTTATGTACCGTCAATCATAAACAGTACCAACTCAAAATAATTATTTTTCAAGGGAGGTGTTTCCACTCTTTTACTTTTATCCTTAGCTTTACTTTAAGATAAAAAAAATTAATCCAACAACTGGTTTATAATAAACGAAATCGCTTTAATAAGTTTCAAGTTATGACTGTCTATGATTTATTCGGCAAACGTGATAGAAAAGTTGCATATGCATGTGTATTGTAGATATGTGCATAATTATGAGTTTGTATGTAATATATTTATTCATAATTATTATAGTTACTGGTCCTGGTAGTAGTAGAAGTTAGCAGTAGTTGCATTATTATATAATGCAGTTTTAGTCATTCTATTATTGTAGCTTTTATGTAGTTTTAGATTATTGGTTTTGTTACCCATATCTGCATTTGAACGATATAAATTTGTTTATTGACATGCATTGTAAAATTGTACAGTGATATATACAAAACACTTGTAAATCTTAATCAGGAATAGCATCAATTTTGTCAGTATAATGAACTACAATTTGTTTTATAAGCACCTTGGGCCAATGTTTAAATAAGTTAAGTATTAAACAAATTGATCGGTAATTACCTCGTACAAAAGGCTTGGCCCCTATCCCAAAAAAAATCATGGTGCCAAATTTCATTAAAATATCTTTAAAAATACAAACTGCATTTTGATCGGTATTCTTGTGATAAAAACCGGCAGGACGTACATGCTTTCATAGACTTAGGAATTTGAATTATTACTTGTTTAAGGCTTTACAAACATCTGAAAAAAGGCATAACATGCCTGCCACGTATCTGGTGTTGGCATAAGAAGTAAGTTTATTCTAAGAAAACATCAGTTTTAATTATAAGCATTTGTTAAGTCAATAACTTTTGAAAAACCTAAAATACAAAGATTTTAGAATAGACCAGTGGGGACTTTGAGGTATTTAATTGCAGTCGTTAGCTTACTTGGTCGATTAGGTTGCCTATGCTTTTTTATGGGAACTTTAATCAGAAAATTTCAATTGTAATTGCTGTAATCTTTTCTAGTTCTATCGAGAATTTAAGGCTTAAATTTTTTTGCCTTTTATATATGAAACAATTTCTGTTAACATGTTGTCATGCTAACTTCTTACCCATTGTGCAGGTTACATTTTAAAAGTTTTTAAAGTAGATTTTTTATGTCATAATTTAATAGCATGGAGTATTAAACAAGTTATTTTTATACAATAATTTTCGTTTAGTTCTATTGTAGTTTTTGTTAGGAACTTACAACGTCATTACTCTTTGTCATTATTTGACTATCCTGGGAATTTTGATGTGCAAAATATTCCAATAAATAAGAACATAATACGCAATATCTATAAAAATATATTTAGTATTTACTGTTGGTTGAGGTTTTTGTTTGCAATGTACTACGAATATACGCATGTACCTAATATTGATTGTAATCAATACAAAAACTGCACCAATAAAAAAATTTCTAACAACTTATGGCTTTATGCAAACAATTTACAGTTATCAGGGACTTTATAAAATTTAGTAGCGAAAGTGCATATATATATGCACACTCGATGTTATGCTTATTATTAATTGAGCTACATATTGCAATATGAAGGCTGAGTAAACTAAATATAAATAAAAAGAGATAAGGACATTTATAATAAGGTATTTTAACTTAATATTTGAAACTTAAAAAATTTTGGTTGAAAACGTTAATGTTTTAAAATTTTAAAATTTTTTTTTGACAAAACTATTTTAAAATGTTTGTAACTATTTATATTTTTTGCTTAGGATATACATATGTGTATTATATAAAAATATATATACTTAAATTCATATGGATATATTTAAGACATAAAAGTGTATACCAGTCGGCTTTAAAAAAATATATGTTTTATTAAGAGCCTGATTACAATAAATTTCTATTGTGCGTATAATGTTATGTCCTGCAATATTTCTATGGCCCACACATGTGTTTTTATTTTTATTTACAGATGTTTATGCCTGTATATATATATACTCGTATATATTATATAAAATGTGCATTTATGTATACATAGAACATAGTAAATTTGTTTGTATGTAAAGAAATTTGTATGCACATTCTTGTCTATTGGGGCTCATCAACAATAGAAAAAAGTACATAAATTTCATAGAATACTGGCTTATATTGATGTATTGACAATCAGAGAAAATAAACAAACGTATTCACATTTATTTTATAAATTGCAATTATTATAATTGTATGTGTATTAAGGTTTTTAGATTTAATTTTATTTACATAAAACTAAGCAGAAAGGTTTAAATTTTTAACCTTTCTCTATTTGACTTCAGATTGCTGAATTTAAATTTGTTTAAAATATTTTTTTGCAAGTAATGGAAGTAAAAAGCAAGTATGAGCGCTATATTCAGCTGTGCCGAATCGTATATACCCTTCACATTAGTCTTTTAGTTTGCCCAGTTATCTGATCTAGGCAAGTTGTTTTTGAACCGTAAATGTTATAATTTTTGTGGTGGACTTAAACATATCTATTATAGAAAGAAACTAAATGTAACACAGTAAACTATACTGACTGCTGCTCAAAATTCCAAGAAAAATACGATGTGCTAGGCACGTGTGTGACGCTTTTATTTAAGCTTTTAATAACTTTTATTTTTTAGTCCTTACCAAGGCAAGGTGGCCGCAAGAAAAAAAAATTAAGTGAGTCGTTCTCTTACTCTTTATTTTTTTCATATTGGGTTTGACACTAGAATTGAAAAATAATTCAAGTTAAGTGTCAAACTCCATATCAAAAAAAATAAAAAGTAAGAGAACGACTCGCTTAATTTTATTTTGCGGCCCCCTTGTACCGATATGCCTTGGTCCTTGCCAAAAATTTCTTTGCACACTAAATTTTAAAACAAACATATTAAAAGTTGTAGTTACAATTTTTTCCATTTTTTCTATATTAATTTCGTCTTAGCTTCATAGTTTTATCCCAATATCGTCAAATCTTTGGAGAAAAGTCATCTAAATCGTCAAAACAAGTTTCGGAAATCGTCAACACTAAAATTTAATTACTTTTTAACATACAGATTTCCAAGAAATAATTTTTCAGAGATCCTATTTCTAATCCTTGTTAAATGTGTATAGTATTCTAACTAAAAATATTTTTAAATAGAAACGCAATAGCCAATATTTTTAAAAATAGATTTCTAAAAGAGGAAAAAACTTATTTTTGCTATTTTATCTTTTAAGTCAAACATATCAGATGTACGTATATAACATATTTATATGTTATTTTAGGTGTATTTGTTGTCTTTGTAGATACTGTAGAGTATTAAGGCTGAAGGCCCTTTCAAGACCTTTCATTTGGTACCAATGTTTCGAGATTTAAATAGCAATTTGTGAATTAGGTAGCGAAAGATTGACAGAAATCTTAACACTTGGGCTAAAGTAGAAAACCTTTATTATTAAAAATCGTCAAATTTAGGACAAAAACCGTCTATTCCTCAAAAGCCATTTTGTGGGGCCAAAAATCGTCAAAATGCCGGAAAATCATCAAATCTGGTATAAATGCTTAGCTTTGAGAGAAAGAATATAAAAAACCTGCAGATTTTGTTTTTATAGAATTGAGCACATCGTATGTTTGTACCAGCAAAGGTTTCACCATGTTGTACTTTTTCATCTGTATCAATGGTATATTAAATATTATTTGATTTTTTAAAACTATTCTTTTATTATTAAATTTTCTACTTCAACAGTATAAAAATATTAAATATAAAAATTTTAAAAAATATTATTGTCTACATTTTTTTATTTTTAACAGGCTTATTAGTTTATTTTTTATAGTTAAGGTTCTTATTAAAGAGGTAATCTAAAAAAAATGTTTTCCCGATACTGAAGAATAATAGTTCAATGTCACTTACGCCGCAACACTAACTGTTTTAATCTTCATTGCGTATCAAAAAACAGCTCGTTATGATTTGCGTTTACTTACAATAATAAGTAATTTATTAAACCTTTTTTCGGAAACTAGTTTTTCAAAATATTGCTAGAGGTTTTTTAATATATTTTTTATTCACTAAATTTTAAATTTCATATGTAAGAAAATTTTTTCTTTAAAAATACAATAATTTGCCCACCTTTTTTAATATAATTGAAACTATGCGAATTGTGTTAATTAAGAGAATTATGTTTATGCGGGTAATTTATTTTTTTCAGTATGTTTTTTATATTAAATGGAGACAAGTAATTTGATTGTTGCTGCAAATATTAAAAAAAGAACAAAGTTGAGGTATTAATTGATTTATGTTTATAGTTTCATGGCGAATTTTTTATCCACTTATGAACCAAAAACTATAATTTGATGAGTGTAATACAAGGTAATAATAAAGTCTGCAAACATAACCAGCGAAATCTTTGCTTACCAAGCACTTAACAAAGCGGTTGATTATTTAAAAAATATTAACCCATACTGGGTCGTTGTCTTATAAACCAAGTGCAATTAAAAATTTTTTTATATGTGGTATAATTAGTTACCACAAAATAAACCTATCAAAGGTCAACAATAAAATATCAACAATGTTTTTATATTTTATTTTTAACATAAACTTTTTAACTGCTTCTTTGAAAATAAAAAAAACATATGTATTTTAGTTTCGCTAAAATGAGGAAAAAATGAAAAAATTTGTTTTTATGAAGTCATACGTTATCCTGAAGAGGATTAATTTTGTTAATATTTATTCATGTTTGTATATTTATTTGCCACATAAAATAACTAAACATATCTACAAATTAGATTAAACAAATAACTCAAAACATATGTAGATAAATGTAATAAATGAAATACAAATATATAAAAAAAATAACTGACAACTAAAAAAGGAATAGTTAAAAAAACCAACAAAAAACAAATACAATATACAACTGGCAAATTCAAACAAAATATAAATATTTACATGTTTACACATTAGCGCTTTAAGCCAAATAAATACGCGAAACATAATAACGTCATATAAAATAAAAAAAAGCAACATGGAAAATTGAAACAAAAGTGCAAATTAAAACAAAAATCAATTTTTGTTTTCATGGTATAATAAACAAGAATTAGGAGGGAAAAAATAGAAAATGCATATACATGTGGGCAATTCCATTGTGAAGGAACGCATTTTGAACGCATTTTTAATTAGAGCTTAATGTTTATAGGTCACACCTCAAAAAAGCTATTGTTCTCAAGCGAAAAAATTTTTAAACAATTTATCATAGAAAGATACTAAGTCATTCCTGCTAAAATTACAACTAAAAGGCGGTGACGGGTGTAACGTTACAAATTTTTATTTTTAAGAAATTTTAACATTAAAATCACATTAGTATGTAAAATATTCATAGAAACCGTCTTAATTTTTTAGTTAATATAATTTTTTATAGATTTTGTTTATGATATTAAAACTCTGCTTTTACAACAAACCATTTTTGTAATAAGAAATTTTTAGAAAACGTGACGGGTATAAAATTTATCAAAACGTAAAACAAAGAGAACATACTATAAAGTACTTAATCGTTTTAAGCTCTTGCAGAATTAATAAAAATATTTTGTTAAAGCCGTATGTTCATCGATTAACAAAAAAAAAAACAAGACAATGAACTTCCCAAATAATTATGCACTTACATAAGCTAAGCTTAGTACAAACAAGTTAGCGAGATTTATTAAAAATCACTTTCTTTCTTTCTTTATCTATAACCTCTAAAACGCAAAAAAGTACAAAAAAAGTGAAAATGTACTTTTTTACCAATTCTGGCTTATGACCAAAATAGTTCTTAGTTTTGTATTTCTAGACTTATAATCACTTAAATGAAAAAAAGTACATATAAAGATGTAATAAATTTAAAAAAGTGCCAAAGAACCAGAGTTTGTCAAAAGTCCTTTTTACTCCTTTGAGTTAAAATTTTAAGACTGGCAAAAACGTTTATTTAGAGATCTTTAGAACGCAATATGAACTTTGCACCTATATTTATCCTGTTCTGACGCTTAGAACTTTAGAGTTCGAAAAAGTTTTCCACAGATCCCCTTGGCTTTTATGTAGACTAAAACATTACTTTTTGTTTTTATGGTGTATAGCTTAGGGAGGTAAAAATTTATCCATTTCTTCCTATTTGGCCAAAGAAGTAAACTAAGGGTTTGGATTTGCGAAATTTTTTTTTAATTTTATGCGTTCGGGCTGCAGAATAATAACCGCTTTTTCTTTGTATTCTAATATAAATAATTTCAGTATAATATTTTTAAATTTGTTTTGTTTATTTTCCAATATCATTTTTGATAACCTTTTTTATTTTAATACATAACCTATGAAGTGCAATTATAATGCAGTTAAATCTGGGAAGTTGTAAGCACATTTGTAAGTGCGGGAAGTGAATTTCGAGATAGCTAACTCAAACGAAAATAACTTGTTGTTTATTTTAAAAAGTAACTTGTATTTCTGCGTATATAATATTTTCTGTTAATTTACGCTGTAAGCAAAGGTTTTGCTGGGTTTGTCCATGTACTCAACAACTTATCTGTCCTAAATTTAATGAAAATATTTTAAATAATACTAATTTTGCTTTTGTTTTTAGCTGTTACAAAGAATTAAATAAACGCTTATTACCTCTGCCACTTAAGTGTTGTTTGTAAAAATATATTCAAATCCTTTAAGGGAGCTTGAATCCTTGTCCACATCTAATTTTCGTTGTTTTCAAAACAAATTGCATTCATTGAAATTTAATATGTAATGAAGAACGCAGGCCATTATTTTTTTTTACTAACATGATTTCCTGCAATATTTTTATATACATATTTTTATTTGAATATTTATTGTTAAGGATATGTTTATCTTCGTACTTCTAAATTAACATCCGTTATTTTGTTATTATCTACAATATTTGGTATTATTGCACTCCTGGGCGCTGTTATAATTTGTACTCTCAATTTACTTAAACTAATTCTGCTTTACATAAATAAATATTTGTGCAAATACATATTTGTATTATTAAAAATGATTACAAATAATAAAATTTATTAAACTTCTGTTAATGCACCTTCTAATACTTTGAAAATTGTTTATCTATTTGTTTTTGCACAAATACACACTGTGCACTTAAATAATTTTACCTTTGAAAGTTTGTGTTTAATATCCCAGCAAAAAATAATCGAGATTTTGTAAGCAGTAAATACTTTTTCTAGTATACTAATGCGCTTCGCAGCAAGCACTTATCTAATCCCTTAATAAATGCAATAGTGTACGGCAGTAAATGTAAAACGTTTACCGTTTTACACACTCGCTTACTCAAGTGCATACTAAGAAGCACTACTGTAAGGCGGTGAGTAAAAAAAACATTAGTTTTTCGTCAAGTAACGAACATAATAACTCGGCAAAACATTTATTTCGATGACGCAATAAATTTAAACAACTATAGAAGCACTAAAATTACATGAATTAACTGGAGCACTTAACATGAAATGCAACTAAGTGGGACATCGCGAACAAATATCATGCCATATGTAAGCAGGTTTGTAAGCTTTGCTGTCTTGATATTCTCTTACAAGCCACTCTACGGCGAAGCAGCAGTTTTTGCTGGGATGGATACACTGATTTCCTATAATTTCCAGCAGGAAAGAGGAAAGTATTCGTTACAAAATACTCTATAAAAACTGAGCTTAAATAAGCTTCTTTTCTAGAAACAAATTAAGGCCCTGCTTGTCACAGGGTGTATATAAAACAATAACTTAACGTTTTGTCGTTTTAATAAGCGTATTTCTGTTTTCTACTTAAAATATTTTAAACAATGTTAACCTATAGCATTAAGGAATATTAATAAAAGCACGCAAAGAAAGGGAAACAAAGCTCCGTTGGAAAGATTAGGTCCATCAGCATCTAGCTGATATGCATATCCGCAATAGGAGAAAAAGCGCAGAAGATTTAATTGATTTTGATATACAAACGAAATGTTCGTAGTTGTTAGCAATTTCGTTTAGAAACTGTTTAAAGAAGCAAAAAAAAAAATTTTTAACTTTGAACTGTAAATGTAAGGAAAACGGCAACACCCATCACAAAAAAAAAGTCCTATATTTGGAATTTGTTTTTAATACTTTTTTTAATCTATCTTTTTTAATATTAATTATTTATTTATTTTCATGTCAAATTTATAAGGCACCAAGATTTTATATATCTCAATTTAAAAACAACTTTTCAAATTTTTTTTAAGCAATTCAGAGCTACAGAGCTGCCACTGTTGGTGAAAATAAAAAGAGATTACTGATTTGTTATACAAAGATGCATTTTCACATTCATTAAAAAAATTTAATGAACGTCGGAAATTAACGAAAAATTCTTACTGTTTATTTTAGAAAATAGGAAGGTTGCTTTAGTTTATTATTTAAAAAATCACCATTTTATGCATGGATTTTTATCAAGCAAAGCTTTTGGCATCTGAAAAAAGTGTTGTTATATGGATCCGTTACAAAAGTATTAGGGTCTTGCGTTTTTTGAAATTAAGAAATTTTTTCGATTTTGGAACAAAATAAGGAATATTTTTTATGATTTAAGTTTGAGAAATTTAAAAATTTAGCTTTCAAATAAAAAAGTTTCATTTTAACTTTTAAAGTATATTTTTTAACAAAACTCTTAATCTTTTTAGTATTCTTTGTAACAATATTAAAGTATTTGGATAGAAAATTTTTTTAAATGGATTGGAGAGTTTTTCAGAAACTCCATTTTTGTTAGAATCAGTTAAATTCCATTTATTATTAATAAAACCGATATTTATCCATATCTTTTTACGTAAGAAAACTTATATAATTTTAAATAAGAATATTTTTAATATTATGTAAAAAAAGAAAAGTTTTTCTGACGTTTAATTTCTTAATTCATTTTTAAAAAATAAAAATTCTCCAATATTTGCTTAAGAATTTTAATATTTTATATTGTGGCCCAAACATTTCTGAAACCGTTTAAAATTTGAAAAATAATAATAATAAGCAGATTAAAGATAACTTTGTTGTTAGTTTTTTGATTGTTCATATATTAAAGTCATTTCCTGAATTATAATACAAATGATTATCCAGCCTTTTTATAAATTCCAAATTTTAGAACGAAAATAAAATCAACTAATCCATAGAATTTTTAATTTAGATTCTTTTTGACCAAAGGGACCATAATAGAGGAAATAAATTTAAGGCCATCAAATGTAATTTTGATTTTTTCATAGTGATGTTATTCACGTATCAGTACAATCTGATAGACATATTCAAACCTTTATTTTGAAATCAAGAAATTTTGCAAAAATTCTTGACACACAGTCAACCATAGTCTAGATAGAGTGCTTTGACACGCTTAGATTATTTATATAAAAAAATAATACAAATTTTTAAGCTTTATAATGGTTATAATTTCTGAATTATGTTGGTGAAGTTTTTGATTAACTGCAAAATATTCCAAAAGTAAAAAAACCAAATGTTTTCCCACATATTAAACTAAAAAAGTAAAATTAATCAGCTTTCACTAGATTTTACTACACTCAAAAAATTATTAAAGTAACTGACCGCAAGTTATTTAGGAAGTATTTTGTAAAGTTGTTTTTGAATGAAAAAACATTTAAATTTAAGTATAATATTTTTGTTTAACGAAAATGCTGGTTTTCAGTTTAAGTTAATTTTTCGGTTGTTTTGTAGTAAGATGTAACTCTGTTAAGTTTTTTCCGATACTTTGCGCTTTGCTGTCAATGACAGAAAATCTATTAAGTTTTAAAAGTTTATGTAAGTTAATTTTTTAATGTTTGAATTTAAATAAAAATCTTTATTACATTTTTAAAAGTGCAGGTCAAATTATTTAAAAGTAATTTTTCGAATTTAATTTCAATTTTTTTTATTCGTGTTATTAATTACCTGCAGCATTTAACTTCAAATAATTTATTTAAAAGAAAATGAAAATTAAATTCAATTAATAAAGCCTTAAAGTTAAAAGAAAAGTAAACATCCATTAAATACAAGCCATAATGTTTAATTGCAATAAATTTAATTTGAAGACCATTTAACGCCTTGATGTCCAACTTCTTACCCATCATTAATATTGTTTTACCACCACATTGCTTTTAGAGAAAAATTTAAACCTAAATGCTTAAACTTCAAGCCATTAAATCAAATTATCTGTCATTATTCATTTAGATTTTCAACACATTAAATCTATTTTCTTACTTAAAGGCAAAAATAAGTAATAATAACAGCAACAATACGATATAACAAAACTAACAAGACAATATTAAATAGTCTTGTCAATTTAAATAAAGTCGTAATGAAAACATCAACGATTTCCAACAATTACTGAAAATATAAAAAACAATATAAAGTATAATACAATCATGAAATGATTCTTAAAGAAACGAAAATTTCTTGAGCGTGAACCTTCCCTATTTCTTATTCGCACATAGACGTGATAACAATAAAGGACAATGAAAACAACAATTGAAATGACATTAACAATAAGCAGTCAATTACACGATAATAAGCAGAGAGTGTTAGGAATATACAATACAAACGTATGTATGTACATAAATTGTATTTCTGTTAGGCACAGTCACAATGTCTTATCAGCAGCGACATCGCCAACACCAACAGCAAAAAAAAAAAATGACAGCAATATTTATATCTTTTTATATCAAGAATATAAAACAACAACAGTCTCATTACGTCTTAATACTTCTCATACTCTGCTTTACTGCTAATACTATTATATTTATTAGAGTAATCTTTTGATTTCAATAAGAAAAACAGCAGCAAGAACATAAACCAATCTTGTTATATTTATACATATAATTAAGATAAAAAATCCGTGTCTGTACATGAAATGTGTTCTAAAATCTGTAGAAAAGTTGCACGCAGTTATCGTTCTTGCTCATAAAATAAAAATTTTTTTTTTAATTTTGTCAGTCTAGCTGTCTCTCTGCCTTCATTATCAAAAGATATCAGGAAAAAAATTATGCACTAGATTTAAAGATAATTAATGTTTAACAACTGGGCAATTCTTTTGTAATGGGTGTGACCATTTTACTCTTTTTTTCAAAACTTGATTAAATTAAAAAAAGGATACGATTTTAAAGAATAGTATTGTTTTGAATGTTTAGTAGTAGGTTCACACTCTTAAAAACATATTTTACTTTTATAATGACCTGTAGAAGACTGTGACGGGTATGATATTACAAACTTCGGTTCTAAAAGTAATTGGACTTTGGGATCTTATTGTGTAAACAATTCTTAAGAACGGGTAAACTACTTTCTTGTTTTAATTGTTTTAATTATATTCATAACGTTATTTCTACAGAAAACAAATTTTTTAAGAAAAAAGAGAATGTCCTATTTTTCAACAAAGGATTAATTTAAACTCCTGTCAAATAAATTAAAGTAAAATATTTACCAATTTATTAGATGTAAATTGATCAATTTTTTTTAAAGAAGAAATTAACTTTTTTAAATTTTTGGCCGTGTTACGTGGAATTGTCTTACTGTATAAGTTATATTTTGCAGCAAAAAACATCTCATTTTTATTATATTAAAGATTCTTTTAGTTCCTTCTTTACATGCTCTCAAATGTCTTCATTGGCCGGTATTCGCGCACTTTGTGAAACGCGGGAATGTTGACCCTAAAAATATTTATGTATGTACATTAGAATCACATCCTCTCATATTTTTAATCTTCATTGGGGCATTGCGATGCATTCCAAAATAAGTTGTATATCAGTGTCGACACGCTTGATACAAAATTTAACTCTCTTTGGTTAGAATTAAAATTCAGGCCCCTCACTCTTTACCTTGGGGGTTTTGTATTAAAATCTAAAAGCAGAAAAGCATAGAAGAGCAATTAGCTTACACTTTCATCTTTCAGCAGATTGACTAAGTTCTGATCGAAATTTTACAGCATACCTTTCATTAAATTAAAGCAAACGCTTACCTCCTCAAAGTGTCAACTTGGAAACTTTAAGTAAATTTTGAAGCCTGCTCCCCTTTAGTGTGATTAGGGCTACACAAGACCACGAGGAGTAGAGGAGTTAGGCTAGGCTGGATTGGGCTGTCTTGTTGACGTTACATAGGCCCATAGCATTAATATGCAAGCAAAAAGCATAATCTTGTTATTCGAGTTCAATGTAATCAAGTTAAAGGCATCCAGCACCCCCTGAGTAAATGTCTTCTGTTTCATAAGCCCAGTACCAGGTAGTTCCTCCAGATTTTTCAACAGGCGATAACCTATAGAGTTTGTCCCGAATAGCACGAAATCGGAAACGTAACACAAAATGTCCTCAATAGTCCCTTTATCCCATGTATACCAGAGAATTTCCAATCACCACTGGCCATTGTTTTGCTCTCTTGGCATAAACCATCGACAAACAATGATCTGTTATCATTCTCTGGCGAAAACCTCGTTACCCTCTCT
Source organism: Melanophora roralis (assembly GCA_963583895.1). Classification (NCBI taxonomy): domain Eukaryota; kingdom Metazoa; phylum Arthropoda; class Insecta; order Diptera; family Rhinophoridae; genus Melanophora; species Melanophora roralis. The sequence goes on along the minus strand of OY757187.1, from coordinate 26,282,204 downwards.
TACCAAGCGGATCACAGCAGAATCTTTACTGTTTTAAGGAAAAGAAGTGAAGTCCAAGCATTTATTGTCATTCCCATGGGCAAACAAGGGCTAGCTTTTGCTAATACATCAGCATTCTTATTTACCTTACTACTCCTGTATCTCCGAACCCAGTAAATATGCACGTTCCCTAGGCGTAAAGTTTATCCTGAGACTCCTTGCACACTGGGATGATTAGGAAGCTTGTGAGGTTTGTGGAGATAGCCTTGATTGCTGCCTTAATTTTAATAATATATATTTACCTGAGAAATAAAGTTAATTCTGCTTTATTATATGATTTCACTAATTGGGAAAAACTGTATCTAAGAGTGGCTTCGACTCTCTTACTTATTTCATAACCGGAGTTCCTGGATATGAAATAGTTATTGCTGGTAGTTTTGGTGTCAAATGAATACAGAAGGCTGCTGGGTTTAGTTATTCTTTACTCATATTCAGCTTGCCCAACTGGTGAACGAGCCAACTTACATTTTGCATGTTGAAGGGCACCCTGAAGAGTACAAACGAATTTTTTTTGCATCTCTTAGCAACCCGGGCCCTTATACCTTCTCTACCAAGTCCGTTCAAGATTCATTTATGAAAAGGCTCGCTGAACAGATTTCAACAATATCATTGTCATAAAAATTTGTTGAACATATCATTTTACAGGGAACAAATTCTTTTATTAAAACAGACCTCCATTTGACTTGGACAAAAGTGATTGTCTTATCAGACTTGCTAAGCTGCTGTTAAATCTAGATGGGAACCATTCAGTATTTTGTCTGCAAACCAAAATGCCAATATTTTTTTTACTTTTAATCTTTCTCAATAAAATTTTTGACAGACCTCAAATCATTTATATTCATTCGCAGGCAATAGCATTTTGCACACATATGGGTACTTCTTGAAAATTAAGCCTATCAGGTAGTGTATAAAAAATACATTTAATGAAGTTAAATGAGCTGTCAAAAACCTATTGTGCAAGGGTTAGATCTTGTATTGGATACGGGCTCTGGGTAAAAGAGATAACATCAAAACGGGGTCACTACAGATCCTTTTTGAATGCTCGCGCGCAATTTGGATTAGCATGTAAACAAAAAATTAACTATAACCGTATGGGCTCAGAAGAAACCAGGGAACGTGTTTTCAGGAGCCAGGAAATTGTAGATTTGTAAAAGAGTCGCATCGCGCATTGCAGGGAAAATAACAAACAGTTAGCAAACAGTTTGTATTTAATGTGAAATTTTTAAAGGTGGTTTTCCTTTCACAGCAACAACACTACTCTCACTCGATTCTCCTTTCAAAAATTATTTTTCTGTACCACAAGAATTCAAACCGGTTTTTGTTTAAAAAAAGATAACACTGATAAAAAAAAGAATTTATTACAACTTTAAATTGAAGATATTGTTAAAAGAAAAAATGTGGGCCGGGTTCATCTAGCATACAATAAGGTTAATAAAGAAAACAACGGAGAACAAAGAGGTTGTCAAAAAAAGCACAATGACAATAACAGTTTTGCCAATAACAACAAAAACAACAATAGGAAATAACTTAAGAGTATTAGCTTTACATATCCCCCCTCCTCCATCCTTACTACCACTTATCATTAAATGTGGCTGTAATGATAAAAGCATGGTTAAGTGTATGTAAGTGGGAGTTTTGTAGATCTGAATGTAGTTTGCAATGTTTGAAATGTTAAACAGCGAGTAAGAAATAAAAACTTTAAAATTTTTTAACAATTACCAAACAGAAGACAAAAACAGACTGTCTCTGTATGTACAGTGGCAGAAACTGGCTAAAATAAAAGTAAATGAAAAGTGATAGAACAAACTTTAATTAGTAGAAAAATTGTTAAACATTTAATTTAAAAAGATATATGATGGATATGTAGACACATACAAATATGTATTAAAACGTATATTCTTTAATAAATTTTGACGTTATATTTCACGTTATATGGTCTTTTTTAATTATATTTTTTTAAATGTAAAGTTCTTTCTTAATTCAAATAATAACAATCCAATAGTTTTAAGATACACTAGTGCTAGATATGATGAGCTGTTAAAGTAGTTCAATCATAACGTTCTTTTCATTACAAATCACTGTTTATTTTCTTGTCTGCCTTTGCATATATTGCCGCATCATAATGATTTTTTTTAGTTAAAGATTTAATGCAACTCTATCGTTGCTTCCCTTCCGTAATAACAATATTTAATTGCTTCTTAATTTTGTTAAAAAGCTTAAAACAAAGCAAAGTAGGGGAGCTAAATCGAAGTGTATGGAATAGGAAGGTAAGGGAAAGAGGCAAATTTTTATTAAACGCTTCAATTTCTTTTATTATTCATCAGCTCCTTTCAGAACTTTCAGTCCACAATATTTTGTATGCTGTAAAGGAAATGTTTTTGTATAATTTAACTCTTAGATAAATTCAGTTCTTTTGAAACAAAATTAACTGTTTAATCAATATAGGAAGACAAGTACTGAAGTAAAAGTTATGTTGGAAGAGTTTAAGTGGATAAAAGATGACGTTGATAATAAAATGTTACATTTCTTTCATTGCTGTAGTCTGTGTTTCTTATTCTACCACACAGCTTTAATTTTATTTGGAAGGATTAACGCTGTGTCTTTAGCTGGTGGTAGCATTGTATGTAAAAAAGAGCTTTTCTTGTTTGTCAATAAACAGCTTAAGTGTTTAAATCTTGTGACTTGTTGTTAAAATAAATGTTATCGCTATCGGTAATACAGAAGAGTATTTGATTTTTGTTGCTAATATAAAGTAGAGATGGGGAAAATTTCTAATACTTGCCTTATAAGTAATAACAATAAGCAGCAAAATATTTAAATATGCAAATTGGTTTGCCGTTGCTATTTTTTAAAAGGAATTTACTTTTATTTAATATTTTAAAAGCTTGGCTATTGAAGGAACAGTCTTATTTTGCAGCAAATTCAATTATAACTAATTAATTATATTTTTAATTAATTTAAATAACTCTTTAACTAAATTTCCTTTTTTACCAAAGAACAACTATTTATTCTCGTTATAGGCTTAATTAAAATATTCAGCATTTTGATTAGTATTTTATTTCTATTGTTTTTAAAGATTTTTTTATTTTCTGTTTTGTTTTAGCTTTAAATCTATTTTAAAATAGACAATTGTTTCTTATAATAGCTCTTTGCAAATTGACAAACAACCATTTGCTTATTGTATTGTTTTAAAACTTTATGACTGTTCTTACTTTGTACTTGAAACAAGATAAATATTTATTTATCACTTATCACAAGTTTAGGTGGCAGGAGAGGAATTTATCTTGTTTACATTGACAAATATTCAAATGGGAAAAGAAAAAATAAAGATATCAGCATCAATACTAATGAGGGTTATTTTTTCTTGTTTTCGTTCACTTTAACTATAGAAGGCGAAATAAAATATTTTATTTGAAAAAATCATAAAAAGAAGTAAAAACTTTCCAAAGGTTATTCAGGAATTGTTCCTAATTTTCCTTGTTTATTTAAAGGGTTTGTTGTAGGTTAAGTATGTCTATATGCATTTTATTGGTTTTTACACCAAATCATCAGTAGGCTACCTTTATTTATGTTTTATCACAAAAACGATTTTAAAACCTGCATAAAAACAAATTAATTGCATTATATTATTCTAAAAATAGTTTTTTTCTAATTTCGAAAGGTGAGTTATAAATTAGCAAAATATAAAATTATTTATTTAATACCAAAAAAAAATATTTTTTATAAGGCAACATTTTTCATACGAGTAAACCTAAAAAGCACTGTTGTTAACAAGCACAATCATTTTCTTAAATATGTATGTAAAAATTTAAGCACCTTTTACATTAAAACTTTAACTTTTTTCAAGATTTTTGATCATTTAAATATTTTTTTAAGAATTGAGTTTGTATTAAGTTTTTCTTTTATAAAAAAAATAAAGTGTATTTACCCCATATTTATTTATTTAATTTTAATTAATTACCCAATCTTCTTTAAAAGATATTACAGACAAGTTTAAGGGCTAAAAAAAACAATTAAACTAAAAATATCATTCAAGTTTTTTTAGGTGTAAGAAAAGAATCATATCATAGATCATTGTATCAAAAACAATTTTTTTTGTTGTTGTTTTCCATACTTTTGCCACTTTGCAGTTAGAATTATGGGCATGGACGAGAAATTGCATCAAAAGATCTTCGAAGAAAGTTTATCATTAATCGATACACCATTGATAGCAACAACAACCAATACAATATACCATCCAGGTGCTGGTTCCTCCCATGGTTACAAAGAAATACAACCATATCCGTATCCCATCAATTTGACCGAATTTTATCATCGACATAATATGGCGCAAGAAGTAACTATAATACCAGATGTCATAGATACTGGTATCGGTTATTCAAGTATGTTTCATTTTTTAACTTTTTTTTTTTTCTTTTAAAACCATAAACAACAAACTCCCGTCAGCATTAGTGAGAATACAAATTTTCTTTTTTATAAACAATATTTTTGTAAATTCAAACTAAAAGACATATTTCTGTGTTTTTTATAATTCTCTATTTAACTAAAAATCGTTTTTTAACTGAAGACTACAGGACTAATTTTGTTTTTATATATTTGCTATCTTATTTACTTTCTACTTTAGGAAACTCGTAAATGTAAGAAAAAAACAACCTTACAAAACACATAATAAAAATTATTGCCACTTTTAAAATTAAGTTTCATTATTTCCTATATTTTTTGTTTTGTGGTTATTTTAAGTTAATCTTTTTATTTAAGTAGCTTGCTATTTTCTTAAAAATTTTGCTCAGTTTCTTCTATTAAAAAAACAAACAAACAAAAATATATTAAAAAAATTATAAAATTACAATTTTAAAAATTAAATTCCATTTTCTTTACATAATGTTAAAAAAATATATTTAAAAAACATAAAAAATTAAAAATTGTTTACAATAAAGTTTTTTCAAAGCACGCTAATTCAAGTTTTCTTTTTTTATTCAAAAGCACTGAAATTTACGTTAAAAAATTAAAAACAAAAACTTAAATACTTAACATTTTTATAAAATTTGCCTTCTTGTAAATGATTTTTTTAATAAATTCAAAACCAAACAATTATTTAACAGATTTTTAAAATTTCTCTTATACTCAATTATATAAAACAACAACACTTTACACAAAAATCATTTAAAAAAAGAATTAAGTTTTTCAACAAAAACATCAACATATTTTTTGATGAATACTGAAATCAAAATACAACTAAAGCCAAACAACAAATAAAATTGTTCGTTGATTTTAAACATGAAGCAAGTGCCACTAAATTTGTGTGTTCAAATCAAACATTTCATATTTCCAGTCTTGAATTGACCAGCAAACTTTAAAATACAAAACCATATCAAACAACATCAAATTTGTTTTCGATTTCAATTTTTCTGTTAACTGTTAACCTAAGTTGCGCTTAATCTTCACAAACTAATGCTTTAAACATCAAAACTTTAATTAAATGTTTTAGTTTCAAAATTCAAACAGCTCTCAAAACTGCATTTTTTTACCACCTTAATTTAAAAATTTAAGTTTTATATTTTTTAAATCTTTGTTTATTTAAGCTATAAGTTGCTGTAGATTTAATAAATTATAAATAAAATTTTTTCAAAAACATTGATTAATATTTTAAGTTATTTTAAGTTAAAAGCTTAAAGAAAGTAATCAGGAACAAAACTGCACAAATATTTTAAGGTATACCCGATTTTGAATAAATTATATTACAAATAAATTAGCTTTTAGACAGGTGTAAGTTTTTTTTAAAATTTACAATGTTATAAATATGCTAGTTTCTTTTTCAAAAAAGTATATACGTAGTAAGTTATAATATATGTTTTTATATCTATGTCTGTTTAATTAAAAAACTGTATTCCTTTAGTTAACCTGGCTGAGAAATTTATTTGTACCCTTTTACTTTTAAGATATTAATTAGTTATAAAAAGTATAGTTAAATCTCCTTTTAAATGTGCAGTTAATTTTGTTTATTAATAGTTATTTTAAAAATACTTTAAACCCAATAATTAATAAAGTGTAATATTTTTTTTTTTATTTTACAAAATTTGAGGCATTTTTGGCTATTTTAATAAGTTTATTAATTATTATTTCAAACTTAAAAAAATAATATTAAATTTAAATTTAAAAACCACAATTTTTAATATAAGAATTAGTTATTAATACATAATAATTAATTTTGAGAAGTTGAAACTTTCTATTCTCAAACCAAAAACCGTTAACGTATAATAAATATAGTTATTGTTGAATAAATATTACTCATACGCTCACAGTTTTTTAAACTCTGCAGATAAAGACATGCAAAAGAAATAAAATAATATGAATGCATGAGTGTTACTAATAATAATTAACTGGTTTATATAAGGGTGAAATATGCGTGAATTTTACATTAGCGTGTCACTGGCAAGCACTGGTTAAAGTTAAGGGAATCGAATCCTCATTAAAATGTGTGCGATGAATCCACTCCTTTTCATCATTGCCAAAAAATAGAGTTTTAAAATAATGAAAATCCCTTTATAATTTTGTATAATATAATTACTACAGTTTTTAAGCTAGAGATTCACAAAAGCATTAAATGTTATTTTTAAGGCAATTGAATTAACAAAGCCCTTGCTTTTAGCCTATATATTTTAGTATTGTACCTTCGTTTCTATAAACTAACAATCAGTTTTCAAGTCTTATAAAAACAAATTTTTTATTAGTCGACCTAGTTCCAAGCTAAAACTAAAATTATCCAGTTAAAGTAAAGATAAGCTGAGGTGGTTTACTCTGATGGCAATACTGTCTTTAAATCTGTCAAACTATTCACAACTAGCCTTTTTTACAGTTTTGATAACTTGTGCTTAAGCCGTCGATACTTTCAGTTCAATTCAACTGTTTGAATCTGTTTAAATTTTACTGTTTAACTAGAGACGTAATATTTTATGACGATAATAAATAACCTTTGCTGACTTTTGAGCTCTCCGTGTGGCAATATTTCTAAATATAATATGTCCAGACTTATAATTAAAAAAAAAATAATGAAGTTCCAACAAATAAACATTTGGTTAATTTACGACGCCAATGTGCGCTAGATTTGATATTCCCACACTCATATTCTTAAAAAGTACCAAATATAAAAAAACTGCTTGTTGCATTCTTAGTAAAGTTTACAAATCAATATTGGTAAAAAGTCATTTATTTCAATTTTCTAAACTCATAATCTTAAAAAAACTCTCAAAAGATCTTATATGAAAAAAATAACTTTTTTATTTAAAAATCTGTCGATCTCTCATGGTTCATTAGCCCCTAATAATTATTTTTGGACTGGTTATTCAAAAAATATCGGCAAACTATCAAGAACGTTAAAATTTTACTTCTTGTCCACTTAGTTGATGTTCAATCTAAATAAATGTTTATTACCCTCAATTTCTACACATCATCCTTAGAATGCAAAAAGTAGAAAAAAACTTTTAAGTACATGTTGAATGTATCAACAAGTTAAAACTTTAATTAAAATCTTTAGCTGCCAAATGAATTTGGATCAAATTTCTATTTTTAAACCATTTTTAACCGCTTGGTTAAAAAAAAACATTTGGGTTTTTTTCTAGGTTTGCCAACGCAATTTAAATTCTTTTTCTATCTTGTTTGGCCTTGAAATGACAAAAATACCTAAAAGGTACCAGTTTTTCTTTTTTTTTCTTTTGTTATTTCTAAGGGCCGAAATATCAAAAATACCAATCCATTTTTATTATATTAGATATGCAACACCTAAAGCGTTTTAGACAACCTAGGTATTGTTCTTCTATTGTTATGAATTGAATTTGTTGGCAAATTTAAAGTCAGTTTACTTATAAGGCCTTCTTCCCGATAAAGAAAAGGATACAGCTTATTTGGGTCCGGTCAATCCGGTTTCTTTGTACTTTCTGGAGAGGCAGATAGAAAGAGTGGATATAGAAAGAAAAGAATTTGATGAAGCAGACTTACCAGGGTCTCTGGTGGGAATTGAACCCACGACCGCCAGACTGGTAGACTCGTGTGTTTACCACTGATATACCAGGGAAGCGCTCCCAAACTTTAACTATTAAAAGTAAATATCATTTTCAAGCTTGACTTTTTTAAATAAAAAACCGCTATTCTTTAGCTATATGGGCACTATTAGCATCTATGAATATGGCTTGCCTGCTGAAAATATAAGGTTCTGTTGACATTTCCGTTCAATATGGTTTGGCATCAAAACTTTTTAACATAAGAAAAACACCTGCCAAAATGTAACAAATTTAGGTCGATCAGCTTAGGGCTATAATTAGGGTCATTCACTTAAAAACAAGATGTTTCCAAAGTTCATAATGTACATCTTTCATTTTAAAGTTAAGCAGTTTGTGCACGAATCACCATTTGATATAATTCAATTGACTGTTTCACGCGGCTAGAACATGGTGGCATGAACGATCTATATTTTTTCAGATGAAAAGATAAGCTGTTAATATGATAAGTGCATATGCAATCTACCAATGCTATCTAAAGCTTTGATTATAAAAAGCAACCAGCTTAACGTTAGAAAAATTTGGTTGAAAGAAAATTAACAATTTTCTATATCGTGATCTTGGCAATTTATTTGTTTCATGATCGATTTAGTGACTATCTGACTAACTGGAATGCCGATAAATTGGAAAGTGTTAAATAATTAGGAGCATCTACTTAATTTACAGAGTTTTTGAAAAAGAGTTTTAAAAAACCATTGCTGGAAAAAATTTAAAAAACTAAATGCTAGAAATCATTTTTATTTAGCATTATTTTTTAAGAATCACATACAGTTTATATAAAAAGAAACAAAAATTTAAAATAAAAAACTTAACAAAGGCAAAATATATAAAACATAAAAAAGTTTTGACAAGTACTTTTCAATAAGATTTGATAAACATAAACAGACCTCTTTAAAACTTGATACCGGCCTTTACGTTATTGGAATATTTCAATACATATTGTTTTCTAAATATGTAAATTTTTAAGCATGTTACGTTCTCTAAGTATTTGTAAGTATGTTAAAATATTTAATTAAAGTTAAGCTAATCAACTAAACCCGATGCCATAAAAAAATTCGTGCAACAGAGCGTATGAGTAACAGATATAATTTTGCATTTTTTAACGACTAAGTTCAATATGTATCTCTAACAGAGGGAAATTACAATGGATTTTAATCTTATAAGCTACAATTACTTTTGATATTTATATAAGTGTATCTATGTCTGTATACACTACTATTTTTTATATATATTTCAAACATATTTACTTCTCTATATATCTATCATTTTCATTTACATATTCATGAGAATCACTGAAAATGCTGATTTATATTTTCAACAAAAGTTAATTAAAAAATATTTTCTATTCTCTCTTTTTCCTCTTTTTTGTATTTTTATTCTACTTATATGCTACCGAAAAATATTTTTCCTACTATTAAAATGTTTGTATCATGTAATACTTAAAAAAAAACAAATACAACGTCATTATAAATGGAATTGAAAAATCTGATAACAACAATAAAAACAATAACCACTACTACTGCAACTCAATCTATATAAAACTTAAACATAACAAAAAATTAAACAAAAAATATATTTATAAAACCTAAAATGTGAAAAACTTTTCTTTCCTAATACAAATTTTAAATGAAACACGAATATCATCCATTCAAATACTTGGTCAAACAATCAACAAAAAACATGTACTTTAACACGTTTTGCTTTTTCTTCTTTTCTCTGAAACTGAAAAATTTCAAAAAATGCAAAAACTATAAAAACAAAATGAAACTACGTTTACTGCAAATGGTACTAAACCTTAAACTACTTCAACCGTTTCTAATACATCATGTGCATTATGTAAACGAACGATTATATGGTCTTCAACAAAACATAATGCTGACAATGACATAATGATGATCGTGATGATGTTAATGATAATTTGTATGCAATTATACAACAACTATGAAATAAATGCAAAATACTCTTTTTCTTTACCTGACAACAATGAATTTGTGATTGTTTGACTATTGGTGTGTGTGTGTACTTGTATTTTCATCTTAAAACACTAACTTTCTGGGGCACCTTTGGTTTTTTGCAAAACCTTTTTGCAACATGATTTGGGTATTTTTTCTTTTCTTTCCTTCTCTTTTCTTTGCATCTTGCAATGATTATAAACTTCAATGGAATTATTGTGGCATTTGTCTACTTATTATGGCTGGTTTGTTCATCCTAACTATTATAGGTGGCCCGGATGTTGAAGAGCACACCTCAACGGATATAATCAAGCAACATTTCCAGGTACGTAAGCCGGTTGGATAAGAAAAGCTCTTAATAAACGTACATATGTACAAACATATGCATTTATTATTTTCAACCATGAACAGAAAAAGTAGTTTGTTACAAATAAGCCAAGAAATTAGCATTAGAAAACAAATTTTTACAGAAAAGATTTTAAAAATTTATTTAAATTAGTTGTTCCTGAAATTATTAGAGGACATTTCTGTTTCTATAATTCTATAAGTTTTCCGCAACCAAATCGTCAATTATTTTTAAAACGTCATCTACATGCACAAAATGTAAAAAAGAAAAATTATTAAAAATCAAAATATTATCGAGGGAAATAATTGTATAAGAACGTACTTGATTACTTTAAACAAAATGTTTTCTTTTTTCAATTACACCTTCATTTTCTCTTAGATTTATTAAGTTTTTTAAAGCGTAGTTCTGTTCTTGCTGTTGCTAAATCTCAAAACTTTCTTTAAAAATTTAAAAAATATCCTCATTGAAGTCTTCATTATCCAGCTCCTCAGTTGTATCTTGAATAGATAAGAGCGCACCCAACATAATTTCTCTAGAATTTTCTAGGATCAAGATAGGGGTAGACCCCCACATAAAAGTTCTTAAAAGGACCGGAAGCCCAAAATTGGCAAATGTTGCGCAACCAGCAAAAACTTTTAAAAGTGAGAAAAGCAAACTTTAAAACACAGCCGTCTTGCCAAGAAAGTGTAATGTTTTGCTAAACTTTCTTTCTTACGCTGCCACTTTGTCGGCATGACAGTGTAGCACCTTAAGGAAACCATCCTCATATCCCTGCCTACCAAGGTATGACATGGTGTTTATTAAAGTACTTCTAATTTTCTAGTCGTAACGGTCTCACGACGGAACGGCACGCACGTACTTGCAAGCTAGCCAGTTCGGTATTTGTGGGCGGGGGTCTTGTTCCTGTAATAGACCGGAGCACATTAACAAAAAAAAATTTACGTGCGCATTTAATGCCCTTTTAAAAACTCAAAAAAAATGTTAGACTCACCTTCCCTGTTTTCCCTACCAACTTACATTACCCTTGATAGGCCCGGTACAGCAAGCTGGATATGCTGTGGCCACGTATCCCTCCCTACCATGGTTTTTCTTCGGCCAATAATTTTATGGAAAAACCCCTAATACAGCCTTACTTTACCTACGACCCTGTAGTTTTACTTTAAATCAAAACCACTCAATTCATATTGAGAAATTCATTCCAAATAATTGTAAAAGCAAAAACAATTAATTTGTAAACAAATTTTATTAAAACCACAACTATAGATAAACACCGATGTTTAGAGAGTCGTTAGTATAAGACACTTTGATTAATCAACTAATCGTAAAGTTCAACTCCAAAAAAAAATACTATTCCAGTCTCTAAGAAACTTTACGTCATGCTTTTATGTTTCCATAGGCAGCACCTCATTGAGAGCGCTCATACGTTTCTCTTATACTAATATGCTCATAAACAAAAAAAACTTCCTTGTTTTTTTTTCCTTCTTTTGTTTTGATTATCTTACTCTTTTTTTAAAATTGATACAGCATGACATAAACTTTCTTTGGGATTTCTACTTATTTTTCTAAAATTCAATAATAATAACAAAACCCAAATATATGAAATGTAATAAATGCGCTTATATGTAAATATGTATATAAGTAATTATGCATTCGTCCATAATTCAAGGTCGAATACACGGTACTAAAATATAAAAAAAAAAGTATGTTCTTTGTTTGGTTTGTCCTTTTTCTTTTTTTTTTTTTGTTTTTACGTACTTATGTAAAAAAACAAATTACAAGCCAACAGCATAACGTGACCGATACATTCTTTGAATACTATTACTAAAGGACTATATTATTATAAGTTTTTTTTTTCTTAAGGAAAATATGTATATGCCAGGTGGCTTGTACAGTTAATATACATCTTTTATCTAATAATTCATATTTGTAATTTAATTCTCTTTTTTTTTTCTATGTCTAAGTTGTATTTTAAAAGAAATCGAATATTATTAAGAAAAATAAAAGTTTTGACTTACAGATTCTGGTGGTAGATTCCCTCGATGCGGAAGGCCTTCTGCTTTCTGGAGGAATGAGTCACACGATATGATCTATTTTTCTTAACGGTATTAGGATTTGACTTTACGTATAATTTTGTTAAATTAGTAATATAGATTTAAGAAAACTTGATTCTAATTTTTGTTTACAGTTCAATTATGGATATTTTGAAGAATTATTAGTATGGTGATATTGCAGTTATGCCTAATATGGAGACTGAAAGGTTTACATGTGGTTCAAATACATTCATAGGTTAGAATGAAAATTTGGATATTTTGTTTTCTCTTTTTGGTGATGCTAGGCACAGGCTGTAGGTTCTGAACGGTAATTTAGATTTCAAGTGGTGTTCCAGTTAATAAAATTTATGCTCCTGAAGTGATGGTATACATGCTACAGATAAGGCACGCTGGATATGGTCCACACGGTGGGTAGGGCTACAAGTATATACTAGCGTAAATTTATGACACGTGTAAGGAGAAGTCAAGGTGGCAGCAGTAACTGTTACAAATTGCGGTACTTTCCTCTTAACGGTACAAGCACCCTCTAAAAAAAAAGTCTCTTGTGTGACCAGGTTCACGATTGCTGGCGGTGCTATTAGGTCACTAACCAAAAAAGAATATCACCACAATGTGCACCCAAGAGAATAGTGCGAGCCTATTCAAGAAAAAAAACCAAACGGGGCTCATCAGAAATCATGGGACTGTACCCTATAAACGTTTATATTTACCTTAATGGGAAAAATGATACTATCAAAGGGTTTTGTTAAGGTCCCTCCGCCCAGGAAGGAGTAAAAAGGAGCCTTTTGTTCCGATGGCCAATATACCATACGGCATACGGGTTTAAAGTTCCTTATGTACACGGTATGACAAACCACGTTGTTTTTTTTTCCACTTTTTTTTTCTATCTTCAGAGCTAACTTGAATCTTACCTCGTTCGGTGACAAACTGCAAATAACATTTTTCTGCGATTGCCACATTTATACCCATCTTCTTATTTGAGTTGTCATACACATACGCATGTTGCAGGCAGGGATGGAAAACGAAGACTCTGAAAAGTGGTAGCTCAAGAACTACTGATATCAACAAAGTGTATTATCTTTACGCACTGGGCCTATATTTAAATTAGAAACCGACTCTGATAAATTCGGGGCAAAAAAAAAAACTAGTTAAGTTCTTGAGAAAAAGGGGTATATTATATCGAAAAATGACAGGCAATAAAAATTTGCAAAAGGGTTTGAGGCCAAAGCGAATTTCAGGTGAACAATTCGTTTCAAGTTTCCAGGCCTGACGGTAATTAACTACAAAACTAATAGACAAAAAAAAAAAAAAAGTATTACAACAAAAAAAAATATTTCCATGCGTACATATTTCTTTTCTATGCCTATATGAATCTCGTATGCCATGTATACAAGTTTTAGGCAAATAAACTTACATAATAACGAAAATATACATGGCAAAAGAAGACGAAGCGAAAAAGAATAATACACAATTTTCTTACAATAGTGCAGTTTACGTATTATGACGTGGTATGTTAGTAACACGTAAATCTGAAAGGTGAGCTGAACTAACGAAAAGTGATGTGCAAATAAATGTTATGTATGATAAAAACATTCAATACGGAGTGATCAATTTATTCGTGTAAATTAACGTTCCCTATGCATAGGTCAGGATCTGTATTTCGATTTATATGAGCTTAGGAGTAAATAAAAAAATAAAAAATAAAAAAAAGACGTTACAAAACAGGTTTTGTTGCATTGCTCGATCAAGGTAACATAACCTGAAGACGGTGCCTGTCTGCGAGCTGATATTACGGCACTTGAAATTACAGTGGCCACTACTTGGGGTGTAGGACGACTGGTTAATATCGTCAGGCCAAATATACGGTCAAATTTCCACGTGATGTGAATCAAGCTAATCTTTTTCATCTAGCTAAAACGTTATCGGTTCAAAATTTGCCCTCAAATGCACTAGGGGAGGGGTTGGTGAGACAAAAAAAAAATAAACCAAAATTTCAGTAGGCAACCATTCCATGCTGCGATACCCTACTACCGTGGTTAAGGTCGAATGTCCTTGCCGTGAAATTTGCCTATATTCTTTCCGGACATATCTTGCAATTCGTAATAACATGAGCCATGTTTAGCTGTTACAATGCCTTTTCGAATTGGTTGGCTAACTTAGAATTGAAATGATCGATAGCCTTCGATTGTGCAAAGTTCCTCCTAAAGACAATTTGCCCAACCTTATAGTCAATTGGACGAGATCTGAGGTTGTAAGTCTTACAATTTCTTTCATATGCCTTTAGTAAATTTTCCTGTACCTTTTCCCTTAACAATTGTAATCTGTCACTGTTTCTCACATCTATGTTAGGGTCACCTAATACCTTACAATTGCGCAATAGGGAGTAAGATTTACCATTGGTCAGCATATGTTGACCAAATAAAACATAATAAGGAGAAAATCCAGTGCTCACATGAACAGCACTTCGAAGGGCACAACAAATGGTGGAAAGTTTACTGTCCCAGTCTTTTTGTGACGGTTTTATGTAGGCTCTCACGGCCGCCAACACTGAACGGTTTACACGCTCGCTTGCATTCGCCTGGGGTGAATAAAGAGCGGTGAGATTATGAAATACTCCATATGCTTGTAAAAATTCATTGAACTGAGTTGATTTGAACTGAACTCCATTGTCCGTTGTTACGGATTCAGGTACTCCAAAGGTATGAAAAACACGCTTTTCCAAGAAATCAACTATAATATTGGCCGTAAATTTTTTTATGGGTTCTAAAAAACAAAATTTTGATAGATGATCAACTACAATTATTATCCCGATATTTCCCGATGAAGACCTTGGATAAGGTCCCAACAAATCTAAGTACAATCGTTGAAATACTCGTTCAGAAATAGCTTGTCGTCCCATAACAGGTCGTAAACATTGATTCGGGGATTTCGTTTGTTTACAAATTTCGCATGACTTGATGTAATCTGCAACTTGCCTTGCCATCTTAGGCCAATAATAGAAGAGCTTTAGCCTATGCAGTGTTTTACCAAGTCCACCGTGTGCACTGAGTGGATGATCATGCGCTCTTTTTATAAGTCCCTCTGTTAACCCTGAAGGTATCCAGAGTTTCCAAGACAACTCTTCCTGTAACGCTTGTCCGGAAGCATACTCGCTTCGTCTGTAGATAAACCCGTCGACGATCCTAATATCAGGCAAGTGCTCCAATTGGGCTTTAAAGCTGTCCATCAACGATATGTACTCTACGGATTTAAATTCCGGATTTTCTAAATCGATTTCCATTGAATTATCGATCTCCTCAATACTCAAGTCAGATAATAATAACTCGTCATTGTTTTTCGAATATATTCGGGATAAAGAATCGGGCACAACGTTCTGGCTGCCTTTACGGTGGCGGATTGTAAAATTAAACCCTTGAAGCTTCAACGCCCACCGTGCCAGTCGTCCATGTAAGTCGGTTTGATTCATGAGCCATTTTAAAGACGCATGGTCCGTCACAATCTCGAATTCCTGACCTTCCACATACGCCCGAAATTTCCTTACGGCCATTATCGCAGCAAGACACTCCTGCTCCGATACTGAATAATTAGCTTGCGCAGTGGTTAACTTATGACTCATGAAAGCAATCGGTACTTCGTCTAGGTCGTCGTCTCTTTGAGCAAGAACAGCTCCTATTCCATATTTGCTAGCGTCGCATTGTATAGAAAATGGACGAGAGAAGTCCGGGTTATGCAGCACTGGGGCTGACGAAAGAGCTTTCTTTAGTTCGACAAAGGATTTTTCGGCATCTTCGCTCCAAATAAATTTTTTTGATTTCTTCAGCATATCTGTTAGGGGTACGGTGAGGGAAGCAAAGTTTCGGACAAAACGTCTATACCAACCACAGATCCCTAAGAATCGTCTTAATTGACGGACGGACGTGGGTAACGGAAAGTCTTGGATTGCTAGTATTTTGTCTGGGTCCGTTGTGATGGTTCCATGGCCGATTATATGTCCCAAATATTTCACAGATTTCAGGACAAATTTACTCTTCTCAATATTTATCGTAAGGTTAGCCTTCCTTATACAAAGGGCAACTTCGTGTAACAACAGAAGGTGTTCGTCAAAAGTTTCGGTCATTAGCAGTAGATCGTCCAAATATACGAATACCTTAGAACGCAAACTTGCCGGTATGACTTTATCCATGAGCCTGGACATCGTCTGTGGAGCGTTGCACAAACCGAATGGCATCGTAACGAACTGGTACAACGGACGACCCGGTACAGTGAAAGCTGTTTTATCCTTTGACCCTTCATCCAATGGAATCTGCCAGAAGGCATCCTTAAGGTCAAGACTCGTAATGAACTGGGCCTTAGGGAGCCTACCGAGAATACCATCGATCAAGGGTAAAGGATATGCATCCTTCACAGTGACGCTATTCACCTTCCGCGCATCCAAACACAAGCGTACCTTTCCCGGCTTTTGCACCAGCATCACAGGCGATGACCAAGCACTTTGGGATTCCTCGATAACGCCTAATGCAAGCATGCGGTCAATTTCAGTCCCTAACAAGTGCTCTATAGCGGGCGAGACTGCAAAATAACGTTGTTTAATAGGACGATTACTTCCCGTATCTATCACGTGAGAAACCAAAGACGTACGCCCGAGACCTTCTTTCGCATACGATGGGAACGAGTTAATGGCCGCACTTAGCCTTGATTCTTGACCAGGGCTCAACCTATGTACGTTATCCTCAACTCCCATATGGCTTATTTCGGAATTCCCTACAGTGGTGGGAGACTCCAAAAATAGGTCTTTGGCCAAACCAAATTCCCTGACGAAATCGACGCCTAAATATAGGTTCTGTTTCAAATGGGGAAGAATCAAAAACGTCAAAGGTTTGGTTTTCACTCGAAAAGTTACATTAGTTGTCACACTACCTAACGTAGGGTGTTTAGTACCATCCGCAGTCCTAAGATACAAGTTAAATTTTTCGTAGGGGTGTCTGTTATCCTTCAAAAATCTGGTAGCATATTCGGAACCAAATACTGATACTGACGCGCCAGTGTCTATCATACCTACGATATCGTCATCAAAAATACCCACCGTAGTAAATGGTCTTATATCTAAGTTGTGTGTTCCCGATATAACCGCACAGGCGTAATGCCTACGATTTAGGACTACTTTCCTCCAAAATTCCCTTAATCTCTTCGTATTTCTCTTAGGTTTGAGAACGGTTATATTCGAATTCAATTCCTCATTAAAAATTCTTGCTCTAGTTATTTGGTATTCCTGTAATCTTACATGATATGGTTTAAAAGGTCTAGGTATGGTATTAGTTTGCAAAGAATTAGACCTAACTACAGGAGGAACAGAGTTTGTTTGACTTGAGGTCGATTTTACATTTGGGTAGATTTGGTTTGGTATTGTCTGGGTCGATATTGAGGTTGATAGTTTTTTGAAAATTTATTACAGTTAGGACAGTTAGGTTTAAAAATATTTGGGGAGCCACAACCGTAGCAAAAAATGTTTCTCGCTCCCAAGCAGTCTTCAAACCGGTGTCCTTTTTCCAAACAATTCCAACACGTTACTTCATGTATCTCCTCTACCTCAGTAGAAATGTCTTCCTTCACATATTCTGGTCCAATTTCCGAGACACTTTTTCTAGGAATAAAACATCTGCTCGATCTCCGAGTGAACAGCTCCTCCTCGAGAATTTCATGCTTACGTACATATTCCCTTAATTGTGAAATTGACCGAATATCAAAATGTAAAAGTTCCTTTCGGACTTCTGAACTCAAATTACGTTTCAAAATTTCTAGCAAATCAAACTCAGAAATGGGTGTCTGTAGCCTATCCGTTATCTGCAAAATGGAGTCATAAAATGTATCAAATTTCTCTCCCACTTTCTGTTTCCTACTTCTTACCTGCTCTCGTAAATCAAAGTCCGTTCGCGAATCCCTAAACTGGTTCCTTAGTTCCGCACAGAGTGTATCCCAGTTAAACCCATTCACCGTTCGGTGAAAACGCCAAAACCAGTCGATGGCTTTATCCGAAAAAAGTAAGTGCACATGTCTACACAACACGTCAAAGTCACCTCGTAAACTCTGAATGGTAAGAGCATGTACCCTGTAAATAAAATTGTCGACTGAAAGTCCACCTTCTCCTTGTCCACCAAACTTAATATGCCAACTGGACATAATGTTTGAAATTTTATCAACGGAAAAATCAAAATGCTGAGCAAATCCTGGTCTGCTTGACTGTGAACGAAAACCGCTATTTCTATTAGAACTAAAATTTCGATTATCCTCGGGTGGCATTTGCCGATTCGAATGTATACCACTCATGCCTAAACCAACATTCCTATAGGGGTTTAAATTCAGGGAGGCCATTTGAGCTCTTACCGCTTCATTAATAAGAGACTGCAGCGCATTATCACTGATATCTCTCTGATATAAATTCGCCTGAACCCTTGGGTCATTTAGATTACCCTGTGACATATTATGGGTATTATCAACGGACAGTCTATCAGAGCCACTCAAGCTTTGACGAGGGGTCAAATTCCTACAGTCTAAATTTTTCCTTGAAGTAAGCTTCTCAAGCTGGTTCTGAGCACCAGTCCTTGGAATTGCGCCACGATTAGAACTTTTCGCTTGATCTGCCCATCTTTGGCTTTCGGTATCCGCCCACAAATTGTACGACCTTAATTTGGCTAGCCTACACGCTTTCCCGCAAATACTACAGGCCTGCGACTCCTTAAGAACTCTTGCAATACAATCCCTATGAAAAACGTGATTACAGGGAGTACTTACAACCACATCATCTACCTCATAGTCCTTCCCACATATGGAACAGTTGCGAACCTTATCTGCTTCAACAGTAGACGGTAGATTTTCATTGCTGTGTACCAACGACATATTGAAATCCAATAAAAAAAAATATCTTAAACCTTTTCCTTTATTATTAGTTTTTTTTCTTTTGTTCTTTTTTTTTTGTTTTTTTTTTTTTTTTTTTTTTTTTTTTTGTTTTGTTCTTTTTTTTTTTTCAGATCTAGTATAACTATATATATATATATGATTTGTGCGTAAAACTACATAAGTTTTCAGTAAAGTCAGGTGCCTTCAAAAAAAAATTTATGAAAATTGTCCTATCGAAAAGAAATAATGCTAAGTTGGGATTTTAGTGTTAGTAATTAATGCCATCAGTTGACACGATGAATTCAAAGATAAATGCGGACGATTTGGGTGAAACTCGTTCAGCCACAAAAACGTAATTCCAATCATTCCCTAACAAGGCAATAGTGTAAACTATATGATTAATTTCCCAACTCCTAGAATGATTTTAGTGACTATATAACCAACATCGAGGAATAAAAACACTTTAGGGTCAAAGCGGATTGTAAGCGAATGTCATCAAATCCACATACAATAATTCCATCGTATACCCAAAGATATTTTATTCTTGACCAAAGTCAAAAGAGACAAACACTAAGTAATATAGTCCCAAAAAAAACTCATGCAAGGAAATTCAGAGTTTGTTTTATCTGCCGATAAATTATATTTTAAGGTGGTTTCTTATGCGTAGTCCCAAAAAAATATGAATACATAAAAACATATGTATGTAGGTGTTGCAGTGACTAGACCAAAGTTAAGTCAATATTAAAAATTGTTAGGGGCCAGGGGACGATGAATAGTGGGGCCCCACGTTGGGCGCCATTTTTGTAATGTTTTGCTAAACTTTCTTTCTTACGCTGCCACTTTGTCGGCATGACAGTGTAGCACCTTAAGGAAACCATCCTCATATCCCTGCCTACCAAGGTATGACATGGTGTTTATTAAAGTACTTCTAATTTTCTAGTCGTAACGGTCTCACGACGGAACGGCACGCACGTACTTGCAAGCTAGCCAGTTCGGTATTTGTGGGCGGGGGTCTTGTTCCTGTAATAGACCGGAGCACATTAACAAAAAAAAATTTACGTGCGCATTTAATGCCCTTTTAAAAACTCAAAAAAAATGTTAGACTCACCTTCCCTGTTTTCCCTACCAACTTACATTACCCTTGATAGGCCCGGTACAGCAAGCTGGATATGCTGTGGCCACGTATCCCTCCCTACCATGGTTTTTCTTCGGCCAATAATTTTATGGAAAAACCCCTAATACAGCCTTACTTTACCTACGACCCTGTAGTTTTACTTTAAATCAAAACCACTCAATTCATATTGAGAAATTCATTCCAAATAATTGTAAAAGCAAAAACAATTAATTTGTAAACAAATTTTATTAAAACCACAACTATAGATAAACACCGATGTTTAGAGAGTCGTTAGTATAAGACACTTTGATTAATCAACTAATCGTAAAGTTCAACTCCAAAAAAAAATACTATTCCAGTCTCTAAGAAACTTTACGTCATGCTTTTATGTTTCCATAGGCAGCACCTCATTGAGAGCGCTCATACGTTTCTCTTATACTAATATGCTCATAAACAAAAAAAACTTCCTTGTTTTTTTTTTCCTTCTTTTGTTTTGATTATCTTACTCTTTTTTTAAAATTGATACAGCATGACATAAACTTTCTTTGGGATTTCTACTTATTTTTCTAAAATTCAATAATAATAACAAAACCCAAATATATGAAATGTAATAAATGCGCTTATATGTAAATATGTATATAAGTAATTATGCATTCGTCCATAATTCAAGGTCGAATACACGGTACTAAAATATAAAAAAAAAAGTATGTTCTTTGTTTGGTTTGTCCTTTTTCTTTTTTTTTTTTTGTTTTTACGTACTTATGTAAAAAAACAAATTACAAGCCAACAGCATAACGTGACCGATACATTCTTTGAATACTATTACTAAAGGACTATATTATTATAAGTTTTTTTTTCTTAAGGAAAATATGTATATGCCAGGTGGCTTGTACAGTTAATATCTAATAATTCATATTTGTAATTTAATTCTCTTTTTTTTTTCTATGTCTAAGTTGTATTTTAAAAGAAATCGAATATTATTAAGAAAAATAAAAGTTTTGACTTACAGATTCTGGTGGTAGATTCCCTCGATGCGGAAGGCCTTCTGCTTTCTGGAGGAATGAGTCACACGATATGATCTATTTTTCTTAACGGTATTAGGATTTGACTTTACGTATAATTTTGTTAAATTAGTAATATAGATTTAAGAAAACTTGATTCTAATTTTTTGTTTACAGTTCAATTATGGATATTTTGAAGAATTATTAGTATGGTGATATTGCAGTTATGCCTAATATGGAGACTGAAAGGTTTACATGTGGTTCAAATACATTCATAGGTTAGAATGAAAATTTGGATATTTTGTTTTCTCTTTTTGGTGATGCTAGGCACAGGCTGTAGGTTCTGAACGGTAATTTAGATTTCAAGTGGTGTTCCAGTTAATAAAATTTATGCTCCTGAAGTGATGGTATACATGCTACAGATAAGGCACGCTGGATATGGTCCACACGGTGGGTAGGGCTACAAGTATATACTAGCGTAAATTTATGACACGTGTAAGGAGAAGTCAAGGTGGCAGCAGTAACTGTTACAAATTGCGGTACTTTCCTCTTAACGGTACAAGCACCCTCTAAAAAAAAAGTCTCTTGTGTGACCAGGTTCACGATTGCTGGCGGTGCTATTAGGTCACTAACCAAAAAAGAATATCACCACAATGTGCACCCAAGAGAATAGTGCGAGCCTATTCAAGAAAAAAAACCAAACGGGGCTCATCAGAAATCATGGGACTGTACCCTATAAACGTTTATATTTACCTTAATGGGAAAAATGATACTATCAAAGGGTTTTGTTAAGGTCCCTCCGCCCAGGAAGGAGTAAAAAGGAGCCTTTTGTTCCGATGGCCAATATACCATACGGCATACGGGTTTAAAGTTCCTTATGTACACGGTATGACAAACCACGTTGTTTTTTTTTCCACTTTTTTTTTCTATCTTCAGAGCTAACTTGAATCTTACCTCGTTCGGTGACAAACTGCAAATAACATTTTTCTGCGATTGCCACATTTATACCCATCTTCTTATTTGAGTTGTCATACACATACGCATGTTGCAGGCAGGGATGGAAAACGAAGACTCTGAAAAGTGGTAGCTCAAGAACTACTGATATCAACAAAGTGTATTATCTTTACGCACTGGGCCTATATTTAAATTAGAAACCGACTCTGATAAATTCGGGGCAAAAAAAAAAACTAGTTAAGTTCTTGAGAAAAAGGGGTATATTATATCGAAAAATGACAGGCAATAAAAATTTGCAAAAGGGTTTGAGGCCAAAGCGAATTTCAGGTGAACAATTCGTTTCAAGTTTCCAGGCCTGACGGTAATTAACTACAAAACTAATAGACAAAAAAAAAAAAAAAAGTATTACAACAAAAAAAAATATTTCCATGCGTACATATTTCTTTTCTATGCCTATATGAATCTCGTATGCCATGTATACAAGTTTTAGGCAAATAAACTTACATAATAACGAAAATATACATGGCAAAAGAAGACGAAGCGAAAAAGAATAATACACAATTTTCTTACAATAGTGCAGTTTACGTATTATGACGTGGTATGTTAGTAACACGTAAATCTGAAAGGTGAGCTGAACTAACGAAAAGTGATGTGCAAATAAATGTTATGTATGATAAAAACATTCAATACGGAGTGATCAATTTATTCGTGTAAATTAACGTTCCCTATGCATAGGTCAGGATCTGTATTTCGATTTATATGAGCTTAGGAGTAAATAAAAAAATAAAAAATAAAAAAAAGACGTTACAAAGGTTTTCAGATCCCTGCAATTTTATTAGTTTATTGTCTGCCTAGATTTTTAATAGCAAAAGACCAGTAACTTTTATAAATTTTTATCCCCGCTTTATAGTTTTTGGCGACTGAAACGCTAGGCAAAAGTATTGCGGCTCCTTCCTAATTATCCCTGGAAGTCGCCTTTGTATGATTCCGTATCTAAAATGGGACTAAATATAATTGCAACTTTCTGAGGTTAACACTTCTTTAAATTTCTCCTTAGGCTGAGAGCTGATCGTAAAGAGTGATTTTTTTTATCCCAAGGGGTCAATTCGCTTTAATAAAAGAAAGTTGTCAGCACTAAGCGTATCATTAAAAACTCCGTAAGATATTGACGACTGTCTAAATAACCTTCATAAATAAATTAAAAGAGAAGTACCCTCTTTAACTTCCTTCCGCCGGGATAGGTACACGTAGTTTTACCTGTTTAAGTGGAAAAGCTCTGAGAAAAAAAGAGACCGTACAGAATGCAAAAGTATAGATTTTCACAACTTAAAACGTACTTAAAGGAATTCATACACAATTTCAGAAGTTTCCTGTAGGCATATAAATAGAACATATTCTCCCAAGACATGCATAGAAAGTGTAGATTTCAAATTTTTTTTTACGGCGATCAATTAAATACCTTGGAAGGCTCGTTATTGCGGCTTCGTTGCGGGTCCGTTTAAGGTAACCTAAGCCAATAGAAGCTGGGGTTGTCAATGACCAATCCTATACATGCTTTACACATCCTTAATTCTACAAAAAATCATCAATTTAGCTGATAATATTGATCTTCTCAGATCTTAAAGAGATTTGGAAGAAATTAGAGCTACAAGTTATCCAGATATAGAAGGAGATAGGCTCCGTCCTATCTTCTACTTTATTTCTTATCTTTCTGAATGACCTTCTATGTCAAACTTCGAATCCTATCTATTCTTTTGCAGACAACAGCAGCATATGCCATTCATACTCTTTTGACCATAGGCCTAGCTCTTTGGAGATTGGAGCAAGGAAGCAGAGTATGAATGTTTCGAATAACCGCGATCTAATGGTAATCTCCGACTGGGACCGTGCGAATAGGGTCGATTTTAAAGCCCGTAAGACCCAATGATGTCTTTTGACACATGAACGCTCAATGGACGATGCTGCCCTGTATTAATGGATGATATAAGTATTGAGAAGACAGAGACTCTTGATATTTTGGGCATGAGAATCCAGTGCAATGTGCGCTGGACGGAACACATTTTTCTTGTGTCGAAAGAAGCATCGAAATGTCTTGGTTTTCTTAAACGGTGTGGGAATCACTTTACACCATCTGATCTTCTCAATGTTTATACCACCTATATCCGACCAAAAATGGAGTACAACTCTCATGTATAGGCTGGTTCCCCAAAGTCTATTTTGGGGCTACTTGACCGCGTACTGGAACGAGCGAAGATACTCATCGGCGACGTTGTGGTATCTAACCGTCTTGATTCACTCGGACACCATCGTGATGTGGGGAGTGTTTCGCTGTTCTATCGATACTATAATGGAATGTGCTCTGAGGAAATCAGGGAACTTGTTCCCGAGACTCGGAACTTTTTGCGTGATACACGTTTTTCTAGAAGAGCACACCCATACGTAGTCGACTGGCCAGTGAATCGCACCACTCATTACAGGGAGAATTCCTGTTTCGGTCGCACAGTTCGTATGTAGAATAAACTTCCTACTGAAGTCTTTCCTGTCACATTAAATATCGAGAAATTTAAGTCAAATGTCCACAAACACTATTCCCTTTATCGTCCTTCTCATAACCTATTTTCCTGATACCAACACAATGCAATGCATGTGTAGGGGCCATCCCCTGAGTGCTGGTTACTATTAAAAAAAAAGTAGTGCAATGGAAAATGAAATTGTAAATTAAAAAATAGATTAACAACAATGAATTCACGAAATTTTTATATTAAATTGAAAGTCGTGTTCCCCAATTTCAAATAATAACGCTATAGCTTTAGGGCGGAATATCGTGGTGTTCCCCTTAATCATCGCCATTTATGGAAGTCACATATACGTAAATAAGAAGCTAACAAAAATAGAACTGAACGCAGCTTAAAATCTGCCTTAAACGATCTGAAACTCTGCGGATTGTCTTCTTTGTAAACCTCCACTCTAAAACCAGATTTTCAAACTATTTTTGTGTTTTGGGTAAAAAATAGGGCGATACCTCTTCCTCCAGCATAGTAAATTATTAACTCCGTTAATACAAAATCCTACAAAAAGTAATTAGTGTTCATTGGTATACTTAAAATAGCAATTCTTGAAATGATATCAGAAAATTCTACCAACTCGTAAACTGGCAGACTGAGGGCTATGGTAAGCAAATCTACTCCTGTAAAGTTCAACAAGCAAACTTTCCGCCAGATAGGGATGGTGTTCTAAAAATCTGAAAGGAATGCATTTTTAAATTGTTGGTATCCGATGAAAGCAGCTATGAAAAAACCTCCTTTTGCAATCAACGATGACAGTGTAGTGTGCTTATATCTCAGTTAAGAAGAAGCGAAAACAATATTCTTAATAAATAATAATAAAGTGGCAGGAGCCGAGGGGCTTGCCAGCAGAGCTATTTAAGACCGAAAGCTATAATTTGGTGGGAAGCATACATCAATTTATCCTCAAGATTTATCTCGTAGAATCTTAGTGTGATATGGCTCACTCATAAAAAGGAGATACAATTATCTGTGCCAATTATAGAGGCATCAACCTACAACCAATCGCGTACAACACACTTCCACGTATCCATGTTAAAATTGAAATATAAGAGCGCTATATTCGGCAGAGCCGAATCTGATTTACCCTTTACATTAGCATTTTAAAACCCTGAATATTTTGGGTTGTTTTTTTTCACCCGTTTTTTATATTTGATATATTTCTTATTTTTGAATGAGGTCATATCTTAACCCTCTAAGGGTGACTACGTAGAAGTTGAAGGGGTTTTTATCTTAATTTTTTTAAATTTTGTATGACAACCTCTTCAGAGGGAGAACGTAAGGGGTAGATATGTTCTTGCAAAATGTTGGCAAAGAAAAATGAGTTGGGGTCAGTCCTATATATGACCTATCCACGGGCACCCAAGAACCTGTAGACGGAGATTTTTAACAATTTCCAAAGCTTTGTATAAGAGCCCCCTTAGGCTATGGAGAAGGGGGTAAGTATGTTTTAAGAACAAATTTTTGGTGTGGAAAATAATCAGGGCCGGTCATACACTTTATTTTTTCTTAGACCGAATCTGGGGAAGTTATAGGCGTTTTTACATTTTATGAGTAAATTTTGTATTGCAACTTCCTTAGGTGATTGAGGTAGGGATAAGTACTTTTAGGAATATGTTTGTGAGGGAAAACTAATTGGGGCTTGTAAAAAATTTTTTCCTCCAAGGATGACTCCGGGAAAGTTGTATGCAGTTTTACCCTAGTTTTTTTTTCAAATTGTGTATGGTACCCCTGTTGACGGTTGGAGATAGGAGATAACTATGCTCCACAAAAATGTTAAGGAGGAAAAACTTAAAGGAGTCGGCCTTATATTGCAACCGTGTAGGGGCAAATCCGTGACAGTTGTAGAGGTTTTTATGTAAAAACTTTGGAGAAATAAGCAGAGGTAATCTTGGTTTTTGATTTTTATCTTGGTCAGTTATCGGGCGGTTTTGCAAGATTTTAATAGCAATTTTTGCAGATATTTTTGACAGTTTGGTACTACTTACGCGTCTGCACGAAACCATAACACGGGCAAACGGACATCGCTATGTAACTATAAGGGCCAAAAAAATATATGTTTACTTTATAGGGTCGCTTTTGGATATTAAAGAAATTACAAACAGAATAACAAGCTAATAAATTCCCTTTTCACTAATGTGAAGGGTGCCCCGGTAGATCAGTGGTAAGTGCACTAGTCTACCAGTCTGAGGGTTGTGGGTTCGATTCCCACCAGAGACCCTGGTAAGTTTGCTTCATTTTCTTTCTTTCATATCCTTCTCTAAATTTCTTCTTTCTTTCTTTCATTCCTCCTATTCTATCTGCCTCTCCAGGTAACACGAAGGGGCCGAATTAAGCGGACCCAAGTGAACTGTATCCTTTCCTTCAACGGCTGCCTGTTTTACCTAACCTAACCTAACCTAACCTAACCTAATGTGAAGGATATAAAAACTCGACGAATTAATTTGTCCCTAACAATCTAGCTTTATACCTGGCTAATCTTTCTCCGACGTCAAGTCCAAAGGCCATAAAAAATAGCTCGACAGCTTCGACTTTTCCGTCGATTACAGAATAACTTTCAATAGTCTGATTCGTGCAAAGGGGTTTGAGGTCATGTCTATATTTGAAATAGTTGCAAAGTTTATCAGACAATGCAAGGTAGCTTTATCGGAAACAAGATTATCCGTGAATATAAGAAACCCCATTTCTGAGTCGTTCATCATACAAGGCGGCTTCAAAATAGTTTTGTGCCTATCCTGTGACTTCTTTAAAATATTATTTAAGAAGATGATTCATTATCATGGAGCAGAAAAATACACAGCACAACCTTTACCAAAAACCACATGATTTTCACATATGCCAATTATATTGACATTGAGTCAGCAATAAATTGTTTGATAGCACACGAAGTCAAGTTGTAGGTTGATGGCTTCAATAAAATAACAGTCCACGAGATTCTGGCATTTTTAGTCAATCAAATAAGTTTGCTTAAACTAGTTTTAAAAAATTCAACTGCTTTGCTTATTATTTCCATAGCTTATTAAAATCTTCAGTTGAAAATAAAATAATAATAGGAATAAACGATATTGAAGAGAGAGCTGCCGTTTTTTTATCACTATCACTAACTATCACTATTTAGCTATCAAACAAATTTTCAGACTTAAATAACAAAAACAGGTAATAAGGATACTTGATTACGCATTACTTCAAGTTTCCTTTGTTTCTTTCTATTGAAGATAGTATTCCCTACAAATTTTCTCAGACTTAAGTCTGCTGCACATGAAAAGTAAAAATCTACATTCGCTTGTCGCTCTGACGTAATACTGACATCATATACAGTCAATTTGTCTCAAATGAGTTGTAGTAACTTTATGATGACATTAAAATTACATATGAGTACATTTGCAAGTAAGTTTTTACATTTTGTGTACTGCAGGTTTTATTTATTACTAAACTGTTGTTAACTGATTGAGCTCATTCATTTAGAAAACTCTTTGTTATTATGGTGTTCATTGTACTCTATATATTATCTTTTTGTGCTGATTTTGTAAATTCGTTGACTTTTAATATTATTGTTTCTTGTTTCTTTCATTAGAGTACCTGTCATACAGCATTGGATACATGCCGTGAAGATCCGTCCTGTTTATCGTCATTACAGCCAATGCTACAACACTGTGAAATGCATCGTTGTAATCGAAATGCATGCATGACTTCACTGCAGGCATTTTATAAAGGTCCACATGAGGACTTAAATTTAGATGTGGCCTTTTGTTTATGCAAGTAAGTACAAAAAAAATATACAAACATATCTATAAATAGACAAAAGTTCATATTTACATATACATACATAGACATTAGACCGAACATTTTTTGTATGGGAAATTTTTTTTTTTGCAAAAAAAGTGTACCGCCCCCTCAAATTGTTCCTTTTTATGCCAATAGTGAAATTCCAAAATCTAAGACTGATTGCCCTAGGTTAAGGCGTGGCACATGCCCACTGAAGTGGCTAAAACTGGTTTATATGGACTTTTCACATGACAAGGCAAAAAATTAAAAGTAAAATGTTTCATATATGTTTTTAATATATTATTTTATTGAAATTAACTTACGTTTAATGATTACTATTCTTCGGCAAATGCTCACGATTTGTTTTTTTTTGTATGCTCACGATTTGTTGTTGTTTACGTTGATTACTGACAATACCAAAGCGTGTCTAACTCAGTACATCGAACACAGTTCCCCCATTCTTACCGTCTATGTAAACAAATATTTGATTTGCTAAATAAAGTGTTGGCAACAACAGAGTAAAGTCAACCACGGGGCAATTAAAAGTGTGTAAAGAGTGAAGCGCAGGTATTTTGAGCTTTTAATCATAGAAACATTATTGCTAAAAAGAGAATTTATATTGATGGTATTTGCAAAATGGACACAAGAGCTAGTGAAAAAATTTATTTATTAGGATATGACGAAAGC
Source organism: Melanophora roralis (assembly GCA_963583895.1). NCBI lineage: Eukaryota > Metazoa > Arthropoda > Insecta > Diptera > Rhinophoridae > Melanophora > Melanophora roralis. The sequence continues at coordinate 26,252,783 of OY757187.1, read as the reverse complement.
CAAATTGTTGGATCTAAGCTGCCTTCCAATGGACAAGTTTTGAAAGTTTTGTTTTATAACATGCGCAAAGTGAAATTGGATCTTCGTTCAAGTGCATATCTGGTTATCAAAGAGGTCGAAATTTTTTGGAATAAAGCCCGTATTCCATTTCGTCAAATTGATAGAAGTGTTCAAAAAGTTGAATCTTTATATCACCAATGGAAAAATCTGCAAAAAACGTGCAAACGCAGCACACCACTTCAAAAAAGGCGAGAAGATGAGTTTATTAAAAATATGGAAAACTTATTTGACATTGCGCACGGGAATGCGTTAGATTTAATTAAAATAGAAGAAGATAAAGAGTTTTTGAAGAATCAACGTAAAGAAGGTAGACCTGGTGCAATGGTGGGATGCGATCGTTCATTATTTGAAAAAGAAAAGCGAAGAAATATTCGTATTGAAAAAGAGGTAATGCGAAAAGAAAAGCAGGGCGAAGATCAATTCCAAGGATTCCTGACAGCGAATGATTTGAGTGACAATACAGAAGAACTAATTGATGAATACGATAGTGATGATAATACTGACCAAACTGCGAACTCGAACTCTCAACAAAAAAACAGAAAACGAGGAATGAAACATTTTATCACTTCCAAGCTTGTTGCGACCTTAGACAAGGCCAAGGTAAGTGACAGGGATGCAGTACGTATTCTGATAGCTGCGGCTGAAGCATTGGAACATGATATCAGTACACTAGTAATCAGTAAGACATCGATTCGGCTTTGCCGTAAACAATTACGTTCGGAAACTGCTGCAAACCTGATGATGGATTTTAAAAACAAAGATATAAATCAAATTACTGTACATTGGGATGGAAAAATTTTACCATCGATCACAGGAAATGCAAAAGTAGACAGATTACCAGTTGTGATAACAACAAATGGCATTGAACATCTACTTGGAGTACCTGCCCTGTCAGCTGGTACTGGAAAAGAACAGACAGACGCCATACTCAAACTATTAAATGAATGGAATCTAACAGAAAAGGTATTTAAAAAACAATTTCTTATAACAGTTAATATAAACAACATTCTTTCCAAACAAGGTACAAGCTTTATGTTTTGATACTACAGCGACAAATACAGGTAGATTACAAGGTACTTGCATTTTATTAGAACAACACCTCAATAGAGAATTGTTATATCTCCCTTGCCGTCATCACATATATGAACTCTTGCTGAAAAGTGCTTTCGTGAAATATGATTTAAAATTAAGTGGACCGTCATTAGATATTTTCCAGCGTTTCAAAAAATATTGGCCCAAAATCAATCAACAAAAATTTGCAAGTGGAATGGTGGATAAAAAAATAAATCTTGCGCTTAACATAACTGAACAAGACCAATTAGCCCAATTTGCTCAAAACTATGCCACTAAACAACATCCCAGGGCAGACTACAAGGAGTTATTGGAATTGAGTCTTATATTTCTTGGTCGAAACACAGAGCCTATAAGGTTTAAATCACCTGGAGCGATGCATCATGCCCGATGGATGGCTAAAGCGATATATACGCTCAAGATTTTTCTTTTCCGCCACCAATTCTCAATGTCATCAGATGAGGCAAATGCTATACAAGATATAAGTGTGTTCATTTTGAAAGTTTATTTGAGGCCGTGGATTGAGGCGCCAATTGCCGCGAAAGCACCTTTAAATGATTTAAATTTTATTAAAAATATTATTAAATTCAACGAAGTGAATGAAATAGTAAGCAATGAAGTAACGAGCAAGTTTTCGAACCACTTGTGGTACTTGACACCAGAAGCAGCGGGTCTTTCATTTTTTGATAATGCTGTAGACGTTGGAGAAAAGAGGAAAATGGTTGAAAATCTCAAAGAAGAACAAAATAATGAGAATAAAAGAATAGTTACCAACATAAATGATTTAAACCAAAAAAATATTTCAGACTTTGTTAATAAAAAAACATTGAGCTTTTTTGAAAGGTTTAATATTGAAACTAACTTTCTAAAACTTGACCCTTCCAAGTGGCCCAATGAATCCGAATTTCAAAAGGGAATGAATATTGTACAAAACTTACATGTTGTTAATGATACTGCAGAGCGTTTTGTAAAACTTATGGAAGAATATAATGCAGCTTTAACAAAAAACGAAGAAGAGAAACAATATATCTTGCAAACAGTAACTGATTATAGGAAAAAGTACGGTAGCATTAATAAATCAGACCTTTGCGATTAAGTTTAAATGTTTATTAAGAATAGTAATCATTAAACGCAAGTTAAATTCAATAAAATAATATATTAAAAACATATATGAAACATTTTACTTTTAATTTTTTGCCTTGTCCTGTGAAAAGTCCATATAAACCAGTTTTAGCCACTTTAGTGGTCATGTGCCACGCCTTAACCTAAGGCAATCAGCCTAAGATTTTGGAATTTCACTATTGGCGTAAAAAGGAATAATTTGAGGGGGCGGTACACTTTTTTTGCAAAAAAAAAAAAATTAAGTTCGGTCTAATAGACATAGATACGTCTGCTTTATTATTTAGCAAATTCAAAAAAAAAGTCGTATTTGAATGCTCTATCTGAGATGTATAGAGACAATCACACAAACATAATAAAAACACAACTTTAATTTACCTTTAACTGCAATGAAATGTTTGGCAAAAACAACAAAAGAAAAAACAAACAATCCAAACCAAAAATCAACCCAACAAACAAACAATTAAAGGCAAAAAACTTTTTGCTCAACAACAAATATTCTCTAGATAATTATTTGTGGCTTTTTGGTTGAGGTTTGTTCTTTTTCTCTTTGTAGTATTTCTTTGTAGTAGTTTTGTTTTGTTTATTATTTGCTTTAGTTTAGTTTTTGCTAAAATGATAACTTTAGATTTGTAGTTTTCTTTGTATGTATGAGTGTGTCTATGATGACGATATGCCCATCTATCTATGCAGCTATCTGTCAGTATGCATTTCTCTTTTAACTATTTATTTTCAAATTCTTATGTTCATTTTGATTTAGAAAAACAACAAATCGTCATGATAGTTGTATGATTGCTCAGGAAAAACTACATCCGGTTTGTGCTCAACGACCACCCGACAATAATAACCAACAAAGCTACACACCGCCACCATCATGTCATGCTGTGGCTGAAGCCTGCAAAGAGGATCGTGAATGTCGGTAAGTTGCTTTTGAAATGTATAAATTAAAATGCTAGACTAAAAAATATGACAGTCATAAATGTATGAACATAGAAAAAAACTTAAGGTCAATACTTGAGAAAATTATTTTTAAGTTTAAATATAATCGGTATGAGAAATTAGGTCAAATTAATGCCATAATTTCATAACTTTATTCACTAAAAATTTATATAAAAATTTAAGACTGATGACAACATTTATACAAGATATTAAAATACCTGGTTCAAAATTGAAAATTTATTGTTCATTCAGACTTTTATTAACGAAAAATATTTTGCGAAAATTTTTATTTCGTATCAATTGGCCTACCAAATACCTAATTAGGAAAAACGTTGAATGATGGTACCAAAAAAAATATCAGGGATTCAAGAGAATACTGCTGAGAGATTTCTGGAAAAAAAAATTTTGTTGGCTTAAATCATTTTGAATTGTTAAAAAGAAGCCACCCAATGAGTCATCCAGGGAATCGACTTTTCCAGTCCTTAATTATAACCAGATGGTGTATTAACACTAAAAACTATATATAAATGCGAAAAAAATCACAGAAATCCCAACAAAATCCGTTTAATGGTAACTGCCGGTTTTTGTATTTTAAAAACCAGAGCAGCATGACAAAAAACCTTTAAGATCTACTTGTTAAATGCGAAATCTTGAATTATGTAGCCAAGTTTTGTAACATGGCGGAAGTGGAAGTGGATTGATGGTACCTTAATATGATCTGGCATTCCTGATGGCAAGTTAGTGTTTTCAAAACAGGGCAACAAATAACGTAAATGGTTGAGTCTCAAACTTTTTAGCGTTAAAAAAACCGCAGGGAATGACAAAAAACATAGATCGCCCCAACGTAAAACTAAGCTGAAAGAATGTACAACCCAACTAAAAAGCTTGTTGGAGGCCCACAGAATGGCATCACTGAAAGAGTACCTGGAAGGTCTAGACGCGACTCCTCAGACAAATTATTCCTTATGGCGATCAGCCAGATGTCTTAAAAGGCCTGTTATCGCAAAACCACCACTGCGCAATCTGAGAGGATCCTGGGCTAGAAATGATGAAGAAAAATGCGATCTGTTCTCAAATCACGTCAAAAACGTATTCAGTCCCAATACATGCACTGACGTGAGGGAATTACCGCCTGTTGTTGCTAGACGTCCTTTGGAAATACGTTTCCGATTTGCAGATGTTGTAGAGGCTATCGCTAACCTTAATGGTAAAAAAGCTCCTGGCGTTGACAAAATAAGCAACAAAACGCTCATAGAGCTGCCTCTTACTGCTAAAAGAATCATTCTTTTTATTCTTAACGCGATAATTCGGCTTGAACATTTTCCGCCTATATGGAAAGTTGCCTTAGTAAAGATGATTCCTAAGCCTGGCAAAGATCCTTTGAAGGTAGAATCTTATAGGCCCATAAGTTTGCTACCCACAATGTCAAAATTGTTCGAAAAAGTGTTAAAAAACAAGCTAAATCCGATCCTGAATGACAAGAACTGCATTCCAAATCACCAATTCGGCTTTAAAAGTCAACATAGTACCATCGAACAAACTCACAGGTTGGTGCAGGTTATAAGAAAAGCCTTTGAGGAAAGAAGTACTGCTCCAAGCTTTTTATCGATGTCTCACAAGCTTTCGACAAAGTATGGAATGAAGGCCTTCTAAACAAACTAAAGCTCAACCTTCCAGCTAATATTTTCAACCTTTTAGAAAAATAGAGGGAAACCAAATAAGTTGTTCCCAACCAAAAGAGGCTGGTGTCCCTCAAGGAAGTATACTAGGTTCAATTTTGTACTTGCTTTACACGGCAGATATGCCAACCAACTGTTTTACGCATACGTCTACATTTGCTGATGATACCGCTTTTCTCAGTATTCATAGAGATCCTAAAGAGGCTTCGTGCCAATTGCAAAAACACGTAACCCAAGTAGAGAAATGGGCAAAATTATGGGGAATAAAAATTAATGAGCAAAAATGCACTCACGGAACTTTTACTTTACGCAAAGAAACGTGCTCTCCAATCACTATCAACAACCATAATGTGCCCCAACGATATGAGACAAAATATCTTGGTGTTCACCTAGATCGCCGCCTTACATGGAAGCCTCATATAGATGCTAAGCTGACGCAAATGAAACTTAAAGCTGCTCAAATCCACTGGCTAATTGGTAGAAACTCTGTGCTACGTCTTGATTGTAAGCTTCTACTCTACAACTCGATTTTAAAACCAATTTGGTGCTACGGTATACAATTATGGGGTACTGCTTCCGCCTCTAACATCGAAAAAATCCAACGCCGTCAAAACAAAATTCTAAGAATGATAACTGGTGCTCCTTGGTATATCAAAAACAGCAACATCCACAAGGATCTAGAAGTTCCACTTGTAAAATGCGAAATCCTGAAATTTGTGGACAAGTATTTAAATAAGCTGGAATCACATCCAAATCCGCTCGCTCGAAGCATCCTGCAACATAGCTCTTAGATGAAACCTTTGAAATAAGTTAATTTTATTGTGAGAACTTAAATTTTAGTCTGGTACTGACTGGACTAGTATTAATTACTTAGTTTTAAGATTTGAATACTTATTGTTAGTTCGCTTAAGCGAAGATTCAATAATAAAATATATGAACAAAAAAAAAAAAAAAAAAAAATAACTGATAAACTAATAAATGCCAAATTACAGTAACACTTGGTGCCAGCAAAAAAAGGCTGATATTCTTGGCAGACTTAGAGAAAATAAGGCTATAAGTTCTGATTAATCAAAAAGAATTAAAAGTTTAGCCAAATTTTAAGCTGAAAAAAGTTATCACAAAAAAAGTAAATTTTCGCTTTAATGTTCTGTAAATTTGATTTTTCTTAACATCAATGTTTCTTCCGTTTAGAGTGTTTTAAAATTGTTAAAAAAAAACGAATACATTTTTAAGAGCAATTCTTGAACACGTTCCCTACGGTTTCTTCTTTTCTCTTTTTGCTTCAATAAAATTAAACGTTTTCATGATGAGATTATATATTTAGTATTTATCCATACAAATCACATACACACACACAGACTGACAACCACATACACAAGTCACATCACATATTATTTAACGAGTACATGAGAACTAATTTAAGTTTATCGTTGTTTACGACATTATTGTATCATTATATATTTAACTAAACTAAACGACCGCAAAATACGTGGCTGTAAAATTAATTGCCTTTTAAGTGAATCACACTTGTTAGTTAAACAAAAAAATGTCGGAGGATGTGATATTTACTCTAGTAAACAACTAAAATTATACCAGATTAGTTAAACAACATTTGTATTTATAAAAACTTTCCCCCACATGCATATACACATACTCCCCCACTTGCCTGTATATAAAGAAGAAAACATGCAAAATGTTTGTTTTTTTATACTGTGTCAGCCAAACATGTGTGAAATGCTGCAGAAGAATTAAAACATTTTATATTTCACTACAGAAAAGGAGGAATAAAATATCTTTTAATCAGGATTTGAGAAAATAAAATTCGCATACATGCAGCTTAATCATTAAAAAAATTCACAGACATTTTGCACGAAAGCTGCGCGTTAGAAACAACAACATTTTCGTTAAATTAAATTTGAAAGGAAAGTGGAAAAAAAATAAATTTGGCAGATTTATTCGTATGACATAAGCACGAAACAAAAACTGGCTTTTACAACTTGCACACTACCACATTCTAAGCGCATTTAATTAAGGCTACAAGTTCGTGTTTATTTTTAAATTGTTTGTAATTTTTTTCTAGAGTAAAAAACAAAGCACAAGAGGACAGCTCATGTCAGATCATTCGCTTTTGTCATAGACATCCTTCAGCTGCAATAAGAATTGCATGACGTAGCAAACACGTTATTTGCGTGTTCAAGGATACAAGTCAGCGCTAATACAGTGTTGTTTCTGTAATGTAAAGTGTTTACGATTCTTGAGGGTTTAAAGTATAGAAGAAGTTTTAATTTTTCTGCTTCTTGTTTAACAACTGCAAATAAATTTTGAAAATCTCATTGGAGTAATAACAAGTCGTGTGTACATAATTGCCTAAAAAAATGTAACAAAAACCTAGTAAAAGCGCTATATTCGGCCGTGGCGAATCTTACATACACTTCACATTAGCTTTTCGAACCCTTTTGAAATGAAGTATTTTTTATTTATAAATAGGGTCGGTGTCATATTTAAACGTTCTTAGGGTGACTAGGGAAGCTGTGCTGGTTTTTACCCTAATTTTTTTAAAATTTTAATGGGGTAAGTATATTCTGAGAAAATGTTTGCAAAGAAACATGAGTTGGGGTCAGTCCTACATTTGATCTCACGGACACCCTGAAAGGTGAAGGGGAAGATTTATTACAATTTACAAAGCTTTGTACAAGAGCCCTTTAAGGCGATGAGGACAGGAGGTAATCATATTCTAAGAAAATGTTTGGGACGGAAAACTAATAGCCGGTCGTACACTTTATTTCTCTTAAGCCGACTCTGGAAAATTTATGAGCGTTTTAACACCATTTTTTTATGGCGACCCCCTTTAGTGATAAAGATAGTGGGTAAGTATGCTCTAGAAATGGATGACTCCGGGAAAGTTTTAGGGGTTTCCCCTTTTTTTAACTTTGTATGACAACCCTGTTAGATGCTGCAAATAGAAGGTAAATATGATCCACACAAGTGTTTGGAAAGAAAATCTGATAGGAGCATGTCTTACATTGAACCCCTGTAGTGGAAACTTAGGGGCAGTTATAGAAGTTTTTATGTACAAATTTTTCTCGGCATAAAAATTTTTAAGTTTACCTGGTTATATATTTAACGTCATGTTACCAGCCTGCATATAGCCCCCATATATATGCCCTCCCAGAATAAGCTTTTTCGGCTTTAAAAAATTAAAGTACTACTCTAACTTCAAAAAATCGAAAAACCACATTTAACTTTATAAACTGTGGAAAAAACAAGTAAGAGCTTTATATTTGACTATGCCGAGTCTTAGATACCCTTCACTTTGGGCTTTCGAAATTTTAAATTTTTTTTAATTTTTATCAATTTTTTATTTATGAAATATTTATAATTTTTTAATTGTAGTCGGTATCATATTTTAACCCTCTTAGGGTGCCTGGGGAAGTTGTAGAGGGTTTTACCCTAATTTTTTTAAATTTTTTATAATAACCCTCCTTATTAGGTGGTGATAGGGGCTAAGTATATTCAACGAAAATGTTTGCAAGGAAAAATGAGTTGGGTCAGTCCTATATTTGATCTATCCACAGGCACGCTGGAAGATGTAGGGCGGATTGACTACAATTTTCCAAACTTTGTATGGGATCTCCCTTTGGCGATGGAGAAAGGGGGTAGGCATATTAAAGAAATATATTTTGAAGGGGAAACTAATGGGCATCAGTCGTACACTTTATTTCGCTATGGCCGACTCTATGGAAGTTATGGGCGTTTTTACATTATTTTAGTTGTGGGAATATATTTGGGAGGGAAAACCAATAGAGGTCTGTGATACATTTTATTCCTCTAGGGGCGACTCCGGGGATAATGTAGGAGTTTTACCCCATTTTTTTTTTTATTTTGTATGACAACCGCAAAAATGTTTAGGAGGAAACATTAATGGGAGTCAGGCTTGCATTGTACCCATGTGGGGACAACTCCGTGGCAGTTGAAGAGGGTTCCATGTACTAATTTTAGAGAAATAGACACAGGTAGCCTTGGATTTTGGCTTTTATCTCGGTCAATTATTGAAAGTTTCATTTACTTTAGTTAAAAATGCGTGTGAGTAATAAAAAAAATAGAAATAAAAGAAAAGAGCGGAGAAGGGCGGTAAGTACAAAAAAATCGTACTGGCCAGGTATCAAACCCAGGATTTCGGGATCAAAGATAACATATAAAAAAATAGAAAGTGGTTCCAGTAGCAGTAGCAGTAAGCAAATATATCGGTGAGTTATCAAACAATATTGCTAGATTTCAATAACGATTTGCTCACAGATATTTTTGATAGTTTGAAACCAGTTACAGTTCTATGCGAGATCGGGGGAGTTTAACCATAACACGGACAGACTAGCAAACGTGCAGACGGACAAATGCTCGTCGCTAAATCGACTTCCCTATCTATAAGGACCAAGAAAATAATTAATCTATGGGGTCGTAGATGGATACTGAAGAAATTACACACGGAATGACAAACTTATACACACAATTATCACTCATGGTATATCAATGTTATTTAAATATATACTAACACATTCGCAAGTCTACTTTTAACAGAAATGAGCCAAGCAGTTGGTATTTTTCATTAAATCAGTAAATAATATTTAGAAAATGTTTAATAGAACAAATCACATTTTTCTGTTTTTACTGGTCACCTAAGATTTTACATTTAAATATATTTAAATAGTTTATATACAAGATTTGTTTTAGGTTCAGTGTGTCTCTATGCATTTTGTTGGTTCTTATACCAAATCGTCAGTAGATTTTATTTTAATTCTTGAAAAAATTATGAATATTTCCTGACTTTATATAATTACCTTAAAAAACTTATTGAGAATTGTCATAAATAAACCAAAACCTTTAAGAGTCCTCTACAAACCATTTTTCGTTATTCAGCTGTGTTAATTTTTTTAAACCTCACCTAGAACAAACCTTGTAAGTAAACTCAGAAAATTTGGGTCAATTCCTAAATAATATTTAATAATTGTTTTAGTTAACAGATTTTTCTGATTTAATAAAGGTTCGAATACTTTATTATGCTCCATTGCCTCAAAGTGAAGATATTTAGATCTCCATCTGGGCTATAATTCAATAATTTACAACCTTAAAAATGAATCTTGATTTTTTTATATATCAATTGTTTACTTTATTTATTTTTTTTTAAATAGGGGTCCGTCTGGCCAGATGTCCTTGTAAATTTTATTGCCAATTTATTCCAACTAATTGCTATACAAATGTTTTGCGTCGGGAAAATAAGTTGTTTCAATAATATTTTTCAAATTAAAACTTACTACAGTATTAATGAACAAATTATTTGAATCATTAACTATGTGGGCAACTAAGCTACCATACAAATGCCTTTATTGACAATTACTTCAATAGTGAATAAAAAAAATAAATTTGGAAATGTTTGAGTTGTAAGCAAAAATGTACGTAAAATAGTCGCACCCGTCACAATGGAATTGTCCATTTGTTAATATGCAAATGTTAATTCATAACACCCATGTACACATATCTGTCGAAAAAATGTTTTAATATAATATATCCTATGAGTAAAAATTACAGTAAACAAACTTGCAGCATTTTCAAAAGATAAACAACAATTAAGATATCACATGTCAAATAAAATATTTACTAAGAATGTTGAAAAAGATTTTTAAACTATTTAAGGCATTTGGTATAATCTAAGTAAATGAATAAATAAACAAATTACTTATACCTTAAGTAAAACAACAACAAATAAACCTAAATACAAAGCAAAACCAAAATAAATATATAAAATCATATCAAGAATAAACAAAACAGAAAGTCTAAAAAAAAACTTTTACAAACAAACAAATTTAAAATTGTTTTCGTATATTGTTGATAAAAACTTTAAAAAACAGACAACAACAAACACAGGTTAAATGCTAATGAAGTCCTAAAATGCTTTACATGGCTTTTGAACTTGTTGTGGTAAACTATGGTTGCATATACATACATACATACATACATACATACATACATACATACATACATACATACATACATACATACATACATACATACATACATACATACATACGTACGTTCACACAAACATAAATAGATATGCTTGCGTATGTATGTTCGCATTTGTTTTCTTTTTTGTGTGAAAGCAACACCTTTTGACAAATCTGTAAATGTTTTTTTGTTTATGAACAAAACTCTAGAAAATTTATTTTCTATGGGGTTTTCCTTAAAGTTTTAGAAACTTTAAAGCTACAAATGTTTTATATTCACACTTTATTAGGAAACCAACAATATGTAGAGCAACCGACATTTACAATAATAAATTAAAGCAAACTTGTATTTACACATATGTACATACTTACGTAAAGTTTGTAATGACACATAACAAAGATTTAAGATAACAGCTTGTTACAAGTATGTTTACTAGTAACATACACATGCATACAGACATACATACATATACATACAAAATCAAACGTATGTAGTTTACATGCTTGTAAAGCCTCTATTAGAGAGATGCTAAATGAAAAACATACACAACCACACTAATATGAATGTACCTACGTGCATGTGTAGGTACGTACTTTAAAAGACTAGAAACTCATATGAATGCATAAACAAACATTTATTTAAATACATACACACATGCTTGTTGTAAACTTTTATATGCACAAAGAAAGTAAACATAGAAGGTTAAAAACTTTTTTTATACCTAAACACACACATGCTGTTACTGCAGTAGTTGTGGTAAATTTTACATGCATTTAACTTTGAAGCTATTGTTGTTGTAGGGTTTCCTCACTTTTGTACGAAGTCCATAGTAAAGTACTCTTTTATTATATTGTTGTTGAATTTTTATTATACAGGATTTGCTTGATTGCATTTTTGGTCATTATATTAGTAGTAAAACGTGATTTGCCTTGAATATTATTGCACTTGCAAATTTAAGTTTATTAAATCTGAAAGTTTAAGTTGTACAGCTCTTAGTAAAAATAATATAAGAAATTGTTTAACAGCAAAATAAACTAAATTTATATAATTGTTCTCAGTTATCATTTGAAATAACACAAGTAATACATTTAAAAACAATTAAGAAAGTTATGTTGGGTCAAGCCCAACCACATCATGTCCCACACCTAAATTTATACTATGTTTAGAGCCACCGTATGCACAAAGTGCACGCAGGATAAGGTGACTTCTTTACGGGAGGCTAACTTATTTTTTGGGTAAACTCCTAGTGCAAGATCTCGTAATCTATGAGTTTTTATATGATTTCCGGAAGCTGGGTTTATTTATATAGGACCAGTAGTAAACTCTAGATTGACCACTACAGGATTTTATATATTACTAGCTAAGCCCCGGTGTGCTTCGCTACCCCAATCATAGTAAAATTACTAAAATATGTAAACAAAGACATTTACATATATGTTTTTTAATTTACAAGTTGGTCTACATAAGTTGCAACAAGTTATAAGTCAGCCCTGCTATTTAATTAACATATAAATAAAAATTGGGAATTAATCAGGTTTATAGCTTTCGAGATATTCAGAAAGCTTTAGTTAGCAAAAATTCTTTTACAAACTTCTCAAAAGTACCAAAATATAATTCTAGCCCCTTAGTACCCCTTAGCGCCAAAATTTAAAAAATATACCAAAAACATATCAAGAAATTTTGGCAACCTGTCGAATGCAATATAAATTATGTTTCTATCTTAATTGGTTTTAAAGCAGGGATGCGCCAAAATAAAAATGTATTTGTATTGGTGAGAAAAATTAAGTTTACTGCACAGTAGGTAATTTTAATGAAAAGGCAAAAGGAATTTTGCAAATTTTTATTTTTATGATATTTGTTGTTAAAAAAAATTTTTATAATATTAAAGATAAAACGAGATAAGTATAAAAATTATTAATTGAGAGTTGTGAAAGAAATTTATGCAAATATTTTGTAAAATTTTAAATTTTTTTAAGCAAAAAAACAATACTTTTATTTTTAAATAGTATTAAATATTTGGCTCAAGAGAAATTTATAAAAAAAAGGTAAATCTAATATTCATAAAATTTTAACAGTTATATGGGCAGTGTGCAAAAATAAAAAACAAAGAAAAAGCGCGTACACCCATACACATGTTTATTGGTCGTCTTCTCATTGACGACTAAATAAAAAGATCACAAGAATACGTGTATTTGTAATTTCCACAATTGTGGTATGGGCTGCGCATCACTATTTTAAAGTTACAAAAAGAACTAAAACATAATTTAACCCTTTTTACCCCTTAGGGTCCAATAATTAAAAAAGGACCCAAAAACGTACTCATATTTTTTAGGCCTGTCGCACCCAATTTGAATTAAGTTCCTATCTTTTTTGTTTCAAAAGTTATAAAAAACACCTAAAGCAAAATCAAAATATATTTTTAGCCCTTTAATCCCCTTTGAGTCCAAAATTGAAAGAAAGTATTAAAAACATCATCATTATTTTTTAAGACCTATCGAACGCAATTTGAATATTGTTTTTTTCTTTATCGGTTTAAAAGTAACAAAAAGTACCAAAAAAGTACTAAAATTTAATTGTAACCCTTTAAAAAAACACCAGATACCTGTCTGTTTATTTCTTAAGTAAAACGCAAACCTTTTTTAATTTTGTTTCTATCTTATATACTTCAGAAGATAGTAGGTTACAGATTCTTCCCTTTTCGTCCCTTTTTTATCCCTTAACGGGCCGAATTTTTAAAAAATCATATGTATTTAAACAAACATGGAAAGCTTAACACGTGTTATAAATTTCATGTATTTAGCTCTACGCGTTTAATCAGTATAGCTTTGGGCGTAGTATAGGCGTGGCAGCAATAATTTCCAAAAAAAGAAGCCTATTGTTCCTTCCAGACTTGAAGTAACTCCCTGTAAAAATTTCCAAAGGATCTATCCACTGGTGTGGCCAGCTATAAAATACAAACATACATACATACAACCCTTCTATATATAATAGATTTAATAGCGTAAGGAGCTGTGTTTATTTCAGAAGAACATTTGTATGGAGGCTATGTCAATAAGTCTAAGGTCACACACGACGATTTCAATTGCCCAACTTTTTCCGAATTTTCTCTTGAAATTGCTTTTATGTCCACACACGATAATTTCTGCGGCAACTTTTCTGTTTTATTAAGCTTATATTTTCCTACCTTATTTTGGGCAATATTTACATTTGCATTTACGAAGTAGTGGGCCAGTATTTTTAAGAATATAAATTTATTACTAAGTTTTTACATATAAAAAAATGTGTGTACAAGTATGTGTCATATGCATATTCGAATGTATATATATGGTTGATTCTGAGATTGAAAGCTAATTCCGAGCTAAGTCACTTCGGCAACTTATTTCAAAACTTTAATTTCTTTGAAAATCGTCATTTCCCTGACCATTTTTTTTAAAGCGAAATGAGGAACACGGAAGAAACTTCTTCAAATGAAAGTTTAAGCTCTTACCATAAGAAATTGACATTAATCAATAGTTGGCATTAAAATTTAACAAACAAACAAAGTTTTAAAATATATCAAGCCTTTTTTTTTAACACAGAAGCATGACAACAAAATGTGAACGCTCATATTCAAGGACAAATTGCATTTTTTTTTGTAAATGTAGTTGGTGAAATCCTTATATTATGTTGATGCAATTCATACAGTATAACATATATAAAACTTGTATATCAAAACACTTTTGAGATCCTTCAGCTTTAACGCATATGAGGTTCTACGACAAATGACGTTTATTTTAGGGGCACAACGTCAACGCTGATAAATACATTAATTATAAAAAATATTCACATTTTTAAATACATAATTTTTTAATATATTCTTGAAATTTAGATAAATATAAGCAAAATTAGGGTTTGGGACAACCAGGAAAGTGATATATCAAGACTTGGGTACGCAATTTTTTCAAGAACAAAACAATTTCTAGAAAGTTATTTTAGTGATTGCGATGATCCTTAGAAGTTTTTTTCAAAAATAAATAAGAAAGTTGAATGAATTTTATTTTTCCCTATTAAAAAAAACAAAGACAACAACTTTGCAGGTTACTACAGAATAACCCATATGTGTCAAACATTTTAATATACGGCAGCACATTTTTTTTTAACTAATTAAAAAAAATATTTGATTTTAAAATTTGTAGAAGACTTTATGTGTACATATGTATGCTGCACATACATACATATAGGTATATAAGTAGAAAGACTTAATAAATAATATGTTCTTTATCATTCTTAAAAAGAAAAACTTAAGGACTATGAAAAATTTAGGTTTTTTTAATAATATTTACATACCTAAAGTTAGTTTTTGTATAAAATCTTACATATTCTTAAGTAAAATAAGTTGTTAAAATTACTTTTAAGATGAAGAAACAAATTTAACTGCTATAAAACTTAAAATATTAAATTATTTTCAGACTTAAACTAGAGTATTATGAGCAAGCGTGTGCCGTTGATAGTGTTACAAAAAAATGTGCCGGACGTCCTAGTGGCTGCCGAACTGCTATGATTGGCATCTTGGGAACAATATTGCGTACAACATGTGGCTGTCATGGTAGTGATGCTCAGTACTTGTATCAGTGTGTAGGCTGGCGTAGACTATTATGGATGAATCCATGTGTGGGTAGGTTTAACAAAAAATAATACTGTTAACACTTTTAAATACTTTTACAATATTTTTCCATTAATAATTGCAGTTGAAGCTCAAAAGGATTTTCATATGAAACGTTTAGCCGAACTGGGATTTTTAACCACAACATCTACCACTACTACAACTACTACTACAACAACCACTACACCACCTCCTTCACCAGAAAAACCAACCACAACGGCAACAACAACAACTCATAAAATGCCACAGCCAGCAAAACCACCAAAGACTCCCCGTAGGCCCTCGATGCATGCGGTAAGTTTCATTAGTCCCCTCAAATGTAACAGTTAGCCTGGAAACAAATACAACATTTAACTAGATTTTTTTGTTTAATTTGAATTGCAAACAACATGTTACTAAAAATTAGCACAATTTTTTCTAATCCTCTTTTCATACTTATTAATCAACCAAATAATTAATACCAATTCAAAACAAACATCAAAAAAAAATTGGCAAACAATTACAACAAAAAATTTGCAATGGCTGTTACAAAAATATCTCTGCCATAAAAAATTAGCCAAGAGAAAATGCTGAACCATCATCTGTGGAAGATAATGCTATCGAACAGCCATATCGTGTACATGACGGAAATGATGAAAACGGAAATGGAGGAAATGATGATTTTCATAGTATCAACAATGACAATACTAATACCAATGATGATAATAACGGCAAAAATGGCAAAGGTAAAGGCAAGCATATTAAAAACGGTGGACGCAATGGCAAACATACCTACAATAATGGAAATAATAAAGCATCTGCAATGGCTGAAACCGAAAATGAATATAATGGTAATGCAGGTGGTAGCAAGAGTGGCAGTATCAATGATAACGGTATCAGTCATGGTAATATAAATATTAACGGAAATGGTCGTGCTGTAATTGTCGATTTTGGTGATCAAACAATTTATGTTGAATCAATGGAAACAACTGAATTTGTGGCTTTAGATACGACCACAACTTCAACCACAACAACAGTGCCAACAACAACACAAGCACCAAGTAAGTAGAAGGATTTTTTTCAAATAAATTTAACAAAATAGAAAAAATTTCAAACACTTTCAATGGCTTAAGATATTTTTAATATTAGTAATATTTGAATCGTTGAAAAAATTAGTATTTAAAAATAAACATATGAATATTAATTTATACATATATTTAAAAGAACAGCATTAATGACTGATTTACTGATTTGTCACCGCACAGCCTAAAAGCGTTAAGCTATAGAATTGAAACTTGGACTGAGAAATTTCAGGAAATTCTGACCCTAAAGAGAAAATTGATATGTTCGTATTTTCTAAACTATAGAAAATAAAAAAAGTGAAAACAATCGAATTAAACCCAAAAAATTAGCGGACTTGTGTCTAACCATTCACTGAAATTTCGGTAAAAACAATCTTTTCATACCTTTCATACTTTTAAAGCACCAAAATTAAAGCAAAATTTAAATAACGTTTGAAAATATTGGAAAAAAAATCAACACTTTTTTGAATTTGCCTGAAGTTGTAGCCTAAAACATGGCAAAAATGGTTGATAAAAGGTAAAATGTATTTATTAATACAGGTGTCTGGCAGCAAATTTATATTTTTTTAATACGGGGCAGAAGGAGGGTGGCGGCGTTGGAATTGTCAATTGTGCGGATTTGTCTGTCATGATGTCGCAGTGTCCACGTAAGCATCGCGTGTCGCTGTGGAAACAATTTTTATGAGTAATGCTCTTCGACAAGTTCGTTAAAAGTTCGGTATTCGGCAAATATGTGATTTGTTCGTGGGTGCAGAGATTCCGCGCAATTGCTTCGGCTATAAATGTCCTACGGCCAGGGCCGGGTCAATCTTCAAGGACTCCCAAAAATACTGAACTGGTTGAAAGCAGCTGACGTGTGAATCCGCGACTTTCATTGGGATTTCCCAGAGGGATCAATTATGAGATTTTAAAAAAAGGATCTAATTTTGCATCCTTTTAAAATTTAAATTGGTCAAGTGCTTAAATCCTTTTTGTGAAACGATGTTGGAGCGTTTTTGCACTATAAATCCTTTTTTTTGAAGCGACGACGCTAATTTTCACTTAAGCAGCCACATCAGAAAACAAAACTGCCGTTGCTGGTGTCTAAGAACCCCCAGCTCTCGATTGAAACATCAAACAATCGTTTGTAATCGTTTGGTGTGCCTTATCCACGCATGATCATTTTTTTTCGAAAATTCTCGAGTATAGGCGACGAATGTTAATGGTGAAAATTATCGACGCATGATTAGGAAATTCATTTTTTATTTAAGTTTGAATGCCACCAGATACCCCGTACTTGTTGGGTCTTTTTTGTAACTTCTAAACCAATAAACAATATGCAAACTGTGTTCGGCAAGATTAACACCAACGTTTATAAGTTTTCTTAAAAAAAGTGCAAAGCTGTTAGTTGTGAAATATTATACAGAATGAGCAGAACATTTTTTTTGGCGGTTTAAAATATTTTTGGGTGTGTTAAATACTGAATTTCCACAAAAAACAACTTATTTTAATTCTTTCTAGAGAATGTAAACTTTATAAAAAGAGATTATCTAGTACACTTATGTTAAAATCTTTTGCTAAAAGAAAAAAGTTTACCGCTTTGTATATATTTTTAAAACTTTTACTCTGTTTTAGACGTACATAGATCCATATTTTAATATATAAAAAAATAATTTTATTTCATTTATGACTCGTTTTACATAAAATTAAATGTAAATAGATCTTTGTTAACAATTTAACCGACTACACCGCAATTTAATTAACAGCCACAATTAGATGTTTGCTGGGCTAAAAAAATTTTTAAGGAATCCTCGATTTACCTTACCCCTCACTCTAAATTAGCAATAGTCCTCTTGACTCAGATAAAAACATTGGCAGACCGAAATAATTTAAAAGTCTCTACTGTTGTATATAAACCTAGCCAATTTAAAAGCAACATATTAGCACCTTTTTGCGCAATTTTTAACTACTTTGTGCCCATACACGCATGATAAATTTTTTTTCATCAAATAAATATTAACCATACGTTTGAGTGCTAAAGATAATGAACTGCTTCGTATTAGGAGTAAGCATGCGTGATAATAAAAATTATCGTGTCACATATAGGTTTACATTTAGAGAATTTATTCATCATGCTAATGCGTCCTTAAAATCGATTAATCTTCAATAAATTCGCCGCTTTCCTTTCTTAAATGAATAAAAGTTTAAAACTCAAAAAAAAAATTCATATTAATTTTGTATAAAGACGTGAACTAATATAATTACTAAGCTGGAGATTCACAATAGCATTGATTATTGTTTATAATGCATTCAAATACTAAAAAATTTTACAAGTTTCGGAAAGCATCCGTTAAAATGCATTTTTAAATATAAGTGCAATTGAAATCATAAAAACACGACTTAGTTTTTTCAATCTATTTTTTTAAGAAATTCCCCAATCAATATTCGGTGAACCACTTAATTAATTAGCACTTAGTAACGTTTTCTTAAATAGATATTTACTCGCAAGATTAATTTTTTTTAATAAAGTAATATATATAATTCTACAAAATACCCAGCAAAAAAAGAGAATAAGTTTTTTGGAAGAAGGGTTACAATCTGTTTTACCGGTTTTATTTTGTTACAGGCTATGAGATTATCCTAAGCAAAACTTTCTTTTGTTAGTTTTAAAACAACTTATAAAAACTCTGGCTTACATAACTCCCTCAACTTTATAAATTTGTCTAAATCCTTTGTGACCAACAAGCGACTCTCCTTTCCTCTTTTGTTTAAACAAACATCAGCTCTGCTTTTTGTTTTGTCATTAATAACTTAAGTGCATGTTGAACATTATTAAACATTTATTACGTTTATTGATTTAAGTTTGACCCATTTTTGATGAGCTTATAAGAAATTAATAAATTTAACTTGCAAGCAATTTTGATTTTAATACAATGCACCAATCCATGTGCAGAGTACCATGTTTAAGAAGACATAAATACTTAAAACACACTTTTCCCCCAACCTAGATATATGTATGTGCACTTACACTGTGCACTTGTCAGACATTATGTAGACCATTAAAAGTACACGCATACTTGGTTTGTCAATATAAAGACACAACTACGTCTCGGCAGAAAATAATGACACCGAGTCCAAAAATAATTGCTGACCGTCAGTTATTCTCTATAATGAGACACATATACATATGCGTGCATTAATATACAAACACATTTGTGAGCGTAAGTGTGTAAATGTTTATCTTTGCACATAAAGTAAGAGAGAGAAAATTCATTTGCAATAACAAATTTATATAATCTATGTGCTTATGTCAAGTGAAAGGAGAATAAGGAAGAATGCACAAAACATGCCCAAGTATATAATATTGAGAAAAAAATATGACTGAAATTGAAATACCGCTATCCTGGTTTTAATATTTTTCATAACAAACAAAACAAAATTTTAACATTGCTGATCATGAAACTTAGTAACATTTGCTTTTTATATATGGATGTTCGAACAAGAAAGTCTTGGAAGTATTAGAAAAAAGGAACAAAGCCTTATGAACCTTTTATCACTTAATATAGTATTTAAATTTTTTTTTTGATTTTTAAATTTAGTTAACAAGTTCGCAAAAAGCTTTGAAAATCTTTAGAACTCAAAACCTAGCTTTTTAGGTGAAATGACCGAACTAAGTGTTTATTATTTATCGTAACAACGTAACTGATTGACTGACTGATTATTTCGTACAGGCTAAACGTGTTTAGCTAAAAAGTTGAGACTAAAACTGTGCGTACCTTTTTCAATGTATAAATCCAATAAAATCAATAAGACCAAATAGGAAACACTTCTATACACGATAGAAAAAAATCAAAAGTCATCATATTATACTCAAAAAAGGAGGGGGCCCTTCGCTTACCCTTAAGGGTTCAATTTATTTCACTTCTGTACCAGTAAAAATGGACTCCCAATAAAAATTGCGTTTGATGGGTTTCGAAAATTTATTAACATATTTTAGGCTCTTTCTTAATATTTGACCCTAAGGGGTTAGAAAATGCTTAAAAAATTTAAACTTTATATTTTGAGGGATATTTATTACTTGTAGAATGCAACTGCTAAACAAATAAAGAGAGAAACGACATTCGAATAACGTTCTTCAGGTTTCGAAAATATATTTGATATAGTTTTAGAACTTGTATCAAGTTTTTAATCCTTAGAGAAAAGAGACGATTAAACCGAATAACTCCGTAATAAAACGACTTTTAACCCAGTTGAGGTCAAGATATGTCCAGCAGTCAAAAAGTCCTCCTATTACATCTTTGTTATTTTTTGCCATTTTTGAGATAATTACTTTTGAAAAATAAAATAAAAGACTACTAACCCAGATTGAGATAAAAAGGAAATTAGGCGTTACGTGGTATTTTTTCACATTTTGAAACAAAATATGAAATTACCGACTGTTAACCCAAATTAAGTTTAAAAGGCTGTTAGATGATCAAAAGGTAATTTAAAATTTTTTTTTAATTTTTTTTTTAAAACTTTGTCTACGAAGTAGCAGTAGAATTTCTACATTCACTCATGTAGATATTGTGTTCATTTTATATTGAAGTATATGTGAATGGCTGGACAGCGACCAACAACAACATCAATGATGACATGATAAATGCTTTAACACGAATAACGGATATTCATTTTGGAGTTGTTTAACATTGATATTGTTAATGTTGGCACCATGTTTGTGAAAACCAGAGACATTTATATTTTAAACGACAAAAAACTATAAAGTGTTTTAAGTAGCAACAAATGTTTAAAAAAATACAATAATGGGTGTGTTTGTGTTATTTATGTTTTTATGATGAACGATTTGAGAAAGTGCTCACAAAAGTAAATAAAAACAGCACAATAGGTATAAATCAAATCTTATTTTTTTTGTAAGACCTATGACATCAAGTAAGATATGTAAACATAAGTATTTACAAAAATATTTTTGGTTGAATTTTAAATGACGAGTTTTTTTTAAAGGTGTTACTTCAAGTAGTCTCAATACGGATTTTTTGAGCTTTGAGTACTAAAGGATTAAATTTAGGCACCATCTTGAACTCAGAAAATAAATGGACACGGGACTGGCTCTTTCAAAAATTTTTGGTAAAAAAATTTTAAAATCTTAAAATTATATTTAAGTTCATTTAGTACTTTCTCCGCCAAAAAAAGAGAAAAACATAATTTAAATTTTTCAAAACGTTTCAAAAAATATGAAACCTGTTTTTGTACTTTTGAATAATGGAACAGTAAAGGCATACATTTCAAATAAATTATTGTAAAAGTTTTTTCTGCCAAGCAAAAATATTAAAAATAATTATTTCTTAACATAAAACAAAAAAATATTATTAGTTTTTAAAAAAAAAGCAGGATCAAAAAATTTATTTAAAAAAAATCTAACTGAATACCCTCTACATGATGTACTCCTATATTTCCTTTTACTGCGTTTTTCCATTTAAAATTCTAAAATAATAACTATTTGCAGTCCTTGGTATAAACATCTGTTTAGTTATAAGAATGGGATCAAATGGGAGAGGAACTCTTCAGATTTCTGCAGGGTATGCGGGCCCGAGAAGGAGATAGACGGTAGAACATCTTGTCTGCCACTGCCCTGGGCTGCAGATTCGCCGACAGAGGTGGTTTGGAGGGCGCTTCTTAGATGGACTTGGTAAGGTCCCTGGCTGTGGGCTGGGAAGTATCATAGGTTTCAGGAAGGGGGTTGGGTGGCTGGACAGATAGGTGATTCAGTGCCTATGACTACTGACTTTCCTGGACATCTTGCGGAGGGTACTCTTGCTTTTTTTCCTTTACCTATAAAATGCTTGTTTTTACTTTTATTATACCCTTCACATAAGTGGTAAGGGTATATATAAGTTTATCATTCCGTTTGTAATTTCTTTATTCTGGATCCTCATAGATAGGGAAGCCGATTTATCATTATCCCCCCAATACCGCATAGTCCCGTAAGTGGTATCAAACTGTCAGAGATAGTCGCGAAAAAATCCGTATTGAAATTCAGCAAAATCACGTAATTAATGACCGAGATATAAGCAAAAAACCAAGACTACTTCCTCTTTTGAGTCTACAACAACAACAAAGAACATACTTATGTATGTATGTAATAATAAAAAACAACAAAAAAAAGAAAAAATCAGAATCAGTCATGTTGATATTATTGAAACACACCCAAAACAAAAATTTTATTAGTATTAGTATTCATTCATATTAAAGGGTTGCCATACAAAGCTTAATTTAAACATTTTAAAAATCGCTCCTACGGCTTCCAGGGTTCTCCTACAAACGTAAAATGTAGGACAGACCCAAATTATTTTATCCATCTAAACATTTTTGTGAAACATACTTACCCTCTATCTCCAGCCCCAAACATGATTGCCATACAAAATTTTAAAAAATAAGGTAAAAAAAACGCTATAACTTCCCCGGAGTCGCCCCAAAAGGAAAAAATATATCACAAACCCCACTAGTTTTTTCTCCCGAAACGTTCCTAAAGTATACTTACGCCCTATTCTCACGCCCTAAGGGTGTTGACACACAAAATTTACAAAAATGATGTAAAAAAGCCCACAACTTCTTTAGAGTCGGCCTTAGAGCAAAAAAGTGTACGACGGACCCCCAGATTAAGTAAAAAAATGGATAAAAATAAAAAAAAGTTTGGGATTTCGAAAGGCCAATGTGAAGGGTATATAAGATTCGGCACAGCCGAATATAGTGCTCTTACTTGTTTTTCTTCTCTTGACTCTTCTGAAGGTATTTACAATGGGCCTGAAAGCCTCCGAGTGGAGGTGGCGAGTTGGAGTCGCCACTACTCTTCGTAACCTTACTTTACCTGCAAGAATGGGATGAAAAAAATACAAAAGGGGATTAAGGCAAATGTGGAAAGTATGGCACTTTTTCACTTTTTTTTTTTTTGAATCGTAAAGATCTACTTTTATGAATTTGAACAAAAAGTAATATTTTGAAATTTTTGGTTTTTTTTCATTTAGTGGCAGCTAAATATTAAACTACTGGACCGAAATCCTACTGCTACAAAAAAGTAGTCTCTAGCAAAATTTTTACTGATAAATAAATAAATCTGGCTTATATAAGTTTCCTGATTAAAGCTTTTACAAAAGCATCCCAAATTTGCCCCCCTCTCTAATAAGACAAATACGAATATGACCGCTATCAACTGTCACCTAAACGCAGAATAACTCCTGAGCCATTTCGACTATAAATAAATGCGTGCGTTTATGTACACGTCACTAATAATGGTGGCATAACTAACAGCACAATATTCTCATAAAAAAAACTCAATATTTATAAAACAACAACAAAAAAGTAAATAAAGCAACACATATTCAGAATGATTGTGAACATAAATAAAGTAAACATATAAATTCTAAAGGATTATATTAAATGATGATCCTTTGTTATTGTACTCTTGTGTACGCTTTACAAATATTGAGAGGAAGACATACATATTTAGACGCATACAAATATATAAACATTAATACAACACATTCCAATTTGTCTGCAAGTGTGTGTACAATGAACAAAATTAGATTCAATGTTTGTACACAAGTAGAGCATTTGTCCATTTTTATTGTCAGGACAGAAGTGCTACATAATCGTTTATATCGGTTTTTTTATTTGTTTTACACAAATAATAGTTATTATCCTTCCTTTCATTTTTCACATTTTTATTAAGTTCCACACATGATGGTCGTCTGTTGTCATTTGATTTATTAAATTTACTTTATCATTTTGGAATTTTTATTTACAGTGAAAGCAACAAGAGTTATTAAGTACTGTTGCTTGTAAAGAAAATTGTGCTTGGTGTAGCTTACGATTAAAAAACAAGTCGTATCGGGATTAAATAAAAAAAACCCCTTTAAAACTTTTACAACTTAAAAAAACTCACTCTTAATAGTTGTGCTAAATTTTTTATGAAAATTAATTTTTTTGTTTTCAGAAAATTGTGTAGCACAAAGACCACACCAGTCTGATCAACTTATTAGAGAAGGAACTAGCAAAAGGGTAAGTTTAAAATAAATTATTAAATTAGAATTATATATTAGTTGGCATAATAATAATTTATTCTTATAATATATTAATAAAACAATTAAATATTTTGCATCGTTTTAAAATTCACTAAACCATTTACTTGACTCTTAAGGGTCCAATTCATAAACGAACTCTAAATTTCTAATAGGTTAATAAAAAGAAACTTTTATAAAAAATCTATTTAATAAACCCTTGATAAATTTAAAGAAATGATTACGAATAAGGGATAATTGTTTTCCTTAATAAAATAAAGATAACGCTTAAATATCTAAGGAATTTTTATTCCAAAAAATCCGTTGCCATTTTTGATTTTTTTTTCTTTACACAATGCCCTATAACACTCAGGTTTCTGCTTATTGTTTTTGTAATCTTATTCCCATAGCTAGTTTATCCATTTTTGTTTTTCCCTTTTTGCATTTTATATTTAATGCCTTTTTGTTCTTGTTCTTTTCCTTTTTTCATTTTATAACTACTTAACAGATTTACTCTTTGGACGATGCTGAATGCAGTGAATTATGCAGCTGCGGTGAATCACTAACACTAACCTGTCATGCCCTTTGCGTGCCATTTGCACCGTGTCGCACAGCTTTAGCATTTTATAGTCATGCTTCACCCGCGTATCAAGCATTCCGTGGTCGTTGTCTTTGTTATTCAGGACGATTTATATGTATGAAACCACCATTAGGAGACTATTCCCTGCCAGGTGAGTCTACTTAACTGTAGTTGCTACTTTGCAAAAAATCATTATTAAAGAATTTTCTTGTGTTTTGTCTGAGCATGTGTGTGTGTCTTTAGTTTATTCTTTGTTTTAATGGCTATTTTGGAAAAAAGCGTTAGAGGTTGCGATAACTATAATTGTTAGCGCTGTTCATACTTTTTCTTTTTATTTTGCTCATCCATCTGTCAGTGTTTATGTGTCTTACAACGTAATATTTCATGCAACTATATTATGGGGCATCATTCAGTTGTTTGATGTACTTAAAAAATAAATCATTCTGTAATTTTAAAAGGCTTTATTCATTTGGCTAAAACAATATAAAATTGATCAGAAATTAAAACATTTTTAAACATATTTGAAAAAATTTTTTTCTTTAAAACCCGAAAAATTTAATGATTTTAACAAAGTATTTTGCCAATCGAATTTTTTTATTGTAGTCATTAAAACTTACAAATTTGCTGCTGCTACTAAATTTTGTATTTGATGAGCACTTGGGTTTTAAGAAATTAAATTATTAAATTAATACAAAAAGTACATCGAAATCTTCAGTGGAAAAATTTGGCTTAAGGCATGATTTACTTTTTTATTTATCCAAAATTTTTACTTCGTATTGTTTAGATTTTCAACTTCATTCTTCTTAAAAAAAAAAGAATTTATTCCTTAAAATATTGCCTGGCTTAAGTTGTTACTTAACTCACTATGAATAACAATAAAATGAAGATGGTGTAGTTACAGGAAAATGATATTTGAAAACAACAAAAACAACTTAAAAATAGAAAATCAAAAACAAAAATAATGCAAGAAAATAATCTTTGGCAGATTATGTTACACCTTGGATAATGATTTCATTTTATGATAAACGATGATGATTAAATACTTTTATACTCTTAACAGCAGACTTCAAACTTACCATGAAAAGAATATAATAAAAAATAAAAAAACTTTTTATTCTTAATATTATTAAATAAAAAGATTACAAATGCCCTGAGTGAATGAGTAATTTTTTGCACAGCTTGTTAAGTTTTTAAGCGATTCAAAGTGTGCGTGTGTTTTAAAAAGTGTAGTAAAAATATTTAATGCAACTTAAAAAGATAATCAAAAATTATCAATATGAAGAGGAAAAATAATGAAAAAAAAAATAATTTTTATCTTATTTTTATATCAAAATAGGTGGAGTATTTCTTATGCTTGGCTATAGCTCTGCTGATGAAGCACTCTTAAGGCCTCACACCAATTTGGGTGTTCAGGATGCTGTCAGAGCCTTACAACAATATGTTACAACATATATTGATAATCAGGTAAGTTGAGTTGAATTTTATTGCTTAACGGACAATAATTGTCTTAAGAATATTCTATGTGCATTTTTGATTTATTTTTTTAAAATATGATGAACGGTTTAAGGACTTTTTAAGCCCACACTGCATGGGGGGTAGGGCTATTATGCGTTTGTGCATACGTGTTTTTTATCCCGTAAAATAATAGCCTAAGGCCCAATTTTATTAATACTTATAGGCTCAGAAACAATTTCTTAGTCAATTAAAGCATGTTGGTCTGGCTGAATGGACCGTCATGTATTTTTGAATTAAAAATGCAATTCGCATTTTGAAGATATTAAAGATATTTTGGCAGAAATTTGTCACAGCTTTTTTTTAAAGGATTAAGACTATGAATGATAGTGGTTCCATTATTTAAGACGAACACCTAACGTAGTTAGCTAGCACAGTACAAAATATCAAGGAGTGTAGTAAGTATTTAAGGCAAAGTTTCCATAATGTTGTAGACAATCATAGTCCAGAATCCCTTATTTTATATCTATAATTTATTGTGGTTATTTAAAAGTTAACTTCTGTTTTTATACATTACTTATTACCTTAATCTTGTTTAAAGGATTTTTATTTCAGATTTCAGAGCCATAAGCAAAATAATTTAAAAAACTATCTCTTTCCTTTATGATTCCCAAACTTAAACAAGATTAATTGTCACCTAAAATTTTTTGATTTTACAAAATTCCGGCCTCATTAATCGCTAATAGTCGAGGTCAAGGGCCCTTTATTTCATATTTAAAGAATCGTAATCTTAAAACTGTGAAAAATTACTTTTGATCCACTTAAACTTTCCTGTGGGTCAAAGTTCCTTAAATTCCTATTTCTTGACTCATAATCTCAAAAAATTCAAAATGTTCCATAAATATGGAAAAAATACTATTTTTTTTAATTAAATTTTATTTCAGTTAAGATTCTTTAGTTTCATTGTAGTAGACTTGTAATCTTAAAAAATCTCTTAAGGTCAAAACTAACACCCCACGACAAAATGTTGTAAATTAATATCTTAAAGGTTCCTATTGTCAGAGCGTGAAACTAACGTTTTTGCTTCTCTATTTATATGTAGGTTGTCTTCACCCTTTTCCAAGAAAATATAAAAATTTCTTTCAAAAGCAATATCGAAATTTTTTTAAATTTTTCACCTGAAAGTTCCAGTTGGGGGTGTCCAAAGTCATCAAAGGAACTTTCCGGTGAAAAATTTAAAAGAATATTGAATATCGCTTTTGAAAGAGAAGCAAAAGCGTTAGTTTCACGCTCTGACAATAGGAACCTTTAAGATATTAATTTACAACATTTTGTCGTCCCAATTTTGTTTACCCAAAAATCGTATTTTGTTGGACAGTGCTATTCGAGGAATCACCTCATTTGCCTGAAAACTTTCAATAAATTTCCGTTTCAAGTTTTATGAGATAAATAAACATTTTTTCTGAAAAGATTAAGTATACAAGTATATTTGACTAAATACATGCATTGGTTACTGGTTTGGACTTTCCATTACCTTAGATAAAAATTTTCCTAAACTTCCTTATTTGTTTAACTCATCCTTCTATAAATATAACGGAATATTATTTCACGATTAGGCGCTTTGCTGGATTTTACTTAATTGCTTATAGAAGTAAGCTAACATGCTGGGAAATTGCGCTCAATAAATTAAAGATTTAATCTTAAGCCACAAAAAAAAAGCCAGAATTAATAACAAAAACGTTCGAGTCTGTTATAGTCCGAAACGTGTTAGAAACTCGTATTTTTGTGCTGAAGGAAGAGTTATGCCTTCTATTAAACAAAGTTGTCATTTAGCTTTAATAAAAAATACTTGCTAACATTGGAAATCTGAAGGTGAAAATTTTGCATGTTATAGTAAAGGTTATGACTTTTTAAATGTTTAAAGATTGCATCGGTGGCATTTTACTGCTGTACCAAATCCTACTATTTTGAATCCTAAAAAAACATTCAGGTTTCCCTTTCTCCTTTTTGCCTGCTTAACTCTCTGTGGAACAGCGGATCTTCTAGAAACAAAGTGTATTTTATTTAAAATAATGACTTTTTAATTGGGGACAACGCTAAATTAACTCATATTTTAAATTTCTAGAAATAAGCCCAATTGTTTAGAGAGATTGCTTTAGTAACAACCAAAAAAATTACCAATTTTATTCCCAATTTTTAATATCCCAGCAAAAAAAACGTTCTAATCGTTATAAAATTAATTGATAAAAGCAATCATTCAATAAACAAAAATTCAAAACTCTAAGAAAATATATTTGTTGTTATTGGTTATTTTCTAACAATTTGTTTAATGTAAGTCCTTGGCATCTTCGAACATACTAAGATATTTAATTTGGAAGTTTTTTGATATTCAATGAAAATGCTATGACTTCAAAACAACTTGTAAATTTTTTGCTGGGATACATTTAAAGAGATTATAGAAATAAACGTTTAAAATATATATTTTTTTGGTGCAAAAAAAATCAGGCAACATATCAGCATAACCAAATTTAAAAATTCTTATTAGAGTTTTCATAACAAAAACGTTAACTCGATCGATCGAACAAAATTTTTTTATAATGCCAAATTTTCGCATACGTACCGAATTGATATTTTACTCGATCAGTCGAGTTGCACAATTCCAACTCAAATCAAATGAAATGCGAAAGTTTTTCCCCTATTTCCAGTTTTTTATTTGATATAAAAACAATAATTAGGTGATTGTTAATAAATGTTCTATATCTTTTTTCAATACTTTTATTTCAGACTCAATGCACATTAACTTTGTTCAATATGACTGAGGAAAATATTATAGTTGCTGCACGTTTGCCACATGATGCTAAATTAAAAGCCATTGAATTACTAAAGAAAGAAAAGGTAAGCAGTAAAAAGAAAATTATTTTAACTATAAACTAGAAATTACATTTAAAAATTTCATAAAGTTTCTCGTAAATTGAAGCATTATTTTACTTTTAACTAACATTGCCTTAATATTTGTAATTAATCATTTTTATTTTCTTTTCTGTTTTATTTTTAAGGATGAATGTACTTCTATTCTCAAAACCATTAGTCATCACATCAATGCCGAACACCATGAGCTACAATCCCACCGACTATTAAGCATTTTTAAAATGGCTGAAGTCGAAGTTGTTTGGCCAGAAAGTAGTGCAGTTAGCAGCCTTAGATGCAATAACAGCAGTCTTAATTTAATAATTATTGCATTGTTAACAATAGTTCTGATTTTAACACAATTTAGCAGTGGCAGCAGGACTTCAGAGTTAACAACAACAGTTAAGTCTCTACAACAAGTGAGTAGAAGGTCAACAATTAGAAAAGTAACATGACATTAAGATATACAACAGCAACAAATATAATATGTTTAGGACATAATAAATTAATATATTTAAAAAATATACAAAAAACAACTCTAAAATAATAATAAAAATAATAAATATTATAAATATATATATGTTTATATACATATATAACTAATGTAATTAAAAACCATAAATTATACATGAGATAAATGCATACTATACACATTCTTATTGAGAATTATAATAACATCATATATGCCTATACACATACATATACTCTTATACATACATACATTCATAGAACTATATTTAACAAAATATACATAATTATGTTAACAAAAAACAAACAAAAATGAATAGGATGCTAAAAACCATTAAAAAAACCAAAAAAAAAAAAATAGGACATGTTTTATACTTGTATAGTGTTAAACGGAAATGGAAACTATTTAAAAAAAAATATTTTTAGTTTTTTTATTGTACATAAATTTTTTTTGTTTTGTTTTTCCTTAAAGCAATTAATTGAGTGCTCTTAAATATTCATCGCATAAACTTTTGTTTTTATATTTATATTTCATGTTCATATCTCTTTATGTTTGTAGTGTATTTTTGGTGTTATAAATATTAAAAAATTACATTCATGATATCTTACATATGATTAAAAATTGATTTCCATATGCTTAAATTAAATATTGCCAGATGAACCAATAACTTTTATTTTAAATTATTTTTTTTTCACTTATTGTTTACCTAAGGTCTTAAATGATTTAAAATTTGTTTCTATTAAAAACAAGGATAAAAATTGTTTAATTGAATGCTGTTTGAACATTTACAATAGGAAAGTGAAACTAATAGTTTCTCATGACCATAATTTTACAGAAAATTTTCAAAATTATTACGCGTGTTTAAAATAATTATAATTTTAAAAAAGTATTTCATTAAAATTATTAAAAAACTCAAACTACTAACAAAACTGGGATCTGGGTTTTTCATACTTTTTAGTAATACTTAGGGTCATATACAAAAAAATTTTTTAATTTTAAATAGATCCTATATAGTGATTTTGTCGTTAAATTTCATTATGAAAACCAATGTTTACTTAAAATTTTTTTGGATACGTCCCTTAGTGTTTAAAATACAGATCTTGTTTACAAAAAGAAGTTTTTTTCAGTTTCCCTTGTTTAAAATAAACCCGTAAGGAAAAATAATATAGTTTTTTATCTATTTGCATAAATCGATTAGATTAGTTGACTCTTAGAGCAAAGATTTGCTTTAATTTCCAGTATTTTAAATCAAATTAAAATAAGCTAACTCAGGAGAATCTTGAGTACATTTCTTCATTTAGGACCCACCTTTGGCAATGTTACGCCCCATACAGACTTTGGAAAACTTGTCGCAAGAGTAATCGCGTAAAAAACCATGATGTCATCTCGGTTATTTAATGATTGCTGGGATTGATCCGCGTCTATGCACAGATTGTTGATTTATGTAAGTTCTGATATTGTTTTTGATAATACAAGGCAGCAGAGTTGGTTTTAATTATTAAAGACCACATTTTATTAAAAAAAATAATAGACCCGTGTTTGCCACTTTTTTGAAATTTTACTATATTTTTGTACTGCAAAGGTCCGCGCTGCAAAGAAAAATATGGCAACGATCTTATAACTTTTTGTTATTTTTGTCTCTATGAGGTAAAAGGGAGGTTATAAAAAACGTAAAATTTATATATTGGAACCTGTGCCGTAATTTTTGTAACTTTTCATCTAATAAAGAAAACAAAATTTGACCGCGGACAGGAACGATCAAAGATACTCATTGGCGACGTTGTGGTATCTAATCGTTTCGCTGTTCCATCGATACTATAATGGAATGTGCTCTAAGGAGATCAGGAAATTTGTTTCCGAAACCCGGAACTTTTTGCATGATACACGTTTTTCTAGAAGAACACACTCATACGTAGTCAACTGGCCAGTGAATCGCACCACTCGTTACAGGGAATTCCTTCTTCGGTCTACAGGCAGAAAAAACATTCAAAAGTTATATCTTACTACTTCTTAGTTTTTTTGTAACCTTTAAACCAATACAGTTACAAACATTATTCAAATTTTTTTCTTGACAGATCTCAAAAAAATTATCAATACATTCGTGGCATTTTTTTGAAATTTTAAAATCTCAGGAGGAGAAAAAAAGCAAAGTTTATATTTTGGTACTTTTTGTAACTTTTAGGCCAAAAGACGCAAACATCATCATTAATCGTTCTGTTTTAGTTTGAACCCCTAGCCAAAACTTATATGTATTGTGGTACTCTTGAGATACCTTTGTAACTTTTAAGCTAAAAAAGATAAAACCACAATTGCGTTCGACTGGTCTTGAAAAGATAAAAAATACGTCTTTGAAGTTTTCTACTAGTGGGTCGAAAAAAGCGTTAATATTATATTTTGATACCTTTCAAAGTACCTGAAACTTTTTAAATTACAAATATAAAAATACATAAGAAATCAATGGACTCCGATTAAGTGAGGGGGGCAAGTAGGGGAACAAAAAGTGCTTCATTCACATTTTTGGTATACATATTTTATGTTTTTTTGAGATTATGTGTCTGTTTCTAAGAATTTATGGACTATTTGCTAGGATTGGTTGGACATCAATTAGGCAACCAAAATGCTTCTTTCAAATTTTTGGAACCTTTTAAGTCTTAAAATATAAAATAAAGTTCAATTAATCCTGATTGTAGCCAAAAGCCAAATAAGTGAATTAAACGTACTTTTTCACATTTCTGGTAGTTTCTTATTTTCTTTTATATTTTATTACAAGAAAAATAAAATTTAAACAAATTAATATTAACAATTCGCTTTCGCATTTTGCGCTTTCGAAGCCACAGGTTAATTCCTAGTGGTACATATAACATAAGCGTGCAATATACAAAAATATAAAACAAGTTAAAAATATGTATAAAAGATAAAAACAGTTTTCTCAAATAAAATTATTCGTAAGCAAAGTAATATTTTGTATAAATTTTTAGACAGATCTAATTAACTTAAATCGGTCCTTTCTAAGCTTTTATCAAGCACTTTGAGCTTATTATGTGGTTGATAATAAAAAAAAAAATTTTTTGATAGCTTATTCCATTTTGACTTAAGCTAGTTTGTACTTTTCTTACTTTTGATAATTCTACGGATTGAATCACTTACCGTTCTTAAAACAACTTAAGCAGGTGAAGGAGAAAGTACCTATATTTGAAACCAAAACCTATAATAAAAATAAAACAAGAAGGTATAGCATCCGTTAAAAAAACGATAACGGATATTTCCAAACTGGATCAGTTAAAGACAACTTAGATATTATGACTTAATAATTCAGGGCAAATATTAACTAATTTTTAGTTAAAAAAATTAAATTTTCCTTACAATTAGATAATTTACAATTTTTATTAATTTTTTTAAATTCTTTGGACATTCCATTAAGCTTAAACAAAGAATCGTAAAACCTTTTAAAATCGGCTACGCCAAATTTAACTGAATTTTTTATTTACTTTCACATAAACTAAACCAAAATTAAGGGGGAAAAGAGAACGGTGTGTGATAAATAAATTGTATTGGAATAACGGCAACCTGTAAATGTTACTTTTAACAATTAATTTGAGGCAATAAATAACAAATCAGCAAAAAATTAAGTAAAAACAACAACTCAAAAAAACCAAAAACAAATACGAAAATCATAAAAGCGACCATCATAACAACATTAATTGATTTAAAAAAGTCGCATTCATCTCCAAAAACAGCCACACATAAATGAGTAGTTAAATATTAATTTGAAAGCAAAAATTACTGAAACCAAACATATTTTTAAAATATTGTTTACTTATGTCCAAATTTTTGCTGTTGTTGTTTTTGCTTTAAAATGTTTTTCTTGGAGGGATTTAACAATGAAATATTAAACATGTGAATTAATAATCGCAACTTGTTTCACAGCAAATTCTTCAAACAATCGAGTTAATGTTATCTTTAAATTTACATTTTGCAAAAAATGAAAAATTGTTAAATTTACTTTACAATTCATAATTATGTGTGCACGTCTGCAAAAAATATTGTTTTAAAATAAAAAATTCAGGAAAAATAACATATTTTCCAGTTTACAAAGTTTAATGATAACCGCAACAAATTTAATAAAAAAACAAATACACATGTGTGTATGCCTGCATACATGTGTATTGCAATGAACTCATATCTAGGCTTAATATAAATACATACATAAATATGTTTTTTATGTTGGAAAAGTTGTAGGAAAAGAATTTACAGCAATTGCACATGAAAATAACAGTAAAAAGGAAATGTTGCAGATTTTTTTTTTATTAATTATCCTTGTACGGTACAAAATATAAAATAATTTAAAAACATTTAATGCCACTAAAAGTTTTTCAAAAGGAAAATAAAATGATTCAGATGCCCACAAGGTGTTCGTTAAGAATGTCAATAAGGCCTGGCGTTTACAGTGGCACGCTTAAAAACCATTTTAACATAGACAAGGGTTAGCTGCAGTTTGCACTGGAATTTTTTATTAAAAAATCAATAATAATTTTAAGTTTAAATATGACGATTTTTTTTTTTAAATAAAACACTGAGGCTTTTGTTAAGTTGGTAAATGGTACAATCAAAAAATTATTACAGTAACTGACTGTTAGTTATATAGTAAGTATTCCGTAAAGTTGTTTTTAAATAAAAAAATAGTTCAATTTTAGTAAATTTTTTTTTAACTGGTATGAAGAGTTATTCAAAACTTCAACTAACCAAAAATCCTGATTTTCAGTTGAAGTTAATTTTGTGAGTTATTTTTTGGTAATATTTAACTTTGTAGTTATATTTCTGATAGTTTGTGTTTTGCTGTAAATGACAGAAAGTCTTGTTAACTGCAGACAATATGTAAGTTAATTTTTTGTTTTCTGAATTTAAATGAAATATTTTGTTAGTTTTAATGCATATACCATTGGAGGGGGTTTTAAATTAATAGCCAAATATCTTAAAAAGATTTCCAGTTGATTTTACATAAAAAATTTTGTGAGTGTAGTAACCAATTAAAAAGGTATTTCTTAAGAACACAAATTCTTAAAAGTTCCGCGCCCTTCTATCTTCCAAGTTATTTGCGTCACTACAACAATGCATCTTGGATCTTATAATTTATCCAATAAACAATATTCAATGACTGCAATGGTTTAATCCCCTCTAAAACATATTCTTTTTCTTCAAATTTCTTGATTTTGGAACAAATTTCTAAGGCAGATAAGTAGATGCCAGAAGTCATGCCTTAAACTATCAAATGGTTGGTCCAATAAAAGGTTTGTTCGTTGCAAATGTAGCTTATATTGATTAAGAAAAAGGTTGATATTCGCTATATTTTATAAAAAAAAAATTTCCTTCTTTTTTTAACGCGTTTTGTGTGCAAGGCATGACAATATGGGGACTTAAGGTCCTAAGGAAAACCAAATCTGAAATTGCTACCGCTTAATTGCAAAAGCGTCCAAAAGCCGATAATACTGTGTGCTAAGTCTAAAAGAAGCGGAAGCATGAATAAATTCAAAAATAAAAGCCCTAGAGTGTCAAGACGGTAAAGTCATACTTAGCAGCAGAAGAAAATCATACGAATAAGTAGTTTAGAATTCGAAAGATCCTTGGCAAAAAGGGTTAGTGATTAACAGTCTTTGAACAAAATTTTTGTTGGTTTGATCTCCATATTCAAAGTATCCTTTCCTTGTGTGTTAAAGGGTTAAAAATTAATTTTCTGGTTATCTTTTTCAATTTACACATCAGGATTTATTCAATTATTTTATATAAAAAATGGACTCATGTAATATTATCGTGAATAAATTCTAAAATAAATATATATTTAGTTAAATGTTGAAGGATGCTTTTCCTTCATTGAGTTATAGATGGCCTTAGGGAAGTTCTTTCTTTGATGAGAGTATGACTTAACTAAAAAAATTTAAATTGCACACCCCCAAAAAAAATCTGATTAATACCCTAGAAAAAGGAGAGAATTAGAAAATTAAAAACAAAATACCCAAATTTTCCTTTTTTCTGTCATAAAATTAAACTTTCTTGCAACTTTATTGAATAATTAGATTATCATTTCAAGCCAGCAACAGTTGTTAATTTGGAGACCAAAATTAGTCCTGTAGTTCGCGGAAGACGATAAATACTTGAGTAAAACACCTGAACTTAGACGCTCAGAGTGCGCTTTGCCAAGAGCAGCCGATGTGATCATATGGCAAAAACCGCTAAAAACAAACTTATGCAAGTATTGTTTTTTTAAAATAAAAAAAGTTCTGATTATAATTAAATACGTCGTGTTTTTTTTGCAAATCTACTGCAAATCAAAAAATTTGTCGGATCTTAACTTTAAAATATAAAGTCATATTGGAGAATACGTATTGGTTCATCCTATTTTTCACTCTTTCTATTAGAATCCCATGTTATTTTAATTCAGCTAAACTTCTATGTCCTCTCTTTTGGGCTCTAAAAGAAAAAGCATTAAAAGAAAGAACCGTAAAATGTTATTACAAACTTAAACAAAAATTACATTTTTAGTTACATTACAATTATTACAATTACTACAAATATATATATTATTTCATTTCATTGACATCATTCATTTTGCTTCTTCAACCCAAGGTTTCACTAGAAAACGATATTTTTTATATAAGTTTTTTATTCCTTTTACTTTAAGAACATATATTAAAATAAAAATAACCAAATTAAAATTAAAATATATAAACATAAAAAAAAACAAAATAAACATACAATAATGCATAAAAATAAATTATTTAATAAACTAAACATATCAAAAATGAACACCTAACAAGTATATATAAACTGATTATATAATAAAATATACCAATAAATTATTATCTAACAAATCTAACAAATTAAAACTTGTAAATAAATAGACAAATTAAATAAATAAATTTAATTTTATAACTAAAATTAATTTATGATTTAAAGGAGTGAGTTGAACATGCTGTATATACAAATACGATTTCCAAAAAAAGCCTTTAAATAAGAAATAAAATTATAAAAAAGAAAACTTAAGAAAAAAATTAAATTCATTGTTTTAACTTACTGGCCATTTTTAAAATAAATATTATTTTTTTTAAACCACAATTATTAATATAATTTTTTTATAAATGACGAAAAGAAACCAAAAAAGGTAGTAATTTCCTTGATTCTCTAAAAAAATTATTTATGTATTTTAACACTCAATCATTTTTACTTTTTTGAAACCAAAATTACTTACATATTATTTTACACAGAAAAAAATTAAGGCAAATAAATTGTTAAAATTAATAACCAAATCGGGATTAAAGCTACCAAGCATCGTAAATTGAATTCAGGAAATTGTTGAAACCTGTGGAAAAATTTTAAATTGTATTGAACTACTCGTATAACTGACTCACAAAAAAAAAAAAAGAAAAATTGTAAAAAGTTTTAGTTAAAGGCGGTGTCAGATAAAACTTCGTTGCTTTGCGTGACATTTCTATCTTTGAGAGAAAAGCTTGAGAGAATAGGTTTATGACACAATGAAAGCTCCGACAGCACGTATGCATTGCTTGCGTATCAAAAAAAAAAAAAAAATAAGAAAATTATACAAGTTAATTGTCAAAGCGCGCCAAAAGAAGAGTTGCTTAACTTGACGCTTCGCGCTGCGTTGAAAGTACTTTATGTGACATGTTTCATATAAGTATGGACATTCCATCTTAAATACCAAAGCGAATTTCTAACCCAACACGAAGCCTTAATAGTCAAATAATTATTTGGAATTACATGACTATTTTTATTTATTTTTTTTTTGTCGAACTTATTGTTTTTTAAACAAATTTCAGATTTTTTATTCTGGCGGCAATTTATTTATTTTTTATTTTTTTTTAATTAGAAAAAAATTAAATTTTTCCGTTAATGTTGAAAGAAACTTTAGTTTGAAAAAAGCAGGTTTTTCTGCCGATACTTCCAGAATAAAAAATACTAAATTTGTATTTGTAATCACTTAATATCTGTCGCCATTTTTTCCTGCGTCCATTGGACCAGTGCTTTGACTAAAGGACTTTTGTCTCTAAAACTCCTTTCTTATGTAATTAGGAGCTTTTTAAAGCTTTGGCACTTACAGTAAGATCTTGAATATGATATATCAAAAGTCCTAAGGATAAAATATTGTTCTCCTTGACATAAAAATAGTTATGTAATTACTATACTTTTAGATCCGAAAAATAAATTTCTTCCTTTAAAAATTCTATCCCGTAATTTTGTATTTTAAAAGTTTACATGTTTTCGGGTACTGACCAATGTACCTGCATATGTATTTACCTAGCATAAGCCTGGTGACGACTTCTCATTACTCTCTTATATACTCTTAAGGACCATTGGAAGGTAAGGAAACATAGTAATGTCCAAACATATATTTCTAAATGCGCACGCAGTTTTAAACATATCCTGTTTTGCAGGCTGAAGCTAGTAATTATCTTGTTGCGCGCTCATTGCAATTTTTACTTGTGTCTTTTATT
This sequence comes from Melanophora roralis, assembly GCA_963583895.1. Taxonomy (NCBI): domain Eukaryota; kingdom Metazoa; phylum Arthropoda; class Insecta; order Diptera; family Rhinophoridae; genus Melanophora; species Melanophora roralis. The sequence continues at coordinate 26,214,267 of OY757187.1, read as the reverse complement.
TGGGATTGTCCATGGACAGCCCACCAAATCAGGCGTAATCAATGTGATTGGTATTGCACAGATGCAAATTCAGTTTTTGGACATTAAATAGCTGACGAAATGACTGATTTCAGTAAGTGGTTTTAAAAGTTTCATCTGTTTATAATACGACAGCTTTTGTTGACACACTTCTTCTAAGACCGCCCCACTTCTTTTTTTTAAATTTTACCCAATTATCTGACAAACAGTAATCCACCGTTATATCCTTATGAATTATTTTAGGCTACTGCATACAACAAACAATGGATTTTATCGCTTAAATTGGATGACGCAGGTTGTAGGTGTTTATTATTTTTCTGATATTTAAAATAAAGTTTTCAAATAAGCTCTTGGATCACATAATTCTACTTTTTAATTTTACTACCAAAATACAATAATTATTTTTCTATTTGCACTTTGCTTATTTGTTTTAATTTTTTTAACTGTTAATTTCATGATAAAACTTCCCAACCCCTTAAAAGAAACCTCTAACTGGCAGCACTTCTCATACATAACATAACAAACGTAAAAGAGAAAAAACTGTAAAGAAAAGGTCCCAAAATGGTCACTTTATTTTCCATTACGTTACGTCTGTTGGTTACCAGCAAGAATCTCTTCACACTTCTTACCATCAACACGAAGAGCCAGGGAACATATCGCTGCGACAACATCATGCAAATCAGCTCTACTTTATTCACCACTTTCTAGTTTAGGAGCAACTTTTCTTTTGTTACAACTTTTAATTTAAAAAGGTATTTTTGTTAGGCTTATGGAGAACCAACAAAAGGTTTATTTGTAAACTACAGTTTTATGCTTTTAAAACAGACGGGCATATTTATAAAAAAATTTTTAATTTTAATAGATTTTCAGTACTGCTTTTGTATAAAAATTGCGTTTGAAAAACCAATTTTAAATATGAAACATTTTTTTTTATAAATATGCCTAATTGGGTTCCGATGCCTATTTTTTCTAATAAATTACTTCGATTAAGGCTGCATGGCCACGCTCTCCAAAAAAATACTTGTGGGGTAGTTGTTAGGGATCTTTACTAAAACAAATTTGCTTACCAATATATCTACACGTGACAAATAACTTATGTAAGCGACTTATCGGCATTTTGATTCATAACATTTATTGAAAATTTTTGCAGACTTCTTTAAAAGTGACTAGAATACACCTGCACATAATTGCCTTATTTTTCGATATGTTAAAACTTAGAGAAAAGACCCTTTTTCAAATAAAGATGTTTTTATGCAGTACTAAGGTGGTTTTTACAAACAAGGAAAACTTAGTTCATTTAAGCTGTAAAAATTAAAAAAAAATAATTTACATCAATTTTATCGGCCAAAAAAATGAAACTTTCTGGTTTGGCGACAGTGTTAATGAGATATATAATTACTTTTACTTACCAAACGATTTTTTTTTTTGTTACAAATTATTGTTTTCCAACATTAACATTTTATTAAAAAAATGGTCACAATCATGAAAAAATGTCTTCCTAAACAAACAACAAACATATTATCTGTAGCAAATTAAGAAAAAATAAAAATTGAAACATTTATGTATTATATTGTTAATAATAAAACTTATAAACCCTTAAGCTTAAATAATTTATAAAACAATGTCACAAATTTTAATGGAATAAACTTGTATATATTGTTGCTATATTTAAAATATTAATAAATTGCTACTTTAAGGAAGTAAATATATTTATAAAGACACACACACATACATATTCACATCGTGCATTTGTGAGCATAATAATTTACCCAAGTAAAAAGTTAGTAAATAAAAACTAAGCAAATTTATTAGTTGAATAAATAATTTTAAAACACACAATTGCTTTAATATTTTACTCCTCCCAGTACATAAAATATATTGTAAATAATATTAAAAAATGTTAGACGAATTTATATGAAGGAAAAAAGCTTAAAAATCTATAGCAATTACACCAGCAAATACCAACAAAAAGTATTGAAAAATATAAATACACCCAGTGTTATGGTTAGAAAATTATTATTAAAAATAAATAAAATAATGAAATTAACATACACATAAAAATATATTTAGCTTAATCTAGGCCCTAATAGTTAAATATTTAAAGAAAAAAAAAAAACAACAGCTTTGTAAACTAAATTGTAATTAGTTTTAAAGGCTTAATTAAATAGAGAACAAAATCAATGAAAACAAGTTATAATGTATGCAGTCCATTAAGAGTTAATAAAGTAAAAAATTATATTGTTGACTAAATGCTAAATAAAGTGAAAAAAAAATTAACAAAAAATTCAATTTTTGGATTTTTTACTTATTTAATTAACATTTGCATTCATTTTGTATTATATGATCGATTGCACTATGCAACAAATAAAATTCCATTTGATGACCACTATTATTTTTTCGATGTGATATGGTCTTCTTAGTAAAAAAACAGTCGAAATTCAAAATATTATGGATAATATATTTTTTTAATTAATTATTTTTGAAGACGATACTCCATTGATTGTTTCATAGCTTGGATAGGCCTTAGTCGAGTTTTTCTAAAAAACCCCCAGAAGAATTGCAATAACATTATCTTCATTATCATTATTCTTTTTAACTCTCAGCACTTTAGAATTATGTAGCCCGCAATGATAAAAAAAGAACTTTGGGAAAAATTGGATAATTTTTTCCTTTGAAAACTATTTCAAAAAAGATAATGTTAAAACTTCCTATTTAAAGACGTTTGGTGCTCCCGATAAATTCTTACCGAGCTATGATAAAATCAATGTAGTAGCCTCTTAAAAAATCTGTATTTTGACTGGGTACCATAACACACCAAAAAAAAGTATAGTGGCCATCAATTGTCACGACAAAAGCTAAAATATGTTGCATATTTTTATTAATTACACAGAGCTCATTTCATTTCTTCAGATCCTTTCATAGCTTTTTCAAAGGTCAAAGTCATTGCTCGTAATGCTTGCCCTATGATATCAATATCGTAAGCGAGGAAGAGGTGCTGTTTTGAGTATAGTGTGTCAGTTCTACTCACATTTGAGTCTCGTATAACCTTCAAGCCATATTGACGTGGCGCAATTATCTTACAAACTTTCTACCATAGATAGTATTTAGTTTTAATTGGGTAGCAGACTTACTCCGCTGTGCAAGTTCTTTTAGTCAGATTGTACAAACAAGCTTATGCATATGCCTTAATGATGTGATGCCTCCAGTCTTAAGCAATTCACCTGGTAAAACATCAGCTCCTGATGCCTTATTTCTTTTTAAGTCGAGTTGATGCTTTTTTACCTCCTTCTGCCGCCTAGCCAGATAGGCGCACTTAATACCGTGTTTTAAGATTGGTTCTATAGCATCTTCATCACCGCTACGTTTCCGTTTCAAAACGTATTATTACTGACAGAAAGTTTGCCACGTATGTCTCATTTTTTACTTTAGTAGCATTACGACACTCCTGGATGTACCAAGGGTTTCTTATGGATGGTTCTGTGTGAAAGGCTGCTTACTTTCCTTATAAAAATATTTATATAAGTTGCGGTTCCTTGGGTGGGCAATGCTTTGCTAATACGCTGCAATATTTTTAGAACCAGGAGTGTTTTTAGGCAATTGGGTAAGTCAAATAGAGTAAGCTGTTGCTGTTTATTATTTCTATTTTTTAACCGTTGACTCTATAGGACTCCAAAAAGCAGTATCCTTGCATATCTACGAGTCATACCACAATCTGCAACCTGTTAAGCGTTCGGTAGCATTCTACTTTGCTTTACACAAGCAAATATTAAATCACGAAATATAACACAAAACAAAATCAAATGTTTTCCCTGTTTTTCAAATTTAACAAATAAAACAACCAAAACATAGTTTTTCCTTTTTTCCTTGCCCCTAAAAACTTAATTTACAGATGGGCAGACCGTCATGGCCATAATACTATCTCTAAGGAACTGAAATTAATAGAGCCCGACCAAACTTTGGTCAAATTTCTTACTGCTTGGTGTACGGATCAAAAATTTTGTAGTCTACAAGTCGAACTTTTAAATCAGTAAAAATATTTAAAAGGTTTCAAATTATTTAGTAAAAACAAATATTTTTCGGTGTATAAGTGCATAAAAATAATGAAACTCAATTATTAATTTTTATCAAAAAAATTTTTTTTTATTTTTACATCAAATAACTTAAAAAAATACCCTACTATATCAAATGAGAGAAACATTTCCAACATCCAAATTTAAGTTATTACGATTAAAAAAGGAGTTTCTAAATACTTACAAAATATAAATGCGCTAAGTATTTAACTTATATTTGTTTTTAAATATTTAAAGCTAAATATGCCACACATACACTATATGCATACCTTTTGCCCATTTACTCAAAAAACGTCATAATTCAAAATATGTTTTTTTTGAGTTAACAATGCGCAATTGCTAGTTTCGTTATGTTTTATATAAAGTTCACATTTGAATTCTCTCTACTATTTACGTTTACACGTGTTTTTCTCATAGTAGCTTTTTTTTGAATTATGACAATGTTTGAGTAAATAAAAACTTTTAGGTGTATATAAAAATCATGTTTTGGCTTACAAATAATTTTTACAATAAGTATTTTTATCATAAAAAATATTTCGTTTTGAACACAAAACAGATAAAAATGAACGCTTATACCTGTAAGAAAACAACGAATATTTAATTGAAGAAACAATTTTATTGAAAAACTGGGACTATAAATAATATATAGAACGGTAAAAAAGTTAAGAAATGTTTTAGAAATTCTAAACAGACAATTAAATTAAATTTCAAAGTATATTAAAAAAAATTTCAAAAAAAAGTTTTCTACTAAAAAATAAACACTAAAAAAATTAGTTTTCATGCTGCTGCGTTCCATAGAAAATATCATATTATTTAAAAAAAAAAACTTAAATACAAATAGTAGAAATTTTTTCATATTGAGTTTTAAGTCACTAACAGCCATAACTTTGAATTTATCAAAAATCAATTAAAATTTAAAAAAATACTACCAGTTTCCAAATCAAACAAAAATGCTGTGTCCGTTTTTGCTATAAACACATAGACGACAGCAGGCAACACAGCTATACGATTACAAATGCAAATTACAAAGTTAATTATATTGAAGGCGGAAGCTGCGTGCATGCACCAGTGTTGATAACGGTACAATTTAACATTTTTTGGGTAATTTTTAAACTGTAAAATTTTTAAGTGATTTTCCCATTAAACTTTGAAAAAAATATATGTGACACCATTCAGCTGAAAAGTGTGTAATTGGTAAAGCTTATAAAAAACTAATATAAATACATGTTAACATGGTCTATACATAAAAAGCTTTTAGAGAGTGTTATTAGTAAAAGTTTCAGAGACTATAATGTGTGCAAGTGTGGTGATCAATTTTTATTTTCTTATTTTGTAATTCTACAGTTTAAAAAACAAGCAAAAGAAAGAAAAAAGCAAAAGGCTAAAAGCTTATAATACCAGTCAAGGTATCATTTTAAAAAAAAAAAAATTTATTTTTAATTTTTTTTATTAAATTTATAAGTAACTTAAATACTTTTAATTCATTTTGGCAATACTGTTTACACTCTTTTATACTTTTTCTCAGTTTTCTCAGTTGCCGCCTACTAAAATGGGAATAAGTTTAACCTGGCCATAAATACAACGGTGGTCATATTGCTTAGTAGCTGTAGTGGCGTCAAAATAACTGTGAGCATATAAATGAATGTATTTTAATTTTAAGTAAATGTATTTGGTAGCCTGCTGCGGTCTATGTGTTTATAGCATTATTCTAAAGCTGTTTTATTGTTTAATTTAATTTGGTGAATAAATGGCAACAGCATGTTTAAAAAATAATTAAAAACTACCTATGAAAATTATTGATTTTGAGATGTCACCATTTATGATTTAATGTGCGATATAAAGTTAACGTGGAGCCCGTTTGTGCAAAAGAATTGGGACTTTCAAGTTAATCTAGGAAATAATGTCTTTACCTTTATTTCTTTGCATACTTTTTATCATCAATTTAATACAATTTGATATTACCGCTTCTTATTAAAATGTTACAATATATTTCTTAGAAATTGAAAATAAATATTTCTTTTTTTAATTAATTTATTTCCTGTTAATTATTTTATTAAAAACTATTGTTGATATTGTTAAAACTTTTTCAAACAAAAAAATTAAAACAAAACTTATTGCGATGCTACATACTAATGTACCCGTTATAAATAGAACTTAAAAATTAACAAAAATATATAAAAATATTTTAGGAAATAAAACAAATTATAAATGTTAAGCTAAATATTAAAAAAATATGAGGAAAATATCTAAAAATACTTAAAGAAATACAGCAAATATTAAAGCATTAAACAGTAAATTGTCAATTTATAATAAATAAATTACTTAATCATAAATAAATAATACCTAAGTAATAAAATAAACAAATATACATACATACATAAGATGGCTTTACAAATGAAAAATTATATATTATGTTACAATTATAAAAAAAATATTAAATAAAAGTTTGTAATAATTAAAACAATTAAAAAAAAATAATATAAGACAAGTGTAAAATTTTAAAAAAAGCTAAAAGATTGATAGAGAAATAAATAAATAAAACAATGCTGATTGTTAATACAAAGAAGACTCAAACTCGTTGTAATTATTTAGTTTTAAACCAGGAGTTGCTTAACTTTGTTACCTTTCAGGACTGAAAAGTTTTTTTAATTCAACTTTTAATTCTTTATCACCTTTCAAATTTAGGTAAATCAAAGAACCCGCCTACCTTTTTATTAATATTAAGAATACGCTTTGTTGGTATCTGTAAGTGGTTCTTAGCTTTAGAAGTTTTCAATTTTTCTTTATACTACCAACCGTTTCGCCTTTTGTTCTCGTAGAGCATTCAACGAACCAATTTTCACTCGAAATTTTTATCTACGTATTAAAAAAGAAAAAATTTACTTAAATTTTAGTCTGGTACTTACTGGACTAGTATTAACTACTTAGTTTTAAGATTAGAATACTTATTGTTAGTTCGCTTAAGCGAAGATTCAATAATAAAATACATGAAAAAAAAGTATGCAAAAATTATTGAGTAAAGCAAATTTGTTTTCGAGTTTTTCAGAAAAGCACTATTAAATTAATTAACCGGATTTTTTAGAAAGTTAGAAAGCCCATTAGTTAATGTTTTTAATATCGTCCTTTCTAAGTCGTACATTTTTAAAAGCCCAGATTTTCATTCACTTTGATAAATGGTCTGTTTATGTATCACAATTAGCCCAAAAAAAAAATCACGACTTAAAAAATACGAGTAAACGCATTTATAAGTTAAGGTAAAAAAATGATATAATATAATGTTTCTGTCAGTCATGCAAGGCGCACAGGATTTAAGGTTTTGTTATGAGTTTCCTTTAAGACAGTAATGTGATTAGCATTTTTCCTAGAGGACAAAGTTAAGCCTTTAATTTAATCACTCTGCGTTCCTTTGAAAGAAAAATAAGACCTCAAGTATAGGAGATAAAAGCTGCAAGACTATCAAAAAGAAGAGAAAGTCTTATACCAAGACAGAAAAAACTAGCATTGAGTATTCAAATGAAACCCCTCTCTGTTGCCTTTCCTCTGTCCCTATTCCCCATCCCCATAGAAAAATTCTGGTAACAAAGTAAGTAAGTAAGTAATACACAAAAAGAAAAAATGTATTCTTAAATCAAGAATTTTATTCTTAAGCTTTTAATAAGCGTTTTTTAAATAACTATGTACAATCCGATCTTAGGTGTTCCTTAATCAAGTTTAGTCGGGATTAGCTCAAGCTAAAAAACTTCTTGTTTCTACATACATGTATTTTTAAAAAGTGTTTCGATAGGTCTAGCTGGAAGCGCGCTGAGGCTGCAGTTCAAAGAGCCCCTGCTGTAGCTAGGATTTTAACCATTAGACGTATACTAAATAAGAAAAAAATATATACAAAGCTCTTCTTTTTAAATAAAGCTTCGTAAGTCAAATATTTAGTTTTGAGAATTAATCCCATTAACGCAAAAATCTTTTAAAACTTACATCAATTACAGTTTCGAAGTAACGTCAATCCTTGGTTGGCCCTAATGTGGCTAAAAATAAGAAGTTCGTACTAGATAAATCGTACTTAGTTTAAAAAAATCTGTTATCACATTACTTTTGACAATGTTACTGCTTGATTTTAATAAAGATTATTTGGTTTATTTTTTGTGTGCATGGCGCCAAATGCTCTTTTTAAGTTTATGATCAATAATGTCCCTACTATGATTAGCCTCGTCATGTATCTCTAGTTACTCCTGTTTTCGTACTATAGATTCGTTATGTTGGGAACTAATGTCTTGATTTTTCCATAATATTAGCCCATTAATAGTCTTGCAATTTCCTCTTTATATGTCAATTTAAGCTTCTGCCAGCCTCTGTCGTTTGTTCCGGGAACTAAATATAGTCTGACGCTTGAAAACTCAGTTGTTTACGCAGATGCCAATTTAAGGACAAAAATCGTCCAAACGTTAAACGCAATTTTTTGGGGCCAAGAAACGTAAAAATGATGATAAATTGTTACCAAAAAAATTTTTTTCAATGATGTAAAGTTTTCAAACTCTTGATACTAATAGTGCATTAATATTTAATACTTGCAAAAATAATTTAATATGCTGACATATGTATATATAAGTACAAATTGTTCAAGGGTAACTTAGGTAAGACGTAGCCTATTCAGCTCTGTTGAATTTTGTATTCCCCTCCATAAAAGAAGTTAGGCTCCCTAGTAGTCTAGACAATAGTAAATATGTATATCTGCAAAATGACTAAAATTTCGGACCAAACCCAACTATATCATTTCGTTCAATGGCTGCTTTTCTTAAATGATCGAACGCACAAATTTATGCACCTTAAATTGCAATCTTAAAAAATAGTTTCTATATGTTACAAACGGACTTGCCATTGAAAGTTATATTGCCTCTTCTTTGTATGGTGTAAACAACTAAGGCACATAAACAAGCTAAGTAAATTTCCAAAAAAAACTGACAGCAGGAGAAAAAGAATTGAGTAACCAGAACAAAATAAAAAACAAGAAAAAGTAAAGAAAAAGTAAAGAAAAATTTTGTAACAGACTACTAACTTAAACGTTTACATTGACAACAAAAGCCAGTGACAAGCGGTTTACAACAATATTGTTCAAGAATTTTTTACTTCTTTTTTTTAGTTTCATCTACTTAAGTTTTCACCAAAGTTATTCGATAATAAAAACGTTGCCAAAAAAAACACACAATTACACACCATCCACTAAACACACACACCCAAGCAAATTTAAACATTTAAGAAATTATACATACACACAAACATATGTAAATTTTACACTTGAAAGAAACACACATACACCATAAAACACAAATATTAAAACAGTCTTATGTAGACACTGGCTAGCGCAGATGACTGGCTGACTTGTCGACTATAATTTTGGCAAATTAGTTAACAAATCTAGCAAGACATTGTAAAAAGTAAAGAAACAAAAGCCTGCCGCTACGTTTAACGAAAACAATGTGCATCACAGTCACACGTACAGACTAAAAACAAAAAAGTTGTTGGATTTTTTTTATTGAAGCTAATTTAAACGTTAGCTTTTGGCATGAACTTACGAAAACATGTTAATATTGAAAATTTAAAAAAAAATTAATTTACATGTAAAACAGTAATTTGCCTTGAGATTTTACAAAGCACATTGGGATAAAAATTATTGGTTTTAAAAATTAGTATTTTTACTATAGCTTAACAAGTTTTTTTTTGGCTAATTAGACTAAAATCATAACACAAAACCTACTGTTTGATAAAAAAAAAATTGGCTTTGCGGACCATGCTAATTTAAGCAAGGAATATGGAATATAGAACCAAAAAGCAAAAACTATGAAACTAGATTTAGCTTTACTTTTGTTTACATGGAAATTAGTAGTAAACAAAAAAAATATTTTAAATTTAAATAATTTAGTTAAAATTCACAAAAGTATATATAAAAAATATGGTAGCCCTTAATACCATCTGATAGATGGTTAGGGCTACGCTAACTTAGTGTAACTACGATATAGATGGCGTTAGTATAGTAATAGGAAAGGAAAAAAGGAAAAGCTTTTGTTTAGTTGGTTTCAATGGAAAAAACTTCGTGCCGACTCACCTCGTCACATAGACCAGTGGGTTAAATGGCTGATGTTTACAACCAAATTAATAACTAACAACCGAACAAAGAGTACTGATGATGAAAATCGTAGCTGTTTTTAGAAAATGCATTCTACACGGCAAAAATCTTGTTTTTTCAATAAAATTTTTCTTTCTTAACTAACGCTAATAGAGAAGTAAAAACTAAAATATTAATTTCTTCATTTTCAATTATATGAGAATTTAGTAAAGTATTGAACTTGAGCCCGTTAAAGAAAACCAAATTGTCTTAAAACAAATAGTTCAACTAATAAATAAATGAAAACGCATTTACACCTTAGTTTATCTATATTTGTGATTCTGTGTATAATTTTTCATATGGACCCTATGGATCACAATTTGGTGTCAAACAGCCAAAAATATCCTTTAAAAGTTTGCATTTTTAAATTTGCAAAACTGGTTAACCGTGGATTGAGATATAAGTAAAAATCTGTGAAAAACCATTTTCAAGTCAAAATCCATGGATCTCTTTTAACTTTTAGGGAAATAGTTTCTAATCTATCTCTTACAACTTTTAGGGAAAGATTTTTAAATAATCCCTTTCAATATTTGTTTGTATGGGTGCTTCCACTCGTTGTTTATTTAAGATAAGACAGTAAAAATCAAAACCTCGCATCATTCTTGAATGAAAACATCTCTTTCATTCCACAATACATACATACCCACACGCAGTTGTTGTAAGGGTATTATGCGCTTGTGCGAACAATTGTTATGCCAAAAAATAATAGTCTGAGACCAAACTGCAGTTATGCCGGCCAATTTTAAATCACATACAGGGCCGTATAGCATTACCGTCCGTCTGGTTGGGTGCACATGTATTCTAAAAAGTGGTATAAAAAATGGTGTAAAGCCTTTTCAAATTGATCACTGCAGGTGTTTGTAGCAGGAAAAACGGCAATGGAAAGAATAAAAAAAGCGGTGTTAGTTAGATATTAAAATTACAGGAACATTTTTAAAAATTTTTTTCCATATATGATCTCTTTGATTATAACACAAATTTCCCTTAAATTCGTGGTGCAATTCACTGGCCAGTTGCACTTAGATCATTGTAATATTCCTGAAAGACGTGAGTTACGTACAAAATCTCGTGCTTCCAGGGCAAAATTTCTGACTTTTTGATAGCAAGTACCCTTTTAGTATTGACAGAACAGTGATGGGCATCTCACATCAGGAAGATTCTCAAGTGTATCGATGTGCTAAAATACCTCAGCATCACCGATAAGAATCTTTGCCGATTTTCATACGTGGCTAAGTACCTTTAAAATAGACTTTCTAGCAACATCTCTAAGGTAAACTTGACAAAGTAGGAACAGCTTATCAGCTGACTTTTATTTCCGCCATATGTTTACTATAAAGCTTGTCAAATTTGTTTGTATTATCCTATTGTTGTAAATACTGTGTGTATGTGTAATAGCAATTTTTTTGAGAGCTTGGCTAAAATTTAGGAACAAGAAAATACATGCTGATTTTTACAGGAAATATTTGTTGTAGGGACGATGTCTCCTTATAATTCCACCATGAGCAGATCCTTCAGGAGAATTGTATTTCTGTCTTAAGCAGATAAAGATGCTACGAATATTAAAAATATTATGCTGTGAAATCTAAGGTCTACACTGTTTAAAAAACCCCAAAAAGCTTGGACGTTGGCACAATAAAATGTACAGCGGACGTTTCTGGGCTTTTATGGCCAGAACATCAAGAGTTACTGTCTACTGAATACGAGACATACACTAATATAGACGATGCAAGTTTGAAAAAGTTTGTGATTGTGTGCCAATACTCTGTCTTACGAGCATCAAAATCCATCTTATTCTTACGGCTCTAATAGAAAGTAACCATTGGTTGGGAGTTACGTTCATAATCCGCCTGCTCTCCACATACAAATGTCCTGTCGAAATAAGAGTTCTGAGCTTTGACTATTTCAAATGGTATTCTTCGTATGTACTCTTCAAAATTTGTAAACATCTATAGTTTTATGCCATCAACTACAACACTGAGTACACATATGATGGGTCCTTTTATTTAAATACTCCCATACAAATATCCTTCCACAATAAACATTTGAAACCTTCAGTTCAATTTAGTTCAGTTATACTTTTTCGCCACAAAACCTGGCACATATTTACTGTCTTACTCCATTGGTTTTTGCACATAATTTTTATTTAATTGGAAAATTTTTATTATCAGGTATTGCGGGTAACTGGCTATAGTACTAAAAAGTATTTGCGGAAGTATCGGGATTTTTATCAATGAACAAACTGTCATTAGGTTTCTTAATAATACATTTTTTTTCATTAAGACTTTTCTGCAAATACCGGATATTGGATGTGGAGACACAGGAATAACACAGTCACTAATGCTGTTGGTATATTGGTGCAAAATGGCGCAAATTTAGATTATGACACGACTTAATACTGCTGTGTCACTCCCTTCTCTTCCAGTAAACTGCTCGTGAATACATTCACTGGCAGAGCCGTTTGGACCAAAACGCATAACGAACCAAGAAAAAAAATAACTTCTCCATCTAAAATACTTAAAGAACGGAGGGTGAAAGACATTGTGGCCGCAATTAGCGGCACTGTCGATTTGGCACTACTACCTGTCAATGATATTTTTAGAAACAATGAATATTCAAGACGATTTTGCTTGCCAATGGAAAGTATACAATTTAGCCACTTCGAGCTTGCAAATGGAACAAGTCTATCAGGCTAACATAACTCTATCTTATTTATCATCCATCATAAAGGTTGGATCTAAAAAACAAGGCGCGTCACAGTTTTTTCGTTTTCCTGGTAAAAAGGCAAGTCTCAGTCTAAGTTTTTTAAATTTAATTTGGGACTTTAACTCTAAACAAATTTTATTGCGGAGGAAAGCCGTTTTAGCCCATTTCATATATTTAGAAAAATATGACGATAGAAAAAGTAAACATATTGCTCATTTGATAGAATAACGCCATAAATCAAAGAAGGCATTTCGACAAAAACGAGTTTTGATTTGCCTACACTTGCTAGGAAAGATTAGCGGCATTTTCTGTTCACATAAAAAAGGAAGAAACAATTTAAATATGAAAATAATACACAGTATAATGTCAAACATTAACAATAATTCTGCAACGCTTACTTCAAAAATATTTATATGATTTATGGCGTTGTTTTGGCAAATGAGAAACTAAATAGCATTTTTCTGGCAGAAACTATGTTATAAATAAAAAGGCTATTTTTAATTACACTAGAAAAACCGCTAAGAGTTTTATTAAATTGTCAAAAAAATTTTTTTTATTACTCAATATTTGGCGGAACTTTTGTGTGTGGGCAAAACTTAATCTACAATATTTGTTAATATGACAATTGTTAAGTACTTATTACGAATAAGTTAAAAAAAAGCACTTTATTTCTGATTCATTATACCCAGTGTGGGTAACTAATTTATTTTAGCATCTCCGTATGCAAGAATGTAATTTCAAAAAAAAGACGTATTCATTCAAGCGTAATGGAAAATTATCTTTTCTTATAATAAAGTTCCTAGAAAGTATTTAAATGTATTTACTAAAGACTTAATTTTTATTTTGTGTTTTCTCCTCTTTGTATATTGTAACAAGGACATTCAGTTCTTTGCAATGTTTAGCCTGGTCAGTATTTGTTTTGTGTTTTTAAAAATAAAACAAAATAAAAGGAAATTAAATTTTTATTATTCAGCCCTTTAAAGAAAACTTTGTCAAAATGTTTCTCCAACTTTAATTTGTTTTTTGAAATCTTTTCTTCACTTCCACTTAATTAGGTAATAAATGATTGAAGAAATTATGTCTAGACGTGAGAGGAATTTCAAGTAGAAACATTTTTCTCAGCCTATTTGTTAGTAAACAAAAGCAAAGGAAATCTGTTTTTATACTTTTGTTTTCGTACGTTAAATTCGGATTTAAATTTATATGAAGTTAAACAGAAACAACAACCTTTTTATTATTACTTTTTTCCTTCAGTTTATATGGTTTTTCTTTTCACCTAAAACCCTAACTGTTGTTGCTATTATTCTGTACTTTATACAAACGTGTTTTGAATTAAATTTTTATTGTGTTGTTGAAGCTTTTAGAAAAAAATTAGCTTTTTCTTAAGCAATTCAAAATTTTGTCTCTAGACAAAATGCAACAGTTCAATAAACAAAAAAAAAAATAGTTTTGAAAAATACTAAAAGAAAACTTTTGATAAAAAAATTTACAACACTATGTTAAGAACTGGAGTTTAAAAAAAGAATTAAATGCATTTTTTCTGTACAAAGACAGAATGTATTAAAAACCTATTTCTATTTATAATATTTTGAATTCCATTATATAAAATTCATTATAGTAATAATTATATAAATAATAATTTAATATAAATATAATATAAATTATAATTTATTCCAAGATGAGACCACACAGGTAAATAAGATGGCATTTCTTTCCCCCATGAATCAGAAAGACCCTTATCATTCATGTCCAATAATGTTTATAATTTATTGGCTTAATTTAAGTCCCTTTTCTTACTTCTATATATGAGATTTTTTTGCATAATTTTAGTCGTAATATACAGACCATATAACTGCAGATATTTGTAGTGTCCCATAAACATGGTCCCAGACAAACTTAAATTTTTACTGATTGAGCAACAACCAATTCCTCCATGATTTTTTTTAATCAAATTGCACGTCGCATTTTTTAAGAATTTTTAATGAAATACAAAGAATTTTTTTTATTTGAACCACATTAATTCACCCAAAGATTAAACTCTGACCCCCACATTTATTTATACCGTTCGACTTAGGCTCACTTTCTGAATCCGCACGTCTATCCAACTAGGCGGTCATGTATTCTTTATGTTATTAAAAGTTCAAGTCAGATTTTTGTTAAAATTTTTATAAATTTTTTGGTAAAGGAAAAAACGTACATCCTTTGCAATTTCTTCATATAACCCCAATACAATTGTTCTCCCGGATTAAACATTTTGAGTAATAACTTCATTGAAAATAACACTAGTAATTTGAGCTATTTTACCTTTGCGCAAATTTATGACTTTATGGCCAGTTTTAAGTAAAATAATTATTTTTAAGTTATATTTAAACACTGAATTCCATACAAAATTTTTACTAAAATAGAACTTAAAAATAACTGTTTACTCAAAAACTGGTCATAATCCTTTTACTATTATATTGTATGTAGGTATGATCGGTAAATATTTTGAAATATCCCACAAACAAATGTCTACCCGGAGTAATCATGTTGAATTATAGTTACTTCGAATTTAACTCTACCTGCGTAAAATTTTGAGTTTATTTTTTTTTTTTTTTGTGGATTTGTCAGTCACTGGTCGAGTGAGCATCGCGCGTTCGCTGTGGAGACGTATTTTAAGAGTAATTATTTTTACGTAATTATCTGTCGACAATTTTGCTTCGGCGAATACATGATAGATCAAGGGTAAATTTAATTTTGATTATTTATGAACTTTTAAAAAAGGATCTGAAGTTCCAATTCTGTTAAAAATTTAAATAGTTCAAGAACTGAAAGAAAGTGACTTTGGTTTACTCAAAATTTTTTGTGAAACGATGTAGGAGCGTTTTCGCACTGTAAATTCCAATTTTTTGGAGCAATGAGGCTCATTTTTACTTTAACAGCCACGGCAACAAGCAGAACTTCCGTTACTGGTCTCCAAAACTTGCAACCCTCAAATGAAACATCAAGAACCATTGCATTGTCTCAGGGTAACTGTTTGGTGTGCCCTACCCACGCATGAGATAATTGGACCATTTTTTTAGAAAATTTTCGAGGCTAGTGACCAATGGCAACTGCGAAAATTATCGACTCATTGTTAGAGAATTGTTTTTGCCAAACCTGCGATCTCATCTGTCGCATTCTTCACACACCTGGTTTTAACAATGTCGGGCGACTACACACACAGCCAGAGCTTCGATGAATTTCCTTTGGAAAAATTTCCTCAAAAAAACTGATCAGTTTGCGAATATCCTATGCCCAACAAGGTCGCCTGATCAACCTCCCATAAATTTTTTATTGGGCTTTCTCAAAAAAAGGGTTTATAGTGACAATCTGCAATCTCTTGTGGCTTTAAAGGAAAATATTCGTCAAGAAATCAGCTCAATTGGACGAATATTACTGCAGCGCGTGGCGCAGAATACAAGACTCCGTTTGGAACAGTGTGTTCAACTCGATGGAAGATATCTGGATAGAATACTCTTCTAAAAATAAATTCCGCATTTTCATTTAATCGTTCAATGCTCTCAGTAAAATTTTGTGTTCATTCTTACATTTTTATTTAAGTTTGAAAGTAAAAACCTGCCATCAGATACCCCGCATTTTTTTATTTCTAGTATTTGAAAATTAACATTCTACTTACATAGCTGTTTAATCATTCTATATAAAAAAAATTAGCATAAAATGGGGTCACACCAAACTTAATTCAAAATTTAGTATTGCAAGCAATTGAGGGTTAAACCGCCAATTTTGAAATTATTACTCGCTTGGGAACTGCTATATAAAAAGTTACCTTTTTTTTGAATCTAAATTGATTTCAATATTGCTAATTAGAAAACATTTTTATTAATATTCAGACTTTTGACTTGTTAAATTTTTGCCAAAAAAAAAAAATATTTTCCAGTAGTGTACTTAGTAGGTGTGTACCGAAACCAACCCCACTGACAAAAGTTACCTTAACATGAGCAAGCTTTGTATTTACATTGGTACTTAAATTATATCAATCGTGTTGCGTGGTATGATTACTTTTGGCTGGCTATAGATTTCTTATTTCTTTTTTGTTTACCAATTTTTTCTTTAACCAGAATAAAGAACTTTACAATTCAAAATCAACGATAAAATATCTGTTATATATTTTGAAGATATAAGAAAAAAAAATAATTTTTTTAAGTTAATACAGGAAGCGACTAAAAATTTTTAAATTAAACTTTTCAACCCGTTTTAATAAGTAATACATAAAGTAAAAGGTTTTATATTTAATAAATGTTGGTAAACATTTTTTATAACAAAAAATTAAAATTCATTTACATACACTCAGCTTAACGTGTTTTAAGCATTTCTTAAAATTTTTGCAAAACTTGCAGACACAAAATTTCAAGATTAACTAAGAAACATCTTTCTTATACTTATAAATCAATAATTTACTTAACAACATTTTCTATGTTCTACTTAATTCTAAATTGATCTAATAAATAATTCAGTAATATACAAAATCACTGAGACATAAAATGTTAGTAAAAAATACAACAAAAAAATAGATAAAAAACAAATGATATCTAAACCCAAAACAAAATCACATAATTATCGTAATAAAAAAATAAAACAAATTGATCCATTGTCCTTAATAAAGATGTATTCAAGTGTAACATATAAAATAATTTGCCCGAAAATAGTATTGATGACCAATTTCATGTTAAATCAATAAACGAAAAAAAAAAGATTTCAAAACAAAGTAAATGTTTGTTAACAATACCACAAAACAAGTGTGCACTTATGTTTCTGTTGAAACAAATGGTTGACAGGAAATATTTATTTACAAGGGAATTTTCCTCCTTTTTTTATGAAACACTAAGCAACATATGTTATATTTATTTTTTAGGTTGTTGAAATTTGTCCTTCTTACAAAGCAGAGGGGAAGGATAATATACTTATGTATGTAAACTCGGAATAAACGACAGGGCTGGACAGAAAATAATTCTTAAGCATATCAAGCAAATAAACCATGAAATTTGAAATGTCTTATTAAATATTAGCAAGAATTTTGTTTTATTACCAGAAGACAAATTTATTTGTTAAAAAAACGCAATAACGACTTGTAAAAGACCCTACACAGAAAAAATTTACAACAAACTTACTTCTAATATAATTACTATACACCTTTGATTCTTTATTTTTTTCTCATGAATAAATAGGGCTTTAAAAATACATTTCTGTCTTATTCAACTCCTATTGACAATTTTTATTTTATTCATTGCTTATGCTAGTAGTAGTCGTACGCCACGTTTTTTAGGTCGGCTATTGCTTCTACATCTTTAAGTGCTGGCTTTGTTATGCTGCGTATGTGTATTCTATCGACTTCTAGTTTCTTTTGAAATTTTAGTTCCATATTAGACCTTCACTTATCGGTTGTCACAACTCAGCATGGCTCACAGTTTCAGGCCAGAATATATGGCAGCTCCGTAAAAATGTCTACTCCATCAATTTAAACTTTTAATTTAATTTCCTTGATAAAGGATGCACAATAGGTAACTTGACACATATTTTCGCAAACTAGCTCGTGCTAAACAGTTGAACCGATTTCGCTAATTTTTTCGGACTTAAGCTTTCTACAAAACATAAAGTTTTTTTAAAAACTTGAAAATAAGATTTAATTTTCAAATTCGTCACCTTATATCACAGATAGTGGTTTTAGCACCTTAAAAAAATGGTAACTTATTATCAATTTTTATTTAAATTGCTAAACTTTTTATTTTCAGGAGTAGTTTCATTTAGCTAAACTGGTTTGTTTAAAATACCCAGAGTGTTTTCAATTTTTAGCCAAGTGGCATCTTTGTTAATATCGTCTCTTCAAGCACATAAAATTATAATAGAAAGACATTAATGGCGGCTTTGGTGGCCACCATCTGAACTAAAAAAAAGCTATGTACGTAAAGATTTTTTTTCTATCGCAGTCATCAGGAGCCGAGAATAACTTGTTATAAAGATTCTATAAATACTGATTTTAACTGCTTGCTTTTGAGCCAAAAAACATGTCATTAACTAACACTGCTATTTTTAATTTTTTGGAAAGCATAAAATTCTAAGGAGTTGTTTTTTTGCTAATTTGGACTTTGCCTTCAAAAAATACATGCACCAGTTCGCTTTATTTCTGGCAGGAACTCTCCAAAAAATAGATTTTATATGAAAAATGCAATTTACAAGGCAAATGAAAAACATTTAATTCTTCATGGTTTTAATTGTCTCAAAACGGCCCAAATTCTTAGGAAAAAATTATTTTTGAAGTTATTTTAAAAAATCAGGTATTTTTTACAAATAGCTTCTCAAATAAAACGTATTATCCTTTGTTACATCCTACTTTTTACCCTATTTTCATTGATTTCGAAAATGTTTGAAAAAGTGTGTGAAAACGTTTTGTCCAAACTTATCTTTGGACACATACACATTTACTTGTTTATATACACTTTCAAATTTAAACTTTACCTTAGAATTACATATTAGTTTATATGAATTGTAATTTTTATTGCATTATACACGTATTGTCTTGTCTTTCCATAATTATTCTTTAATATATTCCCTTCAGTACTTTCCTTTAAAGACGAATCTTGTTATATATACTTTTAATGTAACGTTGACCACACTGGTTTACTTATCAATCGATTGGCGGATTTCATAGAAACCCGATTTTCCCTGGCATTCTAAAACAAACCATAACATTTCAATTCCGTTTTACCACTGGTGATTGCAACGTCATGTTTCATTTACTCTTAGGTAAAATTGATCATAAGCCCTAAGTTGAAAATAACCCTTTAACACTTTTTTGATTAATTTTTCCCCTAAAACTCTAAAGTTATAATTACTGTCGAGTAAATAAAATTTGATAAGCCACCACCCATAATATCCCTAACAGTTTTGCCTAATACAATTGCTTATTTACTATTTTGTGTGTGCCTCCAACACACAAAAATCCACACTTTAAAGCTAAACATATTAAATTTGCTATTAATGTATTACAGATTTGACAGCTCGCAAGTTACTGATTAAGTTGGTCTGCAGTTTATTTATTTAAATAGCGAAACGGCATTACTATGTCTTAGCATAATTAATTTTAATAATTTTGCAAAGGAAAGAGGTCAAATAACCTAATGTAAGGTGTCCAAAATTAGGGAAGAACTGAATTTTACACAAAAAAAAATTATACCCTTTTTTAAGGAATTATTATGGAGAAAACTCATACTCTTTTATTTTTCTTCATTTTTTATTGAATCAATAACACAGTGCAACAGGAAAAAAAAATAACCATATACGGACACCACTACGTGAAAGAAGACCAAAAAAGAAAAGACCCGTGTCTCCCAGTTTTGCCCAAAGTCATGCACTTTTTTTGTTATGGGCCCCCAAAGATTTGGGGCCTTGGTGCCATTTTTGCAAAAAGTGATAATTTGCTCAGGCTCATATCTTGCAAACCGTTCGGAATTTTAATTTACTCTTTGCGGCAAAGTTGTAGCCCTTTTTATAAAAAACAAAAATAATGAACATAAAAAATTAAAAAAAAAATAATTTTAAATCAAAATCGAAAAAAACTTTTAAAAATTCAAATTTTTTTTACCTTTTTTTCCCTATTCAGGTCCATAGGTAGCAAACCGTTCAAAATTCAAGGAAACAGTAACCTACAAAAATTTACCTATCATCCCAATAAACAACTTTTAAGAACATATAAACTTTCTAGGAATGATTCTTAACACCGTTTAGGTAGCGCTTAGGTAGCCGCAAAAGTTAAACATTTCCCCAAAATGTGTGTACATACATGTAGTTATGAAGCTATCTCTTCCTTACGTTTAATCAAATTGCCTTAATTACATATATTGTATCTGTCTTTTGTGAAATAGAGAACTCTTGTGCATAAAAATATGTGTATATGCATGTTAGATAGCCGCGAAAAGTCTTGCAACCTAAACAGGTAGGCCAACTTTCAAATCGCAGGAAACCCTAAACAACAAAATACATCATACACAAATCGCAATAATGATCGTTAACGGCCTTTAATTAAATTATATACATACTTTTTTTATTGCTTTGTTATTATTTTTTAATAATGATTGTTAATACCACCAATAAATTACCTACATATGTACCTACTACCTATTTTTGTAATAAGAAAGGACAATCCAAAATAAAGAAACCATTGAATAAATTTAAAAAGAAGAAATTATTGCACCCAAACTTATCAAGAAATCAACTACAAAAATTTACCTAAGATTTCAGTAAACAGCTCGCGTGATCACGCACCGACCGCACACGCATCAAGGAACGCAGATCACAATATAAAAGCGACGCGACTCCCACATCGAGGCATTACACAGCGCGACGTCAACGAGATCTCAGCGGTGAAAGTTATAGAGAAAGTTCTACAGCATTATTCGCATACAACATTGGCAACTGACAATTTCAATATGGGCATTTCCATGTCATCGTACGTGACATTTGTACGCCTACAAAGTGGTGTAGATTTTGCAAAAAGAGTGGTAACTGAAAAATTGTTTAGTCAATATGTTACATTTAGAGGGTACTATAATCCAAAAAAAAAATCACGACTTTGAAAACCTTGCCGGCCAAAATATCAGGCGAAAAAGGCGCATATCGTACGTGACAAAAAACGGAAGTGATGTCGAGGTGCATGCACATATATATGAAAATCTGCGAATTGTAAAAGTTTTTTTCCTTTCTTTAAGTTCTTTCACCAAGCCAAATATTTTTCCTTGATAATCCATAATTTTTAAATACAAAAAGATTTTTAGATGATTTTGTTACGAACAAATCTTAATATCGTTCGTGACATACCGTATGTGACAGATTTTTAAAAAGAATTAAAAAATGTTTATTCGGTGATAATAGCAATAAAAACAATAAAAGGTTATTTTCATTTCTTACTATACACTATGTACTTGGGCGCTGACACTTAATTATTAAATTTTAATTTTTTCTCTTACTGAATACGCAGTTCGAGACACATTTATATCCTGATTATCATGATAAGTAAACGAATGAAGTTTTTTATTTTTGGAATGGGCTGGACATTTTGCCATTTTTCATGGAGATGAAGAGAAAACCCTTCAATCTCTTCGGTAGCAACATACAACAAATTAACTCCTTCCACATATTTATGAGCACATTCATAAAATAAGAAAGCATTTGGCAAGATTAATTTATTTGCTTTTACAATTTGCCAGACCTTTCTTTTAACAGTAGCACCTACACCTTTACCATGGGATGTGGCAAAGAAGTTCCATTCAAAATGTTGGCAGCTAAATTTGTTTACAAAAGAGGGAATACTTTTTAAAATGAATTTGTTTTTAAATTGAGCGCTACTCCAATCAGAAAATATGTATGTAGACGATATATCTTCATACTGTTCGCTTATTTCAAGCAAAGTTTTTGTAATAAAATAGTAAACATCAAACTTATTGTGTGTTAATTCGTCGTTAATTATTTTTTTTTTTGTCTTTTTTGGCTGCATCTGCGAACTTTTTTCGATAGATATGCTGTCTTTCAGCCTCCTTTTTCCGGTATTTCTTTATTTGTTCTTCGTTTTTTTTTCAAGTCCTCCCTCCATTTCTTTGTAGTCTCATAGCTATTTTTACCCATCTTAATAAAATATTTATAATTATAAAGGATTTTGAAAGTATTAAATTGAATTATGTTACTTACAATATCGTATGCTACAAACTTTGAAAGACTATAAAATTTTTATTGCATCAAATTTAAAAAAAAATCGATCAATACTTGTTTGCGAGATTTATCTTGCTTTGAACTTTTATTTTTAAATACTTGCGACCGGTCGAATTCAAATGATGACGACAAATATCGTTTTTGCATTACGTACGTGACATAAGAATATCATTCAAAGCAATCTATAAAAAATACCGTTATTCGAACTCTAAATTTTTAATTTCATAATGGAACTTGGCCGCTGATGTTGTAACATTATTTTTAAAGTATAATTGGAATATTACAATTACCAAAATTTAGCCACTAGTTAAGACAAAATAGTTAATTTCAATTTCTGTAAATTGATCAAAGAGATTACCAGTTTAATCTGCTATTTTTGCTCTTTTAAAATTATAATAAGCTATAAATACTTTTACATAATAAAATTTAAGTGTTTTATTGCTCTTTGGTATATTTAAAAAAAAGTTTCGATGACTTTTATTTTTCCAGCCGTGGTTGACATATTCATGGAAATGCCCATATGCAGTTTAAAAAGATTTATTTCTTTTGCTACATTTGCGGTCATCAAATCAGAAAAAATAATTCTACAAGATTTCAAAAGGGAAAGAAGCTCTTAACAGGTGAATTTAAAAGAGCATATAAGTTATTTTTGGGCGAAAAAGATTTGACCGGTGAAAATTACACACCTAACGGAGTGTCGCCAATATTGTTATAATCTCATAGCATGGTTGAATGAAGGCAAACATAGTATAAAATATTGTAAGCCGGTAAACTAGATTAATCGCCCAGGTGATAATGCTGGAACCAGTTCTTATGCATGCGTTAATTACACATCTTGATTAAATAGACATGATCAGAAGAACAAAATTTATAAAGCAACTGTAACAGCCACACTTCCAGTACTTGCACCTGAAAATTTTGTATTCCCAAGGCCGCAAACTCCAGATCGTAGGACAGAATTTACAGAAATGACTACAGCAAGTAGTGTTACTAATCAAGATCGATTTGATACCGATTATGAGCCCCAACAGGGAAGAGATGAACCAAAACTAATAACTAATAAAAAATCAAATTCTACGAAAATAAATGGAAGATTTGCTGTGATTTGAAGGTGATCAATATTTTGCAAGGAATCGTGGATGAGGGCGGCTTTCCAAAATTTGTTTTCTTTGTAATTGGGATTTGCGCTCACCTGTTAATCAATTCCAATGTAATTCATGGAGCCAAAGAGGAAGTGTGCGGGAACAAATGAAACAACATAGACTTAAGAATGCACCTTTAATTGACAATACTCAAGACATTTTGCTGCCACCGCTCCATATAAAATTAGGAATTGTTAAAAAATTCATTGAAGTGGCCGTTGTAAATTGTTCAAGCGCATTCGACTATTTAAAAAGCGTTTTCCCAAAGCGTAGCGATGACAAAATTAAAAAAGCTATTGCAGTAAACTTAGAACGATTTTTTGTTCACCTCGCTGTACTATAGCTATTTACACGATGTTAATGCTTCCTTTTCTGTCCTTATAATTGTCTTCATTTAATAGGCCCTGACATTAGAAGCTATTCAAGAGCAAATTTGATTCATCGCTTGATGAAAATCATTCAATGGCATGGATTAACCTTCAGCGTGGTGGGGATCGAGACGCGGAACCGCAAGCAAGAGAAGGGGTGAAAAAAATGCTGTATTATTTTGAGAAAATCGGCATATCGATGACGTTAAAGCTGTATTTTCTTTATTTTTATTCTGACGACTTTATTAAAGGACTCCCTGCCGAATCCGATGAGCGAGGAGAACGGTTCCACCAAACCACAATGCCCATGGAAAAACGGTACAAAGGCAAAAAATTCGACGCATTGCTTGCAGAGGTAATATCAATTTTATTGTTGCATGGTCTTTTATTATTTTTGATTTCTTTTCTAATTCATTTTAGGTATGTTGGTGGAGTCACAAGATAACCCTTTATGATGTTAATTAGGTATGTGAAAAAGAAAAAGCTAATGATGGAAAGCAGTCTGGAAGCAACGTGCCTGTGGACACCATAAGTTCTGAATCAGCGTCAGATTCGGACGATGTCCAGGGACATCAACGAATATTTTTTTTTATTATTTTTTTGTAATAGGCAGCACAGTATCTCAATGTTGAGGAAAATAAAAAACAAATGAAATTCAAAAATTTTCGTAAAATTTTTAACTTTTGCGGCTACCTAAGCGCTACCTAAACGGTGTTAAGAATCATTCCTAGGAAGTTTATATGTTCTAAAAAGTTGTTTCTTGGGATGTTAGGTAAATTTTTGTAGTTAACTGTTTCCTTGAATTTTGAACGGTTTGCTACCTATGGACCTGAACAGGTAAAAAAAATTTGAATTTTTAAAAGTTTTTTGCGATTTTGATTTAAAATTATTTTTTTTTTTTAATTTTTTATGTTCATTATTTTTGTTCTTTATAAAAAGGGCTACAACTTTGCCGCAAAGAGTAAATTAAAATTCCGAACGGTTTGCAAGATATGAGCCTGAACAAATTATCACTTTTTGCAAAAATGGCACCAAGGCCCCAAATCTTTGGGGGCCCATAACAAAAAAAGTGCATGACTTTGGGCAAAACTGGGAGACACGGGTCTTTTCTTTTTTGGTCTTCTTTCACGTAGTGGTGTCCGTATATGGTTATTTTTCCATGACTTAAAAAATTACACACAGTGTAAGTACATAAAATAGGATTATGTCTTCAGAAAAATGAAGGACTTTACATGTTTATATCATTACCCTTATATAGAAAGACCCTAGTGTATATTTTTTAACACAAGACTTTTTTGGCTGATTGTGATATAAGGCTAAAGGATAAAAATATGGTGGTTTGTCAAAATTTTCAATGAATGTTTTTCGTAAATGTGGCCAAATTCCATCGATGCATCGTTGAATCTCCCCCCTTAATAGATGGGAAGATTTAGATTTAATAGTGTTAAGTTCCCCAAGCTAGGTCCCAATCCTGATCACTAAAACGAGAGAACACATAAAAAATTTCAGCAGGTAGAACTTAGTTTTAATGTCACAATATGAAACACCGTTAACAATCTCTACTTCTTAGTCAGATTCTTAAAACCCCAAAAGTGGCAATTTCGGTGAATAGCAATGTAATCAAGTTTAAAAATGTGCTTAATCGTCAGAATTTAAAAAAAATCAGCATCTCTTTTTTGATATTTAAAAATCTATTAAATGGATGTTCTTGGCTGTGCATGGTCACCAGGCCTCAGCTGTTGCCTTAACTGAACTTTGTTTTGTATGTAGACATAGGCCATACAAATGCGTTGATTTGACATAAATATTAAAGATGCCAAATTAGGCTAAGTAGTTGGTTCATCTTTCATTGCCTTTTCAATTTGCTGTATACTTTGGTATCTGTTCCTTCACTTTTAGTCTTCACTTATCGCAGATAACTGTCTGCGTATTCTATCTTTTGTCTTTCAGTTTTATTTCAGCTATTTCCGGTAGCACTTACCTATATGGCATATGCTTTCCATATGGACAATTCAACGCAAAATTTCCCAAAATGGCAAGAAATCATTTTTTTCTTTTATAAATTTAAAACCGTCATAATGAGAATAAAAAATTTCAAAATATAAGTAAGTTGGCTCAAGTTAAAATTTTATTTGCAAAAGCTTAGAATTATAAATAACTTATTAATCTGATTTTCTTTTTTTTTGACGTTTTAATTAAAAATCGCACCCGCAAGAAAAATATATTTATAGAATAGAATAGAAACAAAGTATCAAATACAATTAAAACCACTTTAAAACATCATGAAAATTGAAAGATTTAAGTCAGCTCTTAAAAAATTTAAAATTGTTAGGTCCACGTAGTAAGGTTTAACTGTGGTCATTATGAGAAAAAAGCATGTTCTTACAATATCGACTTACTGTTGAACGTTTTAAAATATACCGTCGTTGGAAATCATAGCATTGTCTTAATTTAAATTTTTAAATTGTTCGAGTTATAAGTAAAATGGGTTTTGACCTGTGACAGTGTCATTATCCATAACCTGAGAGGCATCACAAAAAAAGTATTGGTTTTCTAAATAATATTCCAAGCCCCAGGTTGTTCTGCAAAAAGTCAATTTTTTATAATTTTGTGTAAAAAAACTTTGTTAAGTTCCAACATATGTTTTAAATAATTCGCTAATGTTTCCATTGTGCAAGACCTACAGGAAACCATTCTCGTACACTTTCTTATTATGCGTATAACTTTCTCCGGTACGCTTTTGCTTTGCATATAGCAAGCAAATTGTTTAATAATATTAAATTCTTATTTGAAACCAATAAACGTTATGATCAAAAGGTGACCGCCATACAATACACTACTAAAGTTAAACTCTAGGCATATTTATTAGCATGATCAACACCGTTTCTATGTGTTATTTAGTAAAGCTAGTAAAGCCTTAATTGTCAAAAAATGATCTGCTTAAACATATTGTAAAAAAATATTTTGACTAGCAGACTACCAATAAAAAAATCACCGTGCTGCTACTGTAGTGGATCATAAAAATAGTGTCACATGAAACAACAAATAAAATATCTGAAATCCTTAGAAATAGTTTTACAATAAAACCTGCTTTCATAAAACAAGTAAAAAAAAGAATGAAACAACAGAATGAATGAGAAGAAAAGACAATAAATCTTTTGTGTAAAGTATTAGTAAAATTAAAGATGAGATATGCGGAGATATCTTGTTTAAGTAGAAACACATATCCACTTATATGTATACATACACATTAATGTGTACCTGATAGTATGTGTATTTTTATGGGTATAGCCCTACAGATAAAATTACTAGTAAGTATTAATAAATAAACTAGTTGCTTTTGACTTCAGGTTATTTGCACATAAGTCCTTTTTTCATACATTGAACTATCGGTTAAAATACTAGATTTGTTTTTTTTTGTTTATACATAGTTATATTCCCGTATACAATTTTTTATTTCCCCTTTTTCTAAGCGCAGTAAATATTTTAATCTTTTTATTTAATTTTTCTTACTTTTAACTGGTACAAAAGTATCACTTTTGCAACAGTCCTGGTCGAAACTAGTACATAATCACTCCAAAATGTTATTAGTTAGAACTTTAGCTGCAGGGAAGTGCAAAACACTCATACTTATGAGTATTTTTTTGTTTTTTCCTTCCTTTATTGCATGTATAAAGATGATTGAGTGACAGCTAAAATTGTTTATTTTTAAATGTGTTCACATATTCTTATATTATAGTCCTTTTATAACAATAAAAAATATCCTTGTAGTTTCAGTTCCCTTTTTGTGTATGTAGTTGTTGTTGCGTTTTATTATTTTTCATGTTGTTTTCAAGTGATTTGTTTCACATAAACAATACACGTACAAAAACAACAAAAAGTTAAAGCAACAGCAATAAACAATACATGATGGTAACAGCAATAAAGCAAAGCTTTAGAAGGTACAACATACACATATGGATGTGATACAATTCAATCATATGACATAAAAAAATATATTTTTATAACATAAAAATGCTTTTATAAAATAAAAATCAATAATTCTTTTAGTAAAAAGAACCGTTTAACAAAATTTTTTAAGACGCGGTGATACAACTGAAGTGATATTTTCTTGCAGTTTGGGAAAAGTTTGTTAACACTGCTGCGTTTTGTTAAGATTTTAAGAGAAAAAAGGAACAATATAGGGATTCTAGAACCGTTCGCAAAAAGGATTTTATGCTAGCTTACATAATAACTTATAGTAAGTAAACAGTCGCGGAAAAAATTATCAAAACTCCATGCTATAACCGTAGATAAAATTGCAAATTTCAGACCTGAACATACGAAAGTATATGCAATTGATTCCTAGAGGAAGACTCTTGCTGAAGTATGTGCATATTAGAGAAAGGAATTAATGATTTTGTTTTTATTGCCTATTCAAATATTCAAATATTGCATTGCTTTTATTCAATAATAATTACTAGTGCTATTGCAGTGCAACCATTCATTTTTTTTTTTGATGATTGACTTTAATACACTCGCTTTGAAAAATGCCATTACATGTCAAGAAACGAGTTATAAATCTTTGTAAAACATTCATTGCCATCGTTAAAAGCTCATTGCATTACAAAAAAAGGAAGTGTGAAAAAGTTTTAACAAAATTTAAAAGCTGAATTTTTTTATTTAATTTTTTAAAAAAAATTTACATTTGGCTTTACTTCACATTTGGGCATTCTGTAACCCTCTTTTATATTAACTACACTAATACAAAGCATTAGAAATTTATAATCAGTCTCAGATGAATGCTCTGGATGCGAAGTAGCAAAAAAAAGGTCATAAACCGGCGTTTATTATACATTTTAAAATTTTGTAAGTTTTTTTTTTAGTTCAGATTAATAATTAAAATTAAATTTGTAAGTTTGCGTTAAATTAACAAACAAAATGGAACCGGTATTTGATAAGCTTCTCTACATGTGTTATTGTCAATGTCATGTAGAAAAATGGGCTGCAGGTTTTTGCTACTTTTTAGTTTTGTTTTTAATTTTTTATTTGCAATGTCAGTATCTAAACGCATACTTACAATGAAGAATTAGTATCAGCCAAAAAAATTTTTGAATATAATTTAATTTCAGGTGTTTTTTTTATAAGTAAAACGGAAAAGTTTTGCAAAGATCAGTAGAATCCAATTCAAAAAGAATCTTAAAATCTTTAAAAAGTGTAACAAGTAATGGTTAGAGATGCAGACGAAGTTTTTCCGGAGTTAACCAGCTCTGACCAAATTGTTGACTTACTAAAAAAATTAACCGAAAATAATATGATTTTATGTTTAATTCATAAAAGAGGATAGGGAATGCAGGCAGATGGCCCAAAAGGAGCTTCCAAGTAAAAATCACCAATCTGGAAAACGTTTACTATATGTTTTATCGCAAGATCATAGCTGCCTTTGTATACATACATACTTTTCTTTGATATTGAAAAAACTTGTGGAAAGGGGTCTCGCAGTAATACCATTGTAATCCTGGCTGTATGCGATGTGACGCCGTCTTATTGATTCCACATGCTTACGAATTCCAAAGCACGCAGCTTTGGCACTAAAAAGTTTCAATCATATCACGATATCACTCTCCACTGACATTTACCGTTACGCCGTTTTCAGTTTCAAAAAAGTGAGGTTTAATGACTCCTCCTAACCCAATCGTACACCAGACTATCACTTTTAAGGGACGCAAAGATGACTGATGAATAGCTTAAGGGTTTGCCCTTGCCCAAAATATTTTGTTTATTTACATACCCATTCAAATGAAAATGTGTCTCGTTACTTATTATGATTTTTTCATTAAAATTGATGATTGATTTTGATTAAATGTTTTAACGATTAACACACGTTTGTTTACCGAATATTTTTCCATAATGAGTTTGTAACGTGTCTACTCTACGACGGCGAAATATGAACCGTCAAAACTAATGTTTACCAAAATGGCGACACCCTGTATAACATTGATTATATTAAACAATATCAAAATCTGTGTTACTAATATTATTTTTAATAAATTCTTCATGCAAATAAACATAAAACTAAAAAGGAAAAATAAAATGACTTCGAGACCAGTCAAAGTCAAAGCTTTTAAAAAAATAGATCATAACATAAGGAAGATTTTAAATCAATAAACGTTATACTATCCATAATAAAGCGCATCGAAAATTCTGAAAAACTACTCCACTTGTATGAGAACAGCCGCTTCTAATACTCTTTTCAAACAATTCTTTTTCCAAAATGTAGGCTTGTTTTATAAATACTTTGTAGTACCTTTAAAATTAATAGCTGTTGCAGTTTCCATATATATATATATATATATCACAAAAGCGCCACTAGATTGTGTACTTATCCCATCAAAATAAAGCAGTCAATTTTAAATGCTTAGGTTCAAAAGGATTGTTTACACGAATATGTTTACATTAAAAAAATGACTAATGAACTAAATAATTTTTTAAAGCTAATTTTTAACATTTTGGAAGTGTTTTTCAGGTGATAAATGATTTATTTATAAATGCTTTCCAAACCTCACTAAACAGAAGATTTAGTACATTTTTATATTCTTAGCTTTCATACCATAGTTTAAAACCTTTTTGACAGCCATCACAAAGGGTTTAATAACAGGGCCCAATTGCCTGCATTTCACTCTTTTTATACCCTTCACATAGTGATAAGGGTATATATCAGTTTGTTATTCCGTTTGTAATTTTTTTATTATTCATTTGCGACCCCATAAAGTATATATATATTCTGGATCCTTATAGATAGGGAAGTTGATATAGCCATGTCCGTCTGTCCATCTGTCCGTCTGTTAAAAACAAGTTTCCGGAGTCAAATAAAAAGATATAGACCAGTCAATGGTGTCAAACTATTAGAAATATCCTGGAGACAATCGCTATTTAAAATCAGCAAAATTGGTTTACTATTGGCTGAGATATAAGCAAAAACCCAAAGTAACCCATTTTTTTAAGACAATTTTTAGGACAAAATCCGTACAAATATCCCTATATATCTCAGTAAGTATAGTCACTCTTCCCACAAAACTTGGCAAGGATACTTCTAAAGAAGGGACCTAAATAATGGAAAAAGTTTTTTCAGATAAGACCAGGGGAAGGGGTATTTTTCCTACAATTGCACAAATTTGGTGAAATATTTTATACGCTATATCTCGTAAACTATAACAGCTATCGACTTAAAATGTTCTACAAAAAGTAATTGTACCCAAAGACCTACACGTTAAAGAAAAAATTTTTTGAGTGGGGGCAAAAAAAGGGGTAGCTCCCATACAAATCGACAATTATTATAAAATATTCGATACGCTATATCTCGAAAACTATAACAGATATCGAAATGAAATGTTCAACAAAAAGTAATTGGGCAAGAATGCCTACGCTTTAAAGAAAAATTTTTTTGAGTGGGGGCAAAAAAGGGGTAGCTCCCATACAAATCGACAATTATTATAAAATATTCGATACGCTTTATCTCGGAAACTATAAAAGATATCGA
Organism: Melanophora roralis; assembly: GCA_963583895.1. NCBI lineage: Eukaryota > Metazoa > Arthropoda > Insecta > Diptera > Rhinophoridae > Melanophora > Melanophora roralis. The sequence goes on along the minus strand of OY757187.1, from coordinate 26,182,549 downwards.
AATGAAATGTTCTACAAAAAGTAATTGGGCAAGAATGCCTACGCTTTAGAGAAAAAATTTTTTGAGTGGAGGCAAAAAAAGGGGTAGCTCCCATACAAATTAACGATTTGTATGAAATTTTCGATACGCTATATCTCAGAAACTATAACAGATATCGAAATCAAATGTTCTACAAAAAGCAATTGGACAACAATGCCTACGCTTTGGAGAAAAAAATTTTGGAGTGGAGGCAAAAAAAGGGGTAGCTCCCATACAAATTAACGATTTGTATGAAATTTTCGATACGCTATATCTCGGAAACTATAACAGCTATCGACTTCGAATATTCTACAAAAAGTAATAATCCAATAATTCATACATTTTGGTGAAAAAGTTGGAGAAGAGCAGGGGGACTAGAACATTTAATAAGTTTTATTAACCTTTAAATACGAATAATGTCGAAAACTTTTAAAACTCTCGACCTCAAATCTTCTTCATCTATTTCTATTATTCATACGAACGTTAAAATTTTGTTATTTTTTCTATGGGCTTTAAAACTCGCACAAGGTTTTTTATTATATTATTTGCAGTACAAAATTACTCGGCTGGGTATATTTAAAGACCAATGTGAAGGGTATATAAGATTCGGCATAGCCGAATATAGCGCTCTTACTTGTTTTTAACTTAACTTGTTCTAACGAGTATATAAGAAAAACTTTTACACAAAAAACATTTTCGCAAAATTGCATTATTACGAATTTTTATAGGCGTAACAAAATATCAGAAATATGCAAAAACCAGAAAATTCACTTTTGAATTATCTAAAAAGTCAGTTTTTTTCCATTTAAGTTTATAGTTCGATTCACATAAATGCATTTATTCAATTTAATTAATAAATAGACAAAAGTTATTTCTAAACTTTTTAGGAGTTCAATGAGAGGTTTCCTTTTGCGAAAATCCCGGAAAGAAAATTCATATCTGTCAAGTAAAAATTAAAAAAAATTATGTATAAATATTAAAAAAAAAATTATTATTTGTTTTAACACGCCTTTTAGATATTTTTTTCTCTTCATTTAAGTTTTTTCTATTATTTTTTTTTTATTCTACAAAATGCTCATTTAAGGCATTTTTCAAATATTTATTGATGCCAAGAAAAATTGTTATTTGCATTCGTTTGTAAAGCAGCTCCTCCTAATTTTCACATTGAATAAAGGATGAATTTTCTACTTTTTACTTTTTTCCAACACTTTATACTTTTATTATTTAAACATACGAAAGGAATGTACCAATTGCAAATACTTCAAGGAGTCAGAAGCGCATAAATAACCAACCTACTCCCTAATGCATCCTTTACTTAGTTTTTTTTTATTATTCTTTAAGTTTTATATAACTGCAGTTGTTATTGTTATTGCTCCTTCGTTTTAGTGGAAAATACGGAATAGGGAAAAATGGCATTATTACTGTATGTGTCAGCAGAAGCGGCATTAGCACTTATAAGCCAAGAAGGCATTTTTATAATTATTTGCATTTATTTACGTATGAATCTAAAAAGATACATAAACATTTATGTACAAATAAAATTACAAGTACATATTCACAAATATTCTAGTTACTCTTGACTTCAGACTAGTTGCATATTTGTTCTTTTTTTATAAATCGAACTAATGATTTTAACACTAGATTTTTATTAACGGCCAACTAGTTCAGTTTCGAATAGTTATTTACTGGTTAAAATACTAGTTTTTGGATTTTCATTTATAACTTTATCCATATATTTTATTTTTAACTACACCTTTTACTAAGCGCAGTGGATATTTTAAACTTTTTTTGTTAAATTACAACAATTTCCAAAGGTCCTAAATAGGACTTCTTAAATGTTTCTCTCTTTTGACTGATAAAAAACGTATTTCTGTTGCAACAGTCCTGATTGCACTAGTGTATAACCATTCCTAAACGTTGCTAGTTAGAATTTAGCTGCAGGGATCATCACACGTACATATATGTATATGTGTATAAGTAAATGAAAACGTACATATCGTTTGCTTTAAAGAAAATAGGCGTAACTACCATATAATTGAAAATCGAGTTTTTCACTTCTGCGTTAAAAAATTACGCATTTATTAACAAGAAACATAGAGTCGTAACTACAAGTTTGCTCATTACAATAATGCAAACATTTTTTTCTTACAATATTTGTGTGGTTACAAGTAATAATAGCCTTAGTCAAAAAACTTACTTTAAGGTAATTCATTACTACGAAAAGGGCTTTGAAAAGTATACAACTATTGTTAAGAAAAAAAATTATGTATACATAAATAAGCACACATTACAGTGCAATATTTTGACCAAAATTGGCAATTAAACTTTAAGTAGTTAATAAGATATTTAATCAAATAATAAAAATTAACATTAAATTCTCTATTTCAAAATATAAATGTGAGTTTTAAAAGCTTTAAACAACTTATGTTTGTGTTTTACATTTTACAATTAATTCATTGTTATTGAGCCTATACGAACTCAAACGATTATCGAAACGATTATTTTGCGTTAGCAACCTAATTCATACAAAGTTCTTTAAACAAATTCAAATAGTTTAAAACCGAATAATTAAGTTTATTTTGGTGTTATTTAATAATTTTGAGAGCTCAAAGCGACTTAAGGAATTTTTTGTTTTTTTAATATCTAAAACAAAAATTTTGTTAAAGAAATGGGATCTTGAAGAAAAAAGTACAAAAAAATAAATCGTTTTTTTAAGTTTAGTTAAGCGGCTTACTTTTAGGACCAAGGATTTATAAAAATAAGAATAGTTTTCTTTTAAAAATGTTTTTAAATAGTTTTGTTGATCCGCAACGCATATTTTTATGAATGTTTTTAAGTTTCACCTTACAAAGTTTTTTTCTACTGTACAAATATATTGAAGGTAGTTACACCTTTATGCATTTTAACTTACGATATTTACAAAAATATATTTTTATCTAATTTTAAAAACATACACTCGTTAGCATTTTGTATCTGCCACACTTGTTAAGTAAAAGAAGTAGTTTAAGAAGCATCAGTTTGTTTGTATTCTGTTGATTTTGTTTTTCCTTATTGCTTTCGTTCTAGTTACTTTCTATGATGCTTCATTACGGTAAGTAAAGGTGAACATGATTATAATTTTATTTTGTAACAAGTAAAGCAAAGAACAAAATAAATTTATTTAATGATTGTTTAGAAGATATCTTAACATTTTTGTTGCACATTTTCAATAATTTGCTCCATTTTCGTAGTATAACTTTAGTCATTTTAATAATGCTAATTTATATCCTTTAGTTATTATCATTATTTGGAAAAATAAGAAGCTGATTTTTTCATTATTTTTTATAACTGAACCCTCGCCTCTGCAAATAAATAACAAAATTTAAAATCATTGAAACTAAAAAGTTAACAATAGTCCAGCAATGCCAGACTAAAACTAAAGTTTTCAAAACAAAGTTATTAAATTCCAGTGTGTATATTAGACATCTGCATGACTATATTCATTTAATTGCCTATACACAACAAAAACAATATTCATTCAAACATTTTTCATTCTATGGGAGATAAATAAATTAAGCCAGTAACAACACAAGAAAGAATGTATTGTGTGTTACACTCAATGATACAAGAAGAACACATTCATTTTACAGTTTTCGTTTTGAATGTGTATAAAACACACTTGAAAATACAAAAACATAGCAAAGTCTCATTACAGTTAGAGTTTTTATAAAAACATTCAGGTATTTTTTCGAGTTAATGAATGTTTAACAACAACAATAACGACAAATTTGCAAACACAAATGAATAATAATTTTCTACACCAATCATACAGCAATATTCACACATTCTATTCAGTATTTATTTATATGAATGTATGGGTAATATTTTGTTTTCGGTTGAAGTTGTTTTTTATTTGCTTTTGCTTGTGGGTTCATTCATTTAGTTTGTTTAACATTGAATGAAAAACACTATGTTGTTGAAAAACAAACGAATGTATTTAAACGGCATTTGGGTGTAGTCAAGCAGACCTCTAGTGTATATCTAAGGGCAACAATATCCGCCATGATGTAAGAAGTTTTGAGAAAACGAATTTTTATATATATCTTATTTTAATACTTGTCCATATAACTGCGGATTTCGTATTAGGTTAGGTAAGGTAGAACAGGCGGCTTCCGATATGATGAAAGAGTTAGGTGCAGCAAATCTGCATTCATTTCTTCGGTCCCTGGGGAAGAGAGAGACAGAATTATCAAAAAGACTTTAAGTTTAATTAGCATTTTCCATAGTTTTATTACTCTTTCTCCTATCATTTTTCGATAAAAAAAAAACTAATAATTTACCTTCACGAAATAAATAAGTAAAAACTAACATTACCCTACAGGGAACTGGAATGGTCCAAGACTATTGACGTGAACGGTTCCTTAGGGTAGGGGTAGCTCCCATACAAATCGACAATTATTTTCAAATATTCGATACGCTATATCTCGGAAACTATAACATATATCGAAATGAAATGTTCTAAAAAAAGTAATTGCACGCTAAGGGCTACGCCCTAGAGAAAAAATTTTTTCGGTGGGGGCAAAAAAAGGGGTAGCTCCCATACAAATCGACAATTATTATCAAATATTCGATACGCTATATCTCGGAAACTATAACAGATATCGAAATGAAATGTTCTAAAAAAAGTAATTGCACGCTAAGGGCTACGCCCTAGAGAAAAAATTTTTTGGGTGGGGGCAAAAAAAGGGGTAGCTCCCATACAAATCGACAATTATTATCAAATATTCGATACGCTATATCTCGGAAACTTTAACAGATATCGAAATGAAATGTTCTACAAAAAGTAATTGGGCAAAAATGCCTACGCTTTAAAGAAAAAAATTTTCGAGTGGGGGCAAAAAAAGGGGTAGCTCCCATACAAATCGACAATTATTTTCAAATATTCGATACGCTATATCTCGGAAACTATAACAGATATCGAAATGAAATGTTCTAAAAAAAGCAATTGCACGCTAAGGGCTACGCTTTAGAGAAAAAAATTTTTTGGGTGGGGGCAAAAAAAGGGGTAGCTCCCATACATATTAACAATTTTTGTTAAATTTTCGATATGCTATATCTCAGAAACTATAACATATATCGAAATCAAATGTTCTACAAAAAGTAATTGGACATTAAGGGCTACGCTCTGAAGAAAAAGATTTTCGGATGGGGGGTGAAGAAGGGGTAGCTCCCATACAAATTAACAATTTTCGATACGCTACTTCTGGAAAACTATTACAGCTATCGACTTCGAATATTCTACAAAAAGTAATAATCAAATAATTCATACATTTTGGTGAAAAACTTGGTGAAGAGCAGGGGGACTAAAACATCTAATAAGTTTTATTAACCTTTAAATATGAATAATGTCGAAAACTTTAAAAACTCTCGACCTCAAATCTTCTTCATCTATTTCTATTATTCATACGAACGTTAAAATTTTGTTATTTTTTCTATGGGCTTTAAAACTCGCACAAGGTTTTTTATTATATTATTTGCAGTACAAAATTACTCGGCTGGGTATATTTAAAGACCAATGTGAAGGGTATATAAGATTCGGCACAGCCGAATATAGCGCTCTTACTTGTTAAAGTTAAATTTGGAAATTACGGCCTCGCTTAATGCAAAATTTTACTTTTTTCGCTTTTTAAAAAAATTGCAAAAAATTTTGTATTTTGAAACGTCACTACGGAGTCAGCTGACAAGATAGATGCTTGAAAATTTACAAAGTGATGTAGAATTTTATTTAACTTTATCCGATGCTAAATAATAATACAAAAATTAATTTAAAAAATTCAATTAACTGTCGTTGTCCATATAATTTAGGATTTCACATTTAACTAGTGGGACTTGTAGATCTTTGCGGATGTTGCTGGTTTTAATGTACCAAGGAGCGCCAGTTATCATTCTTAGGATTTTATTTTGATGATGTTGAATTTTTTCAATATTGGAGGCGGAAGCAGTGCCCCATAATTGTATCCCGTAGCACCAAACACATGTTTAATGTTTTAAAAAAAATTCATTCTGTCTGAAGATTGTAAAAAATCATGAAATTTTTATTTAACACTTTGTTTCAGTTAATGCTCAAAACAAGACAACCATATGTGCCCTTGTTTTACCAAACTAGGCTCTAGGATAAGAAGAAAATGGAGATTGTGTTCAGCGCTGGAGATCATTTTTAATCTAACAAGATGAGATTTATTGAAATACTTTCAAAATTATCAAAGACATTTTCACTACGAATAAATATAAATAAGATTTTCTTAGATTCAGATGTTCATGCTCAAAGTCTAATAATCAAATATTAACTTTTTTATAAATAAAAGTAAAAAGCGTTTGTGTTGAGCCATCATTATTATTACATTACAGACATTCATACTAGTATAAAAGTATATCATGTGTTATCATATATGCATATGAATAATAAATAAAGCTAAAATAAATCCCTTTTACTAAATGAATAAGAATACAAATTCAATATGAAAATCAATGGAAATTTTAATAAATCCAACCTTTTACTTGCAAACGTGAATAAAGCCGTATGAAGTAAAGACAAAAAAATTAAATATTATTGAATAAAATGTTGCAGAAAGCCTTTGGCAAAATTCTTGCTCCTTTTCCTTGTTGCCAACATGCTGCCGTTTAAATTTTTTATGAATTTTTTTTGTTATATTTTTACTCCCTATTATATAGCAACAAAGGTTCTTTTAGTTTATTTTTTATATGAAGTAGCTGCGAATAATACAAGTAAATGTACTGCTGAAATGCCAATATACGTGGGTCGTTTAAATTTATGAAATTTTTTTTATTTGCTCTAGGAATTTTATACAGCTTAATTCAAACACCCCTCCCTTAGCCTAAGGCTGCCATTTGCAGGATCAAACAAGTAACTAGGATTCATATGTAAAGCGTAAAGACAAACAAACTTTACAAATATTCAATAAAAAAGTCAATTGTACTTAATACAATAACAACAATAGCATTTACCAATATAGCTTATAGAACAGTATGAAAAAATAATGTTCATAAAAAATTCGGATGAAGCGCAGTTACCTTAAAAGACTGCGTGGCAAAGCAGGAGCAAGTTTGCCACAAAATTACCTTTTTTATCTAACCCCAATTTCCGGTTAGGCTTAACTTCGCTATTTCGCAATCAAAATCGAGCCGCTAGAAACACAGTGTGGTGAAGACGGCAAAAAATAAAAAAAATTAAAGTAGAAACTTATAAAACTTATCGATTTAGCTTTGTTTTATATACTTCTAAAAAACAGAAATAATTGTTTAAAAATTTATATTTTTAAAAAACATACCACTAATTAAATTGAAAGTTTTTGGTAAGTTACCAAAATATCAGAAAATATGCAAAATATTGCGAAAATGTCAAATGGATATTTGAACACATATGCTTGGTATAGCGGACTTATTTTTCTTTTGTAGAATAGCTTTATATCTAAAAAATATGACATATCTTTTCTCTTAAGATTTTATTTGTCACATGATTTTTACCATTATTCTGAATGTAGCTAGAGGTAAGAAGCATAAGTTAATAAAAAGTTTCAAGTTTCTGTAGCTTTTAAAAAATTCCATAAAACCTTTCTTTTAAAACAATATTAAGACAAGTATCTACATATGTTTAAAAAAATAATTTTTTTTTGGTGGCTGGGTGCGACTTTACAAGACTTTTTTCTTTTTCAGTACCAGCCCGAGTACAAATAAAAAAATTTTTTACTATATGGAGCAAGCCTACACATCTGTCCACGCTTAAATAACAAAGCGTTTAAAGGCAAAATGTTTCACTTTTCTGCGATTATAAGGTAATTGTGCCAGATTGTGCAGGAAAATTGTTTTTTTCATATTTTTTAAGGACATGTTTTGTTTAGCTGTATCCTTTCTCGGAATGTGTGTGCCAAGTTAGAAAAATATTTTTTTTAGTTTTTGATATTCTTCACTTTTTTAAAAAAGAGATTTTTTGAGATAGATGTATCCTTGCTTAAATAAAAAGAAATTTAGACAGGTCATGAAGCATCTTATAACTAATGCGTGTAAAAAATTTCGCTAAACTATCAACGTTTTTTTATTTGAATGCTTTCAATATGCCAATGCCGGCCATTTCATTACTTGCTACTACTTTAACAAATTCATGTTCACCCGAAGACAATTTTTATATTCACTTACATCCAAGAGCTTATTACTGCTTTTCAGCCTATTCTTCGATAGCCTGAATGATTTAGTTAAACCCGCCAATTCTAAAGAATCTTCCTGCGAATCTTAAAGTTTGCCAAAGATCGTCTGAGGCGATCACACTGGAACCCACAAAAAATGATCCCCTCTTGCTTATTACCACAGCCACACCGAGCTATTCCAAAGTAGATCATACCATCAATCAGACAGTGTGTTACGCCTGGGCCTTTTAAATTTCAGGGACCAGGTAGAACGCTGGTCAGCCGCGAAATATTTTGGGTAGTAGTCCGGACAAACTTCCATCTATATCTACTCATAATTTTTCAGGCACTAACAGGCATTGGCTACCTGAATTCTCAATGTGCTTTGCAAATTAAACAATGAGGTAATATTGCACAGCAACATTAAGGATCATCTTTATCTGGCAAACGATGTGGCAAATCACACGATGATATAAACCAAGTGGGGCTTGAATATCCACTCGCAGCATGCCCATGGGTGGTCAGACACCCCAGACCACGCTGCAGACAAAGGCCCATTTCTCCTCTTTTACACTGAAAAAATTATTTATGTAAAATCAACTGGAAATCTGTTTAAAATAACTGGATATTCATTTAAAAACCGTCCAACAAGATATTCAATAAAATTAACAAAATATTTCATTTAAAATTAGATTTACAGCAAAACACAAAGTATCAGAAAACAATAACAAAGTTAAATGGTACTAAAAAATAACTGATAAAATTAACTTCAACTGAAAATCAGTATTTTTGTTTAGTTGACATTTTGAATAACCCTTCAAACCAGTTAAAAAAATATTGTATTCAAATTTAACTGTTTTTTCATTTAAAAAACAACTTTACGGAATACTTCCTAAATAACTTACAGTCAGTTACTGTAATAATTTTTTGAGTGCATAGATCTAAAATAAATGCACTCTTGTCCAGCTGAAGGAAAGATATAACCATTAGTGTAAGCCTTCCAGTTAAACTGAAATTTTCTTAATTGATACCCCGAGGAGGTAGATATTGTCACCTGCCCCTTACGGAAGCTACACCCGAAGACTCCTCCTTTTTCAGAAACTTAATAGCTGACATTCGCAGACAAATGGTTTGAAAATATCCTGGGAATATGGTGCCCAAACAGAGTAGAAAAGAAAGACTAAACTAAAGAACAAATCAAAAACTATAACCACACGAAATAAAAAATCGAAAATGGCGATGACCATGCTCCAAGAAGACCCAGCAACAGCATTGCTCAAAAAGCTTTCCCTTGGAATTTTTAAAGTAGTCCCCGTAACATCAAAAATCCTACCTAGAACTAAATATAAATGGAGAGCTGCATGCCGCAAATTATAGTTTAAATGGCATAAGATATAAAGCAAATAGTTCAATCAGATTCAGGTAAATTGTTAATGCCCTATTCCTTAAAAGAAAATAAGGATAAAAGAAGAAAACTAAATTAAATATATATAAAAATTTTTTTATGTCCGGTAAGGGAAGAAAGTCGATCTAGCTATGTTCGTCCATCCGCCTGTTAAAACTGTGTTTACTACATCTAGTTAAACTGGTCGGGTATTTGGGGGAGTCAAACTACCATAAATTTCCCACAGAATTAAACTTGTTTGGAGATTTCGAAGAAAATTAGCTTTCGGGGGACGAACATTTTGAATAGAAGTTTTGCGAGTGGTAGCCTCCACACAAGTTGATAAATTGTATAAGATAAATTAAGTCATATGTATTTATATTTGTACATCAAAAGCTACAACATCTAACAGCTTGTATGGAGGTATGTGCACATTTGGCTGCCAATGTTTGTTTGGATCAGACCACGCGAGAAAATTCTCGAAAGGAATTTAAGGTCCAAATTAGCATTTAAATAATATTTTGTTTTCACGTGCAAATAATAACTGTCGAAACATAATAATTTTGGTGATTTAAGAAATGATAAAAAACGATCAGTAAATAAAACAGGCGAGCCCTTGTTCATCTAAGTACTTGTGATACCAGATTTTAATTGGACAGCATTTCAGAGAGTGCTACGCAATGTGCAGAAACACTGGATTTTAAATTCATAAGCGTATTTTTACATTTGTTGTTTTTTATTCGATTTTTTAGCTTTAAGCTAACAAGCAAAAGCACAAAAGAACAAACACCAGCTCCTCAACGCAACTTATTGCAAGTGTATTTAAATACAATAGCAAAGCGACCAACCATACAACCAGCTGACAACAATTATTTTCAGCACTATAGAGGTAAGCGCAAAACAGCTACAAAAACACACAACCAGAAGAGCAGTAAAGCTAAAAGAAGGTATTAAAGCCTAGCATTATTATTAACAATATATACGTTGTCGCGTTTAATAAATTTCAATACAACATATGCAGGAAGCTACATGAACTGACTACTTGGATGGTTTGTAGCAGTAGGAAGTCATTGCTATCGATAAGGTCATAGGAGGTAGCTAACAGAAAAAATAAAAAGGATAAGAGAAAAAGGGTAGATCAATGCTCTATTGACTTTTTTTGATGAATATTTTTTTTAAGCTACAAAAGTAATTGAAACATGATGGGGGTGTTCGATAAATAAACAATGATTCGCTACAAGAGTATATTACGAAATCTTGTTTGCATATACACATTACAAGTTGTTAGGATGACGAGGTACGTGATTGAAAATCAATATTTGTAAATATTTACTTACTTTGACTTTGCGCTGATTAAACTAAACATTTTCTGGTATTAAAGCATGTTATAGCAACCACTTTCCTTAATGCAATTATTTTTTAATAAATAATTAGTGCTTTTTTCTAATTTTGTAAACACAATAAATATCTTTACTTCCATTAATTTGGATTAAATATTCCAAATGTATTTTTAAATTAATAATTTGTTATATTTCTTGTTAAGTAAATAATAATTTTTTATTTAGGAACAAAACCAAGTAAGGATGTTTTAAACAAAAATGGATTTAAAAAACTGCTAAGCAATTTAGTAAGTTCTGCAAAAATTTATTATTTTCTTAATATGATTTATAGAGCCCAAACGAATGTGCATTTTTGAAAAAACTCTACCTAATTCCAGTTCTAGTCCTGATTTCTGAAGTCAGGCCGAACTAGGACGAAAGCCGAATATAAACCGAACGCATACTGCTTAGTTGAAATAAAAAGGCATAACTCAATCAAATAATTTATTGGTTCATTTAATAGTTACTAACAAAAAATTACAATTATATAAAACCAACAAAAATAAGTTTATTTCTCTTAAAAAATAAACTGTAAGAAAACAAGGAAGGAAGTTATAGTCAATCTCGCCCGACCATATTACACCCTGAACCACAAGCGTATTGGTGCTTTATGAAAAAATAAACCAATTAAATTTTTATTCAGTTGGTAGCGTTAAACATGTCAAACATGTATAAAAAATAAAAAGGTAGAGTAATATTCCAATCAATTCCCTTTGCACAATTGAAAGTTCATTTTTGGATAAAAGTATCTAATAAGTCACGACTTTTGCTGCACTAGTTAATGGTACTCATTTTACAAAAAAAGTTTACATTATTTTTAATACTTTAACTTCCTTATGCTAAAATTTGTTTTAAATTTTAAAATTAAAAAAGTTTCCAATATGTAAATACTTTAATATATTAAAAAAAATAAAAACTCGATACAAAAGTAAATAAAATTTGCACATAATGGATATTTTAAAAACACAAACTCAAGATTTTCCGTATTACTGCCCTTAAGGAAGTGACTAAATAGTCTCCTTTAGTAAGTATAATAGTAGTGGAACGTTTTTCCCGCTCGGAGAAAAATAATTGTCATTTTGAATAGAAATTGCTTGAAGGGTTAAAGCCCAAAATGCTTATTCCGGGAGTACATTTGTATGGGGGTTTTATCAAAAGTAAACCAAACATATTTTTGTAGAGAACACTAGTTAGTGGCATAAAGTAGGACACATATGCAATATGTTCTCAAAATAGGGTATATAATTAAGGTATAACAAACATAGGAAGGCAATATTTTTTCTAAAATTTTAAGTTTTATTTTGGACAACAAATACTTTTTTCACATTTTAGAAATTTAGAGCGTTACTTCTTCCAAAAATTAAATACCATTTGAATTTTTTAAAAACTATAAATACAAAAGTATGAAATTAAGGGCTACTAATCAAAATTCAACTAGTGGACTGAATTTTTTTTTTATATTTTTGATAAATTTTTGTATTTTTTTAGGTAATGAGGTTAGAAACATAGATAATCTAATAACGGTCGAAAAGCACTTTTTTACATTTTTGGTACTTTTTTAAATTTTGTTTTGGTTTTAAGTTCATATCTATAGAATTTATTCACCCAGAAAGTATGATTTCAATTTTTTGGGTTTATGATATAGAAATATGAAATTAAAGACACTTAACCCAGACTTAAGTTTTGTTTCGCATTTTTTTAAACTTCTGTGTATATGAAATCAAGGACTATTAACTTAAGTTGAGGTCAAAGTTCAAAGAAATTAGTAAAAAAGTTTAAGGTTTTCAAATTTTTTGGTATTTTGTTACATTTTTTTGAGACTATGGAGGTATGGTAGGAACAGATTAGAAAAGATTATGGTGTAGGCTATTAAGAGTACTTTTCGAAATGTTTGGTGCAGTATCAAATTTTTTTAAATTTAAAAATTAATTAATTAATTAATCCCAGAACTAAAAAGCTGTTGACCCTAATTGAAACCTTATTAACCCAGATAAGATCGGAAGTCAACTTAGTGGAGAAAAAGCAGCTTACATATGTATTTTGTGTCCTTTTTTTAAATTAAAGTCTATTGACCAAGATTAAGTTATGGAATCAAAAAGTATCACAAAAAGGACATCTTCTCTTATTATACGGAATTTTTTCAATTTTAATTAAAAGATCTTCCTTTAATTTAAAATAATATAAGAAAACACACGGCAAGGCAAAAAGAACTTTCATAATTATTTTTCGAAAACAGCTACGATTTTCTTCATCAGAAATATTGCCAATTAAAGCCATTTAATACTTACCCAGCAAACCTTACATTGCTTTGTAATGAGTTAAAATCCAAAAAAAATAATTCATTAGCATTTTTTCCACTTTAAATTTTTAAAAATTGCGATGATATTGGGACAAGTATTTACCATGCTCGCTTACAAAGAGGGAGTTAAATAAGTGCTTACCATACTCGCTTACAGAGAGGGACAAACTTAATTGGTATTAAAATAACCTTTTTCTGGGGACCCCAGTTACACCTTGTTTCATTTAAAGTTTTTTTTCTTCAATGTTTTGGTTAACACTGGCTTGAAATATTAGGTTAAGAAATTGTCAAACTGAAAGTAGTTGCCTAAATTTTAGATAAGAAATAACTCATTATCTAACAACTGCTGAGTAATTCAAACGGTATGTGATAGCAGTTGAAAAGTAAGAATTTGCAATGCCTAATCACTTTGAAGCGAGTTAATGTTACAATGCTTATAATATATAACTATAGCCTGACACTATTTCAATTTTCTTAACAAATTGTAACGTGGAAATAGTCCAGTTACATATTTTATTTCTTTCATTAGATAGTGTAATACCAGCCTCACCGTTTTTTCCTATAGTGTAAGTGTAGCTTTAGTATGATATTTCGTTTAGGTTTTAGTTTAAGTTAGCTAGTTGGATATAATTCTCATTTAGTCTATGTAGGATTTAGTATAAGATACGTAACTGAATTATAGATTTTGGCGATTCAGACCCGAGTGAAATACGCCAATCAAGTCTCAAAGACCCCGTTCAAAAAGACAATCAGTTTGCACTTCCACCGATTCAAGAACACTCGAGACTTGCGAGTGGGAACAATCAATATCTGAATAGATGTTGGACACTTTTCTGAATACATGTCCGTTCGCTCACAGCGGCTTTAGCTGACTGTTCTCACAGCGGCTTTGGCTGACTGTTCTCACAGCGGTTTCGACTGACTGTTCTCACAGCGGCTTCGGCTGACTGTTCTCACAGCGGCTTCGGCTGACTGTTCTCACAGCGGCTTCGGCTGACTGTTCTCACAGCGGTTTCGACTGACTGTTCTCACAGCGGCTTCGGCTGACTATTCTCACAGCGGCTTCGGCTGACTGTTCTCACAGCGGCTTCGGCCGACTGTTCTCACAGCAATTTCGGCTGACTGTTCAATAGCTTCAATGACCATTGTACGTATTTAGACGATAGCGTTAAGCACCATTGTACGTATGTTAGACGGTAGTATCAAGCGCTATTTAGTCTTCGAACACCACCGACGCAGCGCTACACGATCCCGAGTTACCAACGACCACACCCGCATTCCCGATTCTCGAACCGAACCTGAACAACCGACACCGAAATCGCCGATCCCGCATATCCCGACATACCAGAGCTAATAAAGCCGAAATCAACATCCGAGTACTTGTAGAGCATCGTTGGTAGCCGGCTAAGTTATCGTTGATTTGTTGCTATTCGTATCGTTATATATCGAAGTTGTATTCAAGATAAAAGTAAATTCAATAAAGCAAAATAATATTGTAATCCCCGTAAAAGGGTAAATAATCGTCTTATTACTTAAGGTTTGTTGACCCGTGAGTAGACCCTGGACACGACTAAGTTACCTCAGCCGACGACAAAACCACATTACAAAATTTTATATTAGAACCAAAAATTTTGCGCAACCCCTTTTAAATTTACAAATATATTTAAAAAAGGTAATAATGTCTAACTTTCTTGTTCTGGTTTATGAACTAAACTTTTTTTTTAAGGCAAAAGAGCCATTTAACAAGATATTTTCTATATTTCACTTAAACCTTCTTTAAAACAAGGCTCATCCCATTAAAATAAAAAGATGATAGCTTAAGCTTTTCATAAAAAATTTTTAAGCAAATCTTTTGAAGAAATAATTTATATTTTTGTAAAATTAAAATAAATTAAATGGTTTCTGTTTATTTCATGCAACATTAATTTCAATAAACGAAAATAAGTATAAGGACGTGTATGTATGATTTCAATTTAGGTATGCGAATATTTCTTCATGGAGGTTGGGGGGTCGGAGTAATGCCTTAATTCGCATGGACGAAATAAAACATATATCATTTTGTCATTTTATTTCATTTGTTATGCCACCAATTCTTTAGTTCTTTTTTTTCTCCCTCTCCTCAGAAGAGATTTTCTTTGCTTCACGTGCAATCTGATTTCTGTTTCCTTTTATTTTTTTATGCTTAACAATTCATTTTTTATTTTTTTATATTTCAGTTGCCTAAAACCATTATATTTTTTCTTTGCCTTTTTTGCTTCAACATTTTACCCCCACCTCCTGAAAAGTTTAGTAAATACGAATTTTTAGACCATTTTTTATTTATTTTCTTTATTTTGTTTTATTATTTATTATCTTTGCAAAAAGAAATTTCTATTTCAACACTTCCCATACTTAAGGGAACAAAGTTTATTGAATCTAAATAAAAAATTATATAAATATATAGTAAAAGAGATCATTATGCACATCAATGATTTTAACAATAAATACTTTAATAGAGGATGAGGAAATTTTTGGGGGAGTTGGAGTAAATTTGCAAATAATCTAATAATAAATAAACTACTGAATACACATATGTATGCTCGTAATCATATAATATATGGATATAAAAGATTTAAATTTTCCTTTAAAAAAAAAAAAAAGTTTCAAAATATCATGAAAATAGAAATAAGCATGATTTCCAAAAATAGGGGCAGTTTCAAACGTTTTTGACTTGACAAACAGCAATATTGCACTAAATTTAAAAAATTTGCAGAAAATCTTTTAAACTGCACCTTAACAGCTGCTATAAAAGTCATAAGAAAGCAGTCCCATTCCAATGAAATAAATGGAAAATCAATAGAAGTTGCTGAAAGCGGCCATTTTCTAGATCAAGGACACAACTAAAGTGCCTAGTATATAGCATTGGTAAGGTATTAGTACATAGAAAGAAAACTCGCTTTCTAAAATCAAGAATTTTATTCTTGAATTTATCCAAAATCTTTCTTGAAATTTTTAAGTACGATCCTTACTTACATTTTCTTAAATCAAGCCTATTCGGATTGCTTCAACAAATCAAGCAGAAAAAATCTTGTTGTTTTAATATATTATTTTACATTTGAAAACAAAGTGTCTCGGTGGCCTAGAGGTAACACGCTTGTACTGCAGTGCAGAAATCCCTGGTTCGAATCTCAGCTTCGGTAAGTACAAAAAATGATATTTTTAAATTATAAATTTTAAGTATCTATAAAATAAAACAAATATAAAATAAAATAAAATAAAATAAAATAAAATAAAATAAAATAAAATAAAATAAAATAAAATAAAATAAAATAAAATAAAATAAAATAAAATAAAATAAAATAAAATAAAATAAAATAAAATAAAATAAAATAAAATAAAATAAAATAAAATAAAATAAAATAAAATAAAATAAAATAAAATAAAATAAAATAAAATAAAATAAAACATAAAATTCTTCTTCTTTAATAAAGCTCCATAAGTCAAAAAAATTACATTTCACTTTCGAATTAATCCAGTTTACGGCTTAAACCAATTTTTTTCATGCTTACATCAAGTACGGTTCCGAACATAAATCAATCCTTTTTTGGCTTAATTGTGGCTAAAAGTAAGAAATTCGTACTTGAAAAATTTTACTTGGAGTAAGAAATTTCGTACTTGATTTAAGAAAAACCGTACTCACCGTACTTTTGACACCGCTATGGCTTAATTTAAGTAAAGTTTTCTTAGATAGTTTTTTGTGTGTACTGACTCCCTGTCCAGGTTTCTTGGTTTATTTTGTCCAAGCAAATCTGCTAAGATATACACAGAGGAAGAGTGTGCAAAAAGAGAGGGTTATGCCGCAGAAGTGGTCAATTGACCCACCGTAGCATTACGTAGCATCAGCAAGGCAGTGGCCTCATTTGGTCACGTTATGCTACATTTCTACGAGAGTAATGGTAGAGTACATCACAATCCACTTAAAAGATGTCCAAAGTTTGCGGGCTAGCTGTGATGCAGAGCATATATCAGTAAGGGAAGATCCTGATATTTTTACCAAATATCCTGAAGTTCTGCAGAAACATAGTCCTTAACACAACAGACGGAGCCGATCTATTTTAAAAATAACGGCATGTTTCTCATCCTCTTAATATGTATACCATTTTCGACAAAATTTATATCGTTACACCAGACTACAACTCCGAAGAAAAGAATTGGTTCTGACATCATCTCGTGAAGCCAACTGATGCATTTGGGACAAAGGCCCTAAGTCTTGTCAATGCACGTTTGTACCTATACATTGCCCCTCTGTGCATTTACTACAATTCCTTAACTTTTGGTTTTTGTGACACCCAGGATAAAAGATAATTAACACGCGTCTAAAATTTATAAAGTCACCACCCTATTTTCAATTTAATTCTGCTGTAGAAAAATAAATTAACAAGCAAATTTGAAAAATATTTTAAATAAAATTTTGAGCAAAAATTTAAAATTGTATATTCCGTATAAAAGAGCTGCGTTCACAAGCATTTAAATATTTTTAATGTGTTGGCATGTTCCTTTCGCAAAAACGCCAGATCTTATACTTGTAACATTTTTTTAAAAATTTATTTTAAGGCCTTTATAAGTTATGGGTTTTAAAAATTTAAAACAAATCTAATCATAAATCAAAGCTAAGGATGCTAGAATATTACACAGAATGGTTGAACATTTGGCTTCTTAAAATAAATGCAAAAAACAACAAACACGCTTTAATTTAAGGCATTTTTTTTACTTATATTGAATAATGTCCAATTTTTCTCTGTAGTTTTAAGAGTTTTTGCAGAACAATAAATATTTTAAATCCTAATATTAAAAAAAACTGGATTTTTTTCGTTTCTATGAATTCTATTTCTATTTTAATCACCTTTTTTTTAAGTTAAAAAGCCCATTTTTACTTCTTTATAATCAAATATAAACAATAACACTATCTATCAGACGTAAATTTTTACGCTGAAAAAAATGCAATAAATATTGCCATTAATAAGGTCGAACCTTTAAAAAAACATTTCACCCTTAAAAAGTGCAATATTTGTTTATTAAAAGAACTTTTTTAAAAAGGACACAAAATCTTATATTTTTTTAAAGAACGAAAACACCATTAGATTCAGATTGCGAGTCAGCTTAGTGAATAAAAAGTGGGTTTTATTTCGTTTTAAATCTTTTTAACTCTATATGATTATCAGTGTAGAGGTATAAAATAGCATAATTACCCAGAAAAAAGTTGGTCATTGGTTAGTGGGGAAAAAGTACTTGGTTCCATTTTTCCTGTTTTAAAGCTATGAGCCTAAAAATAAATAAAAAATAACTACAGGTGGTCGACTTTAAGGTCAAAAGTCAACTAAGCCCAAAATTCTTCTTCAGGGAATATATTTTCATTGGATATAATGTGCACACCACTTCCACTTTAACCAAGCAATGGTATCAAATATCATCAAATTTTCCTAAAAAATTTCACCTTTGCTTTAATTACAAGACCAAAAGAACCTCCAGCCAAATAGATGGATGAATGGACTGACCGACGTGTATTCATCGATTCGAAAAGTGATTGCTCAAGTTTGAAGTAGGGTTCAGAATATTTTTGGACGTTCCAAGCATCCGAACCATTTATGCTTAACAAAAGAAATAGCTTTATTATAATGCAAGGATGCTTTTGCACTCGTGTAACAAAAAACCTACATACATTAAAGGTTTGCATTATACAAGCCGAATATAGTTTTTATATAATTTGGTTTAATTGTTTATATTTTTTTCCAATGTACGTGTTAAACGTAACTACAGGCAAATCATGGCTAAAACAATTTTATCATTGTATGACTCCCCCAAACATATTGTAATTGTAGTAAGTTTTGGTCGAACAATTTGATCATAGTTATGATTAAAATTACCACTGTATGTTAATCATTATTTTGGTCATGGTCAGCTATTATCTTGAATATGGGTTATTAAATATATGGAACATTAAAAATATGGTTATCATAATAAAGACTATGGTTACCTTTAATCAAAGTAATGATTAACGCCAACATATAATGCTAATTTTAATAATAACAATGGCTTAGTTTTTCACCAAAAACTTGCTACAACTTTAATATGGTAGTGGCAATCATAAAATTGATCTGAATAACCATACAATGATGAAATTATCCGTGATCAAAAGCCCGTGGACATGCACAACCATGTTTTTTCACAGCATGTAGTGTTTTCCTTCAGCGGAGATTTTGGACGTCAGAAACATACAAGCCCTTTACCGAGTTTATTTTTTATCTAACATTTAAGAAATACCTTATCAATTAAAAAAATATCTTTAAAATTTGTAAGAAAAAATTTTTTTTTGTTTTTCGCCTATATAAGGGAAATAAGTTTGTTAATACAAATAGTCTTGTTAGGTCACTGTGACCCTGGTCTGCATAGTAAAATGCTTCTCGTTTTTGTCTAACTTTGCTTGCATATTCTTATTACAACTTCAAATAAACTAATGTGGCAACAACAACATAAGTGTATGCGTTTACTGTTAAATAAAAATGTGAATCCCCTTTTGACTTTGAAAGTCGCGCTATGTAGTGTTCTCAAATTTGTTTAAAAAAAATTAAAATATTAAAATTAAATTCTAAATAACGCGGTTTTTGGGTTTCAAAAAATTAATAAAATCGACTCAAAACGACCAAATATATCTACAGTTTTAAAGCAATGCAGAAAAGCTAGTCATCATAAAACTGCAGGGAAAATCATTACAAAGTGACAGAAATTTTTCAAGCCCCTTAAGAATATATTCGCTTAAATTCAACAAATTGGAGTTTTTCTTTGCCAACAAAGTAATTTAAATATCATTATAGACAGAAAATCTTAAACAATGTTAAACTTGTGTATAAAATAATAAATATATAGTGCAAAATTATTATAAAAAAATATTAGGTTTTTTTAATTTTATTTAAATATTTTTTTTAATTAGTTAACCTTAACACTCTTTAAAATTTAAGAAATATATTTTTTCGGATAAAGTTAAGAATTTGTTGCTGTCTTTTATTTAATAAAATAGATTAAACTGCTTTTTTGCAAGTTTTTGATTTCTGCTATGTAAAATTTGTACTTTTTTATTTCATTTTTAAGTCATATTTTTATTGTTAGATTTCCCACACAAAATAACAGTTTCTTCACTCCTGCCTTTGCTAAAATATATTTTTACACATTAAGCTATTAAGCGAATGATGAATAAGTATAATAGAAGAACAAATATCAAATGATGGTGGGCTTATAGACTTGTTATAGCTTAAACGCATAACAACAGAAAACAAAACCCCACACAAGACATAATGACTTTGATACTGATGATAATAATGACTACTGTCAGTCATTTATTACAATTCTTGTGCTAAGAGTTTGAAATTATTTTTGTGGCATCTTCAATTATGTTTAATGATGGTTGGATGCCTTAACAAAGTGGCAAAAGTATTAAAACACATATAGACCAATAGCAGCCACAACCACTTTAACACCATCATTGCTTATGTAAGAGAGACAAAAAGTATAAAAACAAGGATGGAACGAATAAACTCTAAATGAAAATGGAAAAAATGCCTAATCGGACTATGAATTTAAATGAATTTTTATTTCACATCCTTATTTCCATATAAAGCTAAGAAATAAAAATAAAATAAATAAATCCGTTTAAATAAGAAATAAATTTATTCATAAGATTTGAAATTATATTTGGTTTTTTATATTAAAGACTTTGAATATTTTGATATGCCAACCGCAAAAGAGCGTATTTGTAGGTAACTGAATTATAAAATTTCTTTTAAGTTTTTACCAACACACGTTAAATATGCGATTGTGTAAACTAAATTGGATTAGGACTAAGCTGAGTGGAAGGTATGTAAGAATATTTTACAAAAATTTTTTTAAGGAAAGAAAAAAAACAAAGTAATATAATAACAATAAAATACAACTGCCAGATAGTTATGCTCTGCATGTAATCCTTTTGCTTATAGATCGTTTTAAACTAATAAGGTAGGAAACTTCAACCTTTTAAGCCCCATATCTTTTTTAGTTCTATATATAAGTCAAAAATTAAAATTTTGTTATGAAATTGCGGTATCAAAATCCCTGCAGATTATTCAAACATTTAAAACGGGGTTGTTGGGAAGTTCAAAGTAAGTATGACCTTACCTGCCGTAAATGGCAAATTAGCCGTTGCAAATTTCATGTGCTTAACCCTACGCACCGTAAAAATTAAGGATATCATGCTTTTCACTTTCCTTAACTCGGGCAATTTCATTGTTTCCGTATTCTTTCGAAACGGCAACTTAACATCAATGATATTGTAAAATTTATCAAAAACCTTCTCGAACTGGAAACTAACCTCTTTATTTTGGCTAAAAAGGTCACCATTAGAGTTGAAGAAAAACAAAATGGAGAAATGTTCTCTTCAAATCCTTAGCATAGTCGGCATATTGACCAATAGATTCCAATTTGTAGCTTTACATAAAGTTATACCAATATGCGAGTCTCTTCTTTAGCATATTATCCGCCGGTAGAATTTTCTGGCTTTACTACTCTCTCCATATACTTAAATCTTCTTATATTGGCCTCTTTCCAATCGTCTTTTCTGCCTTCATTAAAGGCGGATTTGCTGCCTCTATAAATCTCACTATCATTCCAACACATTTAAGGTTTCCACAAGTGCAAATGTCCCCATATATGTCACATATTTGGGTGCTGTAATGGGCTTACACTTATCGTCATAATACCGGTTCCTTACGGTAACCAATTTCCCCTTTTTCGGGTTTGTCAGAGAACTGTGTATACGATGTCATTGCCTACAAATATTATCGAGAGGAGACATTTTTACCATATGAGTTTGGCTTGGAATGTCAGTCTTGTTTTGCAGTAATAAGCAAAATGTGTAACAATGCTACTACAAGGTAGTATTCGAATCCATGTTTACACTTCGTAATGTCATATTGTCCAACATGATCTTTTTGATTTCTTGTTTGTCTATTTAGTGGGAGTAAGGTAGCCTTGTGGGATTTGCTATATTTAACATGGTGCCACATATTACCATATTTCTAGCTTCAGCGAAATCTATTTGCCTCGTTCTTTCACTAGGAGTGTCGTCGTAGAGGTTAAACTTACCGATAATTATAACAAAGTTGTACTCCCTATCTATTTTTCGTAAGTCTGATATAGATGATTGTAAAACCTGTCTTTAGTATCGCCGTCGCTCTACTTTTCCACGCATGAGCACATATCAGGTGGACAAAAAAAAATTTATTCTTGATGCAGATTGTGGTCAAATGTTCACCCTTTGGTATGAAACCGGCGGAGCATTTGCTTGTTCGCATTCAGTCTTCATCCGAACAGGTGTCTACTTTAATGGCAGCTGTAGCTGGTCTCGCAATTTTTCGTTTATGAATGCCATTTGCATAGCTTGCCTATTCCTTTGAAGACGATAACAGCACATTTATGTATGTGTGACTATATGACATTTTATAGAAAAGTGATATTTTTTTAAGCCAAAATGTGGAATGAGCAGTCTTAAAAACTACTGAAACTTATATTTAAAAATTCGAACATCTCTTTTTAAATTGCCACAGAGTAGACAAAAACTTATCAAAAACTTTGCATAAAATTCTAACTGAAGTCTCCCACAAATGTTTAATTTTATACAGTCCTTAGTTTCAAAATAGTTACTTATATGTATACATATATGATAAAAATGAGTAATTCGAGGGTTATAAAATTTCACGGCTTAAGCTTATATTATTAATTTAAAAATGTTTCAGCGTAAATACCTCACACGTACACACAATAACACATTTGCATATTATTCCGTATTTTGTAAAGAATAAATTTATGAATCAAAAAAGATATTTTTTGTTTTGGAAGAAAAACCTTTGTAAATCTGAAATTTCATATATTTACGTTTTTTGTAAATAACTAAACTAACTTACCTGAGATTACTAAAAGAACGCAAATAACTGTTAAAATAAATAAAGCTTGAAAAATAAAAAGAAACATAAATAAAATAAATATGTATAACCACATTTCAAAAAACTACTAAGAAGTAATTTTTAAAAATACTTATAACAAAGAACAAGAATATAAAGGATATTATTCATGTAAATGGTTAAAAGGACCTGAAAGCCCGTAAATACCAAATCATAGAAGAACAAAATTCAAAGAAAAGATCGTTTTATATTAAGCCAAAGACTAGAAATGTATTTTGTTAATGACATTGTTTTTTATACGTTCGTTTATGTTTCAAATTGTTTTATTGCCATATTAAGATAATCTTTACTTAATAGGTTTGCCTATGACCATGGGCATGCGATTAAAGTTTTTATAAGAAAAAAGTTTTTTTCTGCAAAAATAGAGATATTTTGTAAAGCACGAAACTTTCAAAAACTATTTTTTGGTTTAATTAGTTATGATATTCTAAATTAAGTACACATTTTATTTATTTACTTGTACTTTTTAAGTCTTCTTCATTAATAAATTGTGCTAAGAATAGCTAAGAATTGAAATTTTTATTAAAAATTAAGTTATTCCTATACTAGCGAACTGTAGTGCATGTTGGAAATCAGCAACGATTTCTCGTCAATACTCCTTCTATTTGGTACTATGGTAAGTTGAATGTAAGTTAGTGCTATTTATAGAAACTTTAGCTAGAATTTTAATACTAGAACTATATTCATATTCTATATTTTTTTAGACTGAACTTAATCCTCATAAAACTCTATCTTCGCTTATTTTTATTCTATTTACAATTATTATAGTTACTTCTATATTTTATTTCTATATATCTCTATATATACAGCCAATCTTGTCGCAAAATTTTGGCACGGATATTTTGAAAATACTGAGCTTAGTAGGAGACACCTTTTCGGATAAGAGCAGGGCAAGTGGTATCCCCCCCTACAATTGCATACATCTTTAAAATATTTAATATTCTAAATATGAGAACCTATAACAAATAAAGACTTAAAACCTGCTGCAATATAGTTCAAATTTATTTTGAACAGTACAGTAAAAAATATGTTAAGTAAAAGCAGGGGAAGTGAAAGCCCCCATACAAATGTAAAATTTTTATTCAAGTTTTGATACGCTATATCCCAAGAAATAAAAGAGCTATCTACTTGAAATTTACCAAAAAAAAAGTAACTGGTCAACAATGCATACATTTTAGAAAAAATTAGTTGAATAGAAACAGGGAGTGGGGCACCCCATTAAAATGAAAAATTTTTATGAAATATTGACAGCTATCGACATTCAAGAAGTTATTGTAGAATAATGTCTACATTTTAGAAAAAATAATTGAATAAGAGCAGGGATTGGGGCACACCAATTTAAATAAACAAATTCTATGAAAAATTGACAGCTATTGATTTTAGATGTCATACAATAAGTAACTGGGCCGCAACGCCTTCATTTCGGAGGAAAAAAATTAGTGGGATAGGAGCAGGGAAAGCAGCAGCCTTAATACAAATTACAAATATTATTAAACTTTTAATACGAAATATATCGTAAGCTGTTAAGACTTTTAATACATGGTATTTCTATTACACAAAATTTTGTAAAGTTCTCTATTTCAAACCCCGACTCAAACCCGACACAAACTATTTTTATTTATTTATTTGCGGACGAAAATAACTCAGCTAATATAAAAATATATGGAAGGTGGAGAGAATTAAAGAGCTTGCTGTACATTGGACAAAACGTATAATGTATATGGTTGTACATTTTATTTACTACAAGCGATTTGTGTGCCAAAATAACAAGTTAAACTTATATTTTTTTTATTTATTCAAAACTAATATAACAACTAAATAAATTTCATTTAGCTGATATTAAGAATATAAGAAAAGTATATGAATCCTTAGAGATAAATGTTTTAGATATTAAATTTTTTTTATGTTTTATCAATTAAATTATAGTTGCAACATTTCCCCATTTTGTGATAACTTCTTTTTCTTATAGCCACTCGATATATGAAATCACGGCACTGCATCTGGCGGTTAGTAGTTACGTTCAAATCCAGTTCTTAAGGGTGTAATTTTTTTTTATTTCGCCTTTACTTATGCCGAGTTTTTTTATTGCAAAACCAACTAAAATTAATATGAAAACAAAGCGTTTTATTGGTCTGCAAAATATATTTCAAATTTAAGTTTTTAGGAGCTAAGACTTTTAACGTGTATACTAAATTTATAATAAATACACATAAATTGAATATTAAGCTAAACAAATATTAATCAAAAGATTTTAAGACAACTTTTAAGTAAAAATTTTAATTAAGGTTTTTGAAAAATGGCTAAAAATCAAATTTACAAATAAGTTAATTGAAGGTATTTATTTGTCCCAACTTGGACAACATATTTTTATTAAAAAGTAAAATCAAAAATAATATAATTCAAAATCATCAAGAAGAAAATGCTTTATATAGGGTATGTTTCTTTATTAATTCCTATCTCCGTCATCTAATGTGACGCACATTTATAGTAACAGCACAATAATTTCTTTCGCAATTTCACAGCTATAACTGTAGACACTAGTTTTAACACATTCGTTTAGTTGAATGTGCATGCATATGTTTGTTGTAAATTTAGTCATACGAACTCATGCGAATGTGCAACGTAAATATACATACGTACACGTGTCCGCTTGTTAATTTGTATTTTTCTTTATATTAACTGTATGGGCAAGTATGTGAAATATATTATAACATTTTTATTCATATGTGGTTGCTTATTTCAATATAAATTTTTTTAATTTATTCCTTCTTTTCCACTGCCTTGTATTAAATGTGTCCCCAATGATTTTAATACTTTGTGCCTAATTTTTTTTTCTTTTGTTTGTTTTTTAGGACAGACCTTACACATTTTTCTTTTTTTTTATACCTTTTTATTGGTTTTATTTACGTTTTATTGTCCGGTATTTGTTTTTGACTATCCGTCCATTCATTTCCCTGGCATATATAAAAATGAATGAAAATTCATTTTTTTACCGGTAATTGCTTTGTATCTTACCTTTTTTTGTATTGGTATTCTCTTTTAATTATTTATTTATATACACACATGTGTTTGCATTGGTGATTTTTATAACATGTTGCTATACAGATGAATCAAGAAAGTTTTATTTTGTTTTAATTTTAGACAATAAAATCCTTTATACTTGTTTTCAAAGGCAGATTTAAGGTTAAGAAATCAAAAGTAAATAAATAATCTGGATTTATAATTTTAATATAAAAGAATAATTACAGTTATTTAATGTAGTTGGTGAAGGGTATTTTTTTTTTTTTGGTTCACAATAAAATGGCTTTCGAGTTTTTAAGTACTATATTATGTTTTTAAAATTCAGGAACTAAAGAACTTAGAAAGGAAATGCTTGTCTATAAGAATCGAACCATAAAAACTAACTGCAACATTTAGCTTAAAATAGGGTAATTTTTTATTATATTTTATACTATTGAAAAAAGACATATGCAAATATATCAAATTGCCTAGTCAAATAAATTAAATAATCGTTTATTTATCACCTGTATACTTATAATAAATATTAAAAACTTTTTTTAAATTAATAAAAAAGCAAATTATTTGATTCTTTTAAACAACTTTGCATACGCAGGTGTCTGATGGTAATGTTGGCATTAGTCTTTCTAAAAATATATCTATTAGCTAAATGATTTGTTTTGTAAAATAAGCAAGATGCGCAAACCCATCGCTAACAGTCTTGTGTTGATTTGTGCATGTGTGTTGTAAAATAGGAAAGTGACAATAATAAATTTGATTTTTGTCAAAAACAATTTATAATCGTGTCAAATATTTGATGTCTGAAGTAGGATAATATTGTAAAAATTCTCATTAAAAAAAACACCTGCTTAAGATTAAAAACACAGACAGGAAGAAAAGATATTTACAAGATATATCAGATTTGCAAATAATAATCGGCCTGTTTAAAAATGTTTTAAAGGTGAGAAGAAAAAATGTGTTAAAACTAAATTTTCTACAATAAAAATGTATACAGTCTGTCATGTCCGACCATATTATACCCTAAACGACAAATCATTTTGTTAAATATTAGTTTTAAGATTATGAAAAGTTACTTCAGAGGGTAGGACTTTAAAAAAAACCGGCGGTTAAATGTTATTTTCAAGAATATGACTTAAATGGAAGTTATGGCATTTTATGGACTGACCTTAATGATATTTAGTTTAGGTAAAAAGTTATATTTTCTTTGAATTTATTTTATTTTTACCAAGTAAAATCCCAAGATACCCGTATGTGCACATTCTGTTTCTTAGGACGTAAATGTTGCAGGCACGTGAAAACTTAATTTTTTAAGGCAAGTTATAAGATAAATATAAAAATTTTTCTTAAAATCCAACAATATTAAAATTCCTTGTGACAAAATGGACAAAGCAGGTAAAAATAGGCCAATTTAGGGAGTATTTAATAATGTGCTATTTTTTGAACTACACATGAGAGAAACTAATTTTAAAAAGTATCGTATTCCACTTAAAAAATAAGTGGCCCAGCGTCTGGGATATTTCTAAAAATTTTGGTTATTGTGAGATTAAACCTCCTAGTTCAAGTAGTGCTTTTAGGTCCATTTTGCAACTTCTAAGCTAATAGAGATGAAAACCTTATTAAAACTGCGTTCAATAGGTTCAAAAAGTATAAATAAAATTTTGGATGTTTTCAAAATTTTTTACAGCGAAGAGTAAGAAAGGTTGAACATTTAATTTTTGTCTCTTCTTTAATTCTAACCCTATAAAAATAGAAAAATATTAATTTTTAATAGAAAACTGTAGAGTTTCATTAAGGTATAGAATAAAACAGGAAAGCAAAATGAGGTTTTTGAAATATTTGACTACTTTTTTCAATTTTTATTACTTTTTGTCTGGGTATATGAAAAAAAAAAACTATTTAGGTTGAGAGGGGACAGAGCGAACAGAGTGCACTTTTTTACATTTATAGTCCTTGAGGTCGTAAGACAAATAAGTGGCTAATAGGGTTTGTTTCTATACTTGGTAGGCAAAAAATATTTTTTTTTATTGTTGGCCCTTTTTTAAGTTTATGAGCGTAGAAATATAAAATTCAGGACCTTGGACCCAAATAAAATCAGAAGTCAACGCAGTGGACAAAAAACATTTTTGGTACTCCTTTGAGTTTAATAAATATGACTTTAGACCTAGATTGTGACGTAAACATTTTTAAAAATAAATTGTTTGGTAGGAGTAAGTGGAAAGATGGCCCCTTAGCAAATGGAGAATTTTATAAAACTAATGACTTAAGCCTATTACGAGGAAGTTCTGGGATAGTTCTTACATTTAAAAAAAACATATAACCTCCCTATTTTAATGAAGTTTTTGAAAACTTCCATTTTTAAAACTTTTATATTTAGGCATCTTTCACCACAGTTAAGGGATCAATATTTAATATTCAGCTATATCGGTTTGCTAGCGATACAAAAACGCAATGTCAAGGATATATTAAATTAAGCTTGCTGAAAAGGAGTCTTTGTTATTTTACAATTAAGAAATTATCAATCAAAAATCAACCGTTAGTTCATGTTTCAGATTTGGAGGTAACAAATAAAATCATAAGCTTTACCTTTTTTTTAAATCATTGATTTTAAATTAACTCTTTCTAATGCAAATATTTGTCTTTTGCTCCTACAGTATTTTTAAATAAAAAACCAGTATCCTTATCAAAAAATAAAAAAAAACATATCAGTTGTTCAAATAAATAATATTGAGGAGAAAGTTAACTAAGAAAGTAGATAAGAAGGTTGTCATCAAATAATGGAATAATTTTTTATTGGGATAAAATTCTTTATGTTCTGAAATTTTCAATTTTCTCCTTCATTTGTGATTCCGTTGTCTGCAGCAGGGGCTGTAAAAAATTTTTAATATGTAAAAGTTTCATTTTGTCATCACTCGGTTTGATGATTTTACCGTTTGCCTCTCATAGTATTATGGTGATAGATGACTGAGTGACGTGATGTGTTGATAGACAATTGGGATGTTTTTTTAAATTTTTGTATTTGTTTTTTTATTTTCTTAAAGCTTACTACTTTTCACTTGACTTGATTTTTTTTTTCTAGAATTTGAAACATGCTTAAATTAAAAAATGAACAAGGTTTTCTGCTCAAAAAATAATGTTTAATGCATATGTCAACAAACGCCAATAAAAGATTTGTTAAAAGTTTAACGTGTAAAAATGTGTTTGCTTACTGTGTATATTGTAAATACATCTAGTTTGACTGCTGTTGCTCTTGTAATATTATTATAAATTTATATATATTTACGTATGTATGTATGTAAGTAGGTATTTATATTTTAAATACACAAATTTTCTAACATATGAAATTTTCAAACCACCTGCAATACAAAATGAAAAAATATTTGATTTCACATTTGCATATTTACTCATTTGTAAAAGTAAACACGAATTATGTAACGAATTGAAATTTAATTTATTTTCGATAAATAATTTTTAGTTTTATATTTTTTTCGTTATATGTGTTTATTAATCAAATATTTTTTCCTACAGTTTTCTTATTTGCAATCAAATTAGTTTTTTTATAATAATGAATACAGTACAGTCCTTGAACTTTCAAGAATGTGGTTACATCAAAACTTATTGTAAGCGGCATCCCGTTTGTAAAATTTCAGTGCGGCAAGCCGAAAGACTATCAGAGGGCGATCAAATAGGTTGTCCTGTTTTTGATTTAGTTGCTTTTAGCTTATCAACCATAAAACAGTTTTTATCAGCCGGCAAAACCCCCATTACAAATTTTCCTCTATTAGAACAGACAGCAAATGGTCAAAGTTTATAGGTCCACATAAAAAATTCTAACTTGTTAGGAAGGCTCCCTAAAAAGTGGCAAATAAAAAACGGTACTAAAGTGAAAACTAAAAATGCCTGCAAAATACAGTGCACTCGCGAAAACGTGAACACTCGAAAGTGTGAACGTCTCAGAAACGTGAAGAAATCTATTTTTCCACAGATTATTCTAAAACGTGAACAAAATCTGAAAGCCCTAAAACGTGAATACTTTTTTATTGTTTTTTAATCTGTTTTTAAATTGGAAAATCCCCGAATTACATGTTACTTTTTTGTTTGCATATGATTAAAAGTTTTTTTTTCATATATGTATGCGTTAACCTGTTAGTTGCTCTTTGACATTGCTACGTAGATGAGGCAAGTGATTCAAAAATTTAATTCGTGAAATTGAAAAATGTCATTAAAAAAACCTTAAGTTTTAACTTTAAAAGATAAAGTTGATATTCTTGAATTATTGCAATAGGGGTACAGTGTTAGTGGCTTGGCAAGAAAATATGGAGTTGCCAAAGCAACAGTTTCTTCCATTAAAAAGAAAAAACGGGAAATTACTAATCGTGTAAATTATACTTTTTATGGCACTGGAAAGCGTAAAACATTACGCGCTTCTGAACTTCCGGGAATGGAAAAAAAGTCTTTATAAGTGGTTCCTTCACATGCGGAATAAGAAAATGCCGGTAAGTGGACTGATGTTAAAAGCCAAAGCTTTAGAAATTCACGTTCGAACTAAAGAAAATGATCGTGGTTTTAACGCTAGTGACGGATGGCTCCAAAAATTTAAACAAAGGTTCAATGTTCGCCTTCTTAAAATTTCCGGAGAAAAACTTTCTGCGCAGTCACAACTTATTGACCCATTTAAGGAAAAGTTAAGAGGAAAAATGGAAGAACTATCTCTATGTGAAGATCAGCTTTATACTGCTTACGAATCAGGGTTGCCAGATAAAACATATGCATATTGCATTTAAGTTTTGTTATAAAAAATTAATAAAATAATTAATTTAAAATAGTGTTTAGCATTTTTTCTTATTAATGTATAATATTTTATACTAAATAGGGTAACTTTTTGTTTTAAATTTAGGTACTCGATAACGTGAACAAACTTGTAAATGTGAACTGCCTTGGTAAAAATTATATGAATACAGTGAACTCGCGGAAACGTGAACTAATTTTTACCAAGGGTGTTCATGTTTTCGATTTTGTTCACGTTTCTGATTGGATATGTTTTAATCATTTTCTAACGAATTTTAATTTTTTTTATCAATTTATTGTTACTAGTTCAAAAACACCCAAATCTAGTCAAAACTTAACAACGCTTTAACTCTAAAAGTCCAATTTAAAAATTTTAAAACCTAAGTTTTTTGGGTAGTACATAATTGTCTTATTAATCTGACCACAAAAATCATCTTTTTGCAAATAAAAGTATGTATTTCGCTTATAGATCCTTTTATTGCATAATTCGAGGACTCTCAAAGCTAATAAAATTAATTTAAACAAAAAAAAACCTCAGAAAAAACTGTTCACGTTTTAAAGCTTTTAATGTTTGTTCACGTTTTAGAGTAGTTAATGTTAAATAAAAAGTGTTCACGTTTCTGGATATTCACGTTTTCGCGAGTTCACTGTAATTCTAATTTTTTACTTTTAAATAATATAATTAATAAAAGGAAAATATACGCATTTTTTTAAAAACCATGATAAAAGCGCTTTGAAACATAACATATAGAGCTCCATGAGTATACCTAAGAATATCAGCTTTACTTTTAACAACTTTTTCCTTGTTCATCGCAATCTATGTTTTATACTTAATTAAAATAAAAAATATACTAATACAAAAGCATATGTGTAAGTATGATAACAGATAGCATTAAGTTAAAAAACACTTAACAAGTTGAATTAAAAATAATATAAATAATATTGTGCACGTGACCTTAATTGCTATAAGAAACACATATACATATTAAACTTCAACACAAGCATACAACCCCATAAAAAAAGACAGAAAAAGCGTATGTAAAATATAAAAGAAGACATTTGCTTAAGTGTGTGTGTAAGCTTATAATTTTTTTTTCCACAAATATTTACATTTCAACAGCCTGCGTATTTGTAAAGACAACTTTTTTTTACCTTCTAGTTCGGATAGTCATGATCGTTGGTTTTACTTTTCGTATCTTTCATTAATTTATATATTCTCCTAATTTTGTTTTTTTATAAATTTTACAATTTTTACATATTTGTGCCACTTTCAAAAGTGCGAAAGTGTAAAAATATAGCATATTAAAATTTTTATATGCACATTTATGCAAAAAAAAAAATTGGTGTGTACCTGAGTACATCTGCATATATGTATAGAAGTGTTTAAACAAAGGTATGTATGTATGTATGTATGTATGTGTTTTTGTGCAATGCTATGTTCCATTATAAATGCAAAAAAGAAAATAAAATTCAAAACCCACATTTAAATTTACATTTAGTGGATATGGTGCCTTAAAGTAAGAAAAACAGGAAAGAGCGCTATATTCGGCTGTGCAGAATCATATTTACTCTTCATATTGGTACTTTGGTTTATCAAGTCACCTGATCTAGACAAATTGTTTTCGAGCCG
The DNA here is from genome assembly GCA_963583895.1 of Melanophora roralis. Classification (NCBI taxonomy): domain Eukaryota; kingdom Metazoa; phylum Arthropoda; class Insecta; order Diptera; family Rhinophoridae; genus Melanophora; species Melanophora roralis. The sequence continues at coordinate 26,149,831 of OY757187.1, read as the reverse complement.
TTAATATTTTTATTTTTGTGGTGGGTTTAAAGTGGCTAGCTGTCATAATTTTCAAAACAAACAACTCACAATATTTAAACAATTGTGTCGACTTTCCTATTCTAAAGAATCCAGTATATATATGCTTTATGGGATCGCAAATAGATGTTAAAAAAATTACAAACGAAATGATAAATTTATATATACTTTTATCACAGTGTAAAGGGCATAACAACTACAAATTACTATAACATCCGTATTTAAAAATACAAAACAAGGTAACAAGAAATAATTGGTACAAATATATCTATAAAATTATGCCTTATTTTGAAGCGGAAAACCCAAAAAAATTTAAATTTTTTATATATGGCATAATCGTGCTAAAGGCAGATACGAATATGTGTGCTTAATATCTCTTGTTTAAAAAAAATTTAATTTTTTAAAATTTCCAATTCAAAAAAATTTATTCTTGCTCTTAATATTTTAACTTTAGTTCATATTTGAATTTCTTTTTATTTAGAAAAAACATTATTTTCCATCAACGATGAAAAAATATTGCTTGAAAAATTATTCTACCGATACTGGAATTTTGAAACCAGTTACGGATTTAATTATTAGCAGTTGTATTAAAAAAAATTTCTGAAAATGTAGGCTAAATAAAAGGAAGTAACTTAAGTTTAAAATAATTTTATTTTATTTATGTACAAACAAAATAAAAATAAAACAAAAACATTTATCTAAGGGGCAATTGTTCTTACTAAAAAGTATTATAATAATATAAAAGTAATTTCTGCAAAAAAAATACTGTTATTAATTATTATTTCTGCTAAAAACAAAATAAATATTTAAAAATAAATATTATGTATTTCTGCTTAAAAAATAAAAATCAAATTTTATTAAAAATCATAATTATTTATTATTTCTGAAAAAGAGTAGAAATCGGAAATTAGTAATTATTTATTTTATTTGTTTTTTTGCATTCGTTCCCTGATATTTTTATGGGGTCTCTGGTGTAAAGTGAGGTATTTGGTCATGGCACGTATACGTAATATAGAATTTTCACATCTATGTATGTTATATTACGTATTCGTACGGCAGTACTTTTGTTTGGATTTGATTAAAAATAATAAATTTTTTACAAAAATCTTAGTTGAATAACACTTTGAGATGTATAAGTCAATACCAAAACGTCTAAGCTCGAATAAAAACTGGAGTGTTGTATTTAAATAAAAATAAAAAGAAGTTCTTAAATTAAAAAAATTTAAAATTTAATATATGAAAATTACTTGCTAACCTCATAAGGCAATTGATTTTTTAAAAAGATGACACATAGAAAATAATCTAATAAGCGATTTTTATGTAAAGCTTTTTCCATGTCATATAAGAGCAGCTTTTGAGAAACAACGAAATTACTAATTAAATACTTAAAAACAGCATTTTTAATGCCATTAAATTAAGACAAATGCTTCTAGGGTTTTTTTTTATTTCTAGGACGAAGCTCATATGCTTTTGTATTAAAGTATCGTTGGCATTACTTTACTAACGTTTAAGGTTAATTTTTTCTGAATAAAAAGAAAATAAATATAACCTAAAGACAAAATAATAAAAGCAAAAACTTATAAAACCAGAACCAGATATTTTTATGATATTTTTAATTTTTTTTCCAAAACAAGCCTTGGTCGCTTTTATTGAACTGTAGAAGCTTGAATGTGAGATTTTCATAAGTTTAAAAACTATGTTTAAATCTTTAAATAAAGGAAAAATCCATTTTAAATTTTTTAAGTTTTTTTCATGTATTTTATTGAATCTTCGCTTAAGCGAACTAACAATAAGTATTCAAATCTTAGAACTAAGTATTTAATACAAGTCCAGTCAGTACCAGACTAAAATTTAAGTTCTCACAAAAAAATTAACTAATTTCAAATGTTTCATCTAAGAGCAATAGTATCCTTTCTTTTTAAGCGGGTGTGCCCACTATGTTGCAGGATGCTTCGAGCAAGCGGATTTGGATGTGATTCCAGATTATTTAAATACTTGTCCACATATTTCAGGATTTCGCATTTTACAAGTGGAACTTCGAGATCCTTGTGGATGTTGCTGTTTTTGATATACCAAGGAGCACCAGTTATCATTCTTAGAATTTTGTTTTGACGGCGTTGAATCTTTTCTATATTGGAGGTGGAGGCAGTGCCCCATAGTTGTATCCCGTAGCACTAAATTGGTTTTAAAATCGAGTTGTAGAGAAGAAGCTTACAATCAAGACGTGGCACAGAGTTTCTACCAATTAGCCAGTGGAATTGAGCAGCTTTTTTCAAGTGTACAACATATTTTTAATTTTTGTTTAGTTTAACAACAATGTAGTGTATACTGATGGCTTAATACAGAAAGGGCGTACCTCTATTTTTTGTTACTTACCAGAAAAAGAAAAACACTTTCCAAAATTTTTAAAAATTTGCACATAAAATATTTAATGTTGTTTTTAATAAAAACGACAAATTTTATTTACAATTGAAAAAGAAGCAAATTTTATGAAGAGCTGTCTGGAGTTGTTTGCCAGAATAAGCAAAAAACGCGGTTTTAAAAAAATTAAGTAACGCTCTTTCTTTATTGCGATATTGATAGCTTTAATAATAAAAACATTTAAAAAACTTAAATAGCTGTGCGTCATTGTGCACTGCAGTAGCGGAAGTGACTTCAAGAATTTTTTTCTTTTTTAACCCTATCGAAATAAGCTTAATTCTCTTAAAAAAGGTATTAGTTTTTAATATGCATATGGATATATGTATGTTTTTTTTTAAATTCGTACAACAAATTTCCTGCCATATTTTACTTACACACATTTGTAATACATCTCATATTTAGATGTAAAAATAAGGTTAAAGTCGTGCAGAATTTTTAGACTAAATATGTGCAAACAAATTTTAAAGGCAAACCCGACAACCACATTAAATTTACGTTTTTATTCGAAAAAAAAATAACAAAATATACGTTTGCATTTTTACATAAATGCATAAAAATGCTCTCTTCTCCATTTGTAGAAACAAATTTGATTTATTTTTTTTTTTTTTGGATTATTATACACCTGTTTATTACAATTGAAAATGAAAAGTTTTACACCGAGGAAAAGCTACTAGCGATCATACAACAACAAACACATGAATGTAAATGCAAACAAAATAACTTTTACCTTCAATAAACAATAATTTTAAATACTTGATTTCCAGTTACATTTTTCATATTAATATTAAAATTTTCTCAGTGTATTTAAATTACTGTTAGCTAGGGAACCTTCGTTTAGAATTTGCTTAATAAAAATGAATTTAAATTTAAGTATATTTTTATATATTTATGGAAGTTCACAACAGTATGCACTTTTACTTACATATACATACACATATATATTTACACAAACACAAGTTCACATGGTTATTTGAAATATTTTTCCATATCTCTTGATATTTGGCTTACATGATAGCGAAAAACAAAATTTCACTTTTTACAAAAATCATCAAAAATAAAAATATATAAAGTGGTAAATTCGATAACAATTATAAAAAATTACGATAAAATATTGCCAAAAATGAGGTTAAAATATGTAAGTAAATCGAATTTATTATTTAATTTTAAGTAATGAATTACAAATTATTATTATTTTATTATTTTTTTAAACTATATGTTAACTAATAAAATAAAGTAAGCAAGTAAAGCTACCTCACAAAATTATATTTTTATTACGACTGAGTTTATAAAATTAGTGGGGCTAATTTGACGTTCGGGTTAATGTAAACCACAGAAGGTTCGATCAATAACTGGCCAATATTGATAAAAATTTACACTTCAATATTATTATTTATTTTCAAATTATGAGATTAATTCAAGCAACTGGGCATGGTAAAATTTTTATTGCTCAATACAAGATTTAATTTAAGTTTGGTGTCATTAAATAATGGATAAACAAAAAAATTTGTTGAGATAGTGTTTTTTCGAGGCACTGATAGCCTAAAATACTGATTCCAGGAAGACATTCGTATGGGGCCAGGTTAAAAAAAGGACCGCTCAATACTACTTTTAATAGACTTCGTCCCTATACCAAAACAACACAACTGTGGTTAATTTCCTTTTGAAAACTTAAAAAATTTAGTCCGTACTTTGTAATAGGAATACATGGATAGCAATACCCAGCCAGACGGATTGACGAACAGGCATGTTTCACACGATTTAGGGAATGATTCTAAGTAATTTGCAGGATGTATCTCAGATTATTTTTTCTTTGGTGTTACAAACATTTGCACATATAAACTCACCACTTAGCTTCATGCCTTCTTTTATGGCCTTGTCCTTTGTGGCAATAAAACAGAAAAATAGCAGGGCATTGCTTGATAGGATGGTTTGATTTTTATGCATCGCTATCCCTGTTGCATTAGGGACCTGTCCCACATGTGTATTGGTTGTCATGTGATAAATGATCTTTGTTAAGACAAATGTGAAAGGAAAACTTTTAAGAAACATTTGGAACACCGACCCTTTTAAGTAAAAAAAGGGAAAACTAGGGAGACACCTGAGAATTTCGGCCACACTTTTGAATGACGCCTTCATTAGAGACTCGACGCAGCGTTACGAAAAACGTGAGAGGCCTACATTACCCGTAGATGCCAAATACACAGCTAAACTAAATAGGTTTGGTTCAACGACAGCTCTAAGCATGAACCTGGTGCGTCAGAAGCAAGAATGTCTGGCATAAACGGTCAAAGAGATCTTTGAAAAAGAATATAACTGACTAAAGTTTGAGGCGAAAGTTTGCGCTAATTTGTCTTCGCCAGTCAAAACTTAAAGAGAGTGCTAAGAAATCTTAAGGCAAATATGATATTAGCAGATTAAGCAGAACTCTTGTACACTCACTTATGTGAAGTGAACTCGTTGATCATGATGAGCTAAAACTGTTCTAAGTTCCTAGCCCGAAGGCACATTGTTTGTTACGAACGACTGATTTTAAGTCAACAGGGAAGCTTAGGGTAGTTTAATTAGACAACAATCTTTTTTTGGTATTTAAAGGAAGGGACAATTTTAGGAAAACTATTTGTTCCTGACTAGCGGCGAAATTTTCTTTTCATTGCAAAGCAGCCTCAGGCCTAAGAGTCTTTTTTTAACGTTATAGAAATTATTTTATATTGCTAGCGATTTGCTTATCTGGCACTGTGACATTAAAGCCCAAAAACCTGTGAATGAAACGCTAACACAAGACAAGATAGCATTTCCATGGTTTAGATTTCGCGGAAACTAAGATTAGCCGGAAGTTTTACTGGTTTAATTTGTCGCCTGCATTTTTTTTGCTTGGGCTGCATCAAAAGCGATTCATAATTTATGAATCACAAGTATACATTTTTATAGAAATATTTCTTCAAAAATTGATATTAACAAATTTTTTTTACCAAATTCCTTAGAATGTGTTTACTTTGCCTCTCACTCGAACCCCTTTATCCGACAACCGTTTTAAATATATGTCCCGAATAATTTTAATACACAAGCTGTATTTTTACAACTGTTTTTACTGAATAGTAGGGTAATATAGTGTCAGGCCGATTATAACTTCGTTGTAGGTTAGATTTATAGGATTTCTTGTATGTTAAGTTTGTATGTATGCGTTTCATTGGTCCTTACACCAAATCATCAGAAGCCTTCAAACAAATTTACAAAAAACCTGATTTATATTTGCTAAAGGCAGCAAACTTCAATAAGCTTATTGAGAATTACTATAAACAAATAAAAACATTCAAAAGTTTCTTCAGAAATTCAACAAACCATTTTTCACTATAAGCTGTTTTTGGTTTTTCTTTTCCCCTATACATTTAGATAACCATTGGTTATCACATAAAATAGATCAATTAGGAATATATGGATTAAATCTTGAATAATATTAGGGCGTTTTTTTTTTCTTCCAGTACTTATTTTAAATTTTAAAAAATATTATTAAAAAACTTTTTCGAATTCATATCATAAAAAATTTTTTTAATTAGAACTTCTAAAAAATTCCAGTATATAACAGTGATTTCCAATAATTTTATATCCTCTTTTTAGTGACAGTTTTTTAAATCATTTTTTTAACAATAGTTTTATTTAACTCATTCTTTAAATAAAAGCCTTATTAGAAGCCCAACTACATATACATACTGGCACTTAACTTATGGATCTGCTCTCATTTAGTTTATTTAAAAGTTTTCTAGTAATTTCATTTGATGTTGTAAAATATTCCGCTAAATGACTTCTTTCCGCTTCCTTAAACTGATAGATGACTTTATGACCAATGTTGGGTTTAAGTTTTACTACTACAACTAAACCTAATGCTCCCACACAAACAATCAAACGTACATATATAGATGACTTTATATGTAAATGTTTGCAAATTCAGTTTAGTAACAACTGTTTTTTTAATCTTTCTGTGACTCTTACACTCTTGCTTGCTCTCATTATAATAAGTTAATATGTACGAGTGTGTATGTGTAAAGAAATAAGTATATTTATGTATTAGTATTCTGCATGCGGCTGTATTTAACCTTCATAAGGTCTTCAAAATTACTTACGTTAACGTTCTTTGGGTCAAATTTGACCCAAAGAGAAAATTCCATATATAGGTAAAAATTTTCTTGTTTTATGTGTGTTATTAAAGTCTAAATATTATTTCTAGCTATTTTTAGTATATGTTAGGTAGGTTAGGTAGAAATGGTAGCCGTTGAAGGAAAGAATACAGCTCACTTGGGTCCGCTTAATTCGGTCCCTTTGTGTTACCTGGAAAGGCAGATAGAATAGGTTGAGATGGAAGGAAAGAAGAAAATTTAGAGAAGGATAAGAAAGAAAGAAAGAAAGAAAAAACAGAAAATTAAGCAAACTTTCCAGGGTCTCTGGTGGGAATCGAACCCACAACCCCCAGACTGGTAGACTCGTGCACTTGCCACTGATCTACCGGGGCACCCTTAGGTTAGGTATTTTTTTCATAAAAATTTTTGGCAAACATTTGAGTACCTTAAATATATAAAAGTATGCACTTCAAATTTTCGAATAGTTCTTGTAATATGTAATTAATTTTTACATATAGTTCCTACCTAAGTTATCTGTTTTTCCCGTAATTTTTGTCCCATTTGACATGATATAAAAAAATGTCCGCAGTCAAATTATGACCTTTCAGACGAACTGTCAAATCAAAAACTACACGCATACCTTGTTTTTTTTCAGGTATAGATTCTTTTTTTGCCTGTATACGGTTGCATAACTTGCAGCACGATCGCAAAGTACCCAAAATTTTGTACCATATTTAGCTGGTTTTGATGGTATATATTAACGTAGTAAACACCTTCCGCTAAATACGACTAGCTGCTCATCAATAGTAACACTTTGAGATGGATTGTAAAGGTTTGTTGATATGTCAATCCGTTGATTCCACAATTCACGAATTGGTGCAAACTTGTTTAAAATTCTTCATTCATTGCGAGTATCCCTGAAGTCAAATCTTATTACTCTTGAAAGATTTTTTAATCTTTTCAATGTCAAGATTGCTCTAAAGATCGATCTACCTTTCTTAGAATCCCCCAAACTTTCCGAAATTTCATTATTTGATCTGTACACTTTAGGTAACAAAAGTGTTTTCATTAATGCAAAAAATTCTGTGTCATCAACATCAGCCCGATCATTACCATAAACACGTTTACCTTCATTATTGGTATATTTCAAAATTATGTTTATTACAGGAGGTGAAAAAAATAACTGAAAACTGGAAATCTCTTGAACAAGAATATCGGGTGAAGCCCAGTAACATGCTGACAATGTTTTTTGTTCCGACTCTTCCATATCTTTTTATAAAAAGTTCCTTGAAATATTTTATTTTACCATGTTTTACTATCGTTGCCTGAGAAGGCACAATCTCACTTTCATTCTCACTAGAACTCTCAGATAGCTCGGGATATTTCAGTTGTCTTCACATTCATTTTTATCCATTCATTTGTATACAAGAAAAACCAGAGACCACAATTTAAAATTTTGAAACGTTTTATTTTATTTGTCCCGTGTTTATTCGTTGAACGATAACTATTACAGCGTTATAAAACAACAACAACACGCTAGTTTCGTATAGCAAAAGTAAAAAAATATCCCGGTGATCCCCCGTTTTATTTACTTCTAGTGTAATGAGAGCACAAGAGACATATACATTATAATTTAGTGGTGCGAAAGCTCAACATATAAAAAATTAAAATAAATTAGTACTAAAGCTTATTTATTTCACACAATGTGCTGTTCGGCAGTGCAGAAACTCAAGCTTTTTACTCTAGGTCAAATTTGACCCGAAGACCTTAAGTGTAAAAAATTAAATAAATATTTTTTTTGCAAAAATATTCCTTAAAAAATCTCTAAAAGCTGTTTAGATTTGTAAATAAATAAAAGTCATTAAATATTTAAAAAAAAAAAGCAGTAATCTTCAGAAAAAAATAACATTTTTTCCTAAAATAGGTCAAAATTGACCCAAAGACCTCATAAAGGTTAAGTGGTTATGTTAGTCTGTGTGCACATTTTATGTTTCTTGGTTTAGGTGTAAAAGCAAAAAAAAAAAATTAACTGCTTGCAAAGTTATTGTTTGTTTTAAATTTGTCTTCATCATCATAACCATCATCTTCTTTTTTGTGTTCTTTGGTTTATCTCAGGGCTAAGACATATTTATTTTCTTACAATTAAGGCTTTTTACGCTAAATTCTTTTAACATTTTTGTGGTTGTTAAGGGATTTTTTTTCTTTTAGAGGGGTAATTAAAGTCAATTATGCTGAAATAATTTTTTTTTCTCGCTGACTTTTTTGCCTGTTTGGCGGATTTTTCATGTTTATTTGTTTTTATCCTCTTTCTTAAAGGAATTTGTCGGCTTGAACATAATTTTGGTAAATGTTGTAATTATAAGTGGGCTTAACTTGTTAAGAAAATAAATAAATCTCTATTAAATTTAAGAAAGAACTAATTAAATGAATTAATTACTGATTTAAGATTAAGGGTTGTTGCTGAAAAATTTTTTATTTGGATAATTTTTTCTTTTTTTTCTTTTACTTAAAAAAGAAACCAAAAATATTTTGTATATACATTGCTGCAAAAGACAGACCTCTGTATTATAGATTTAAGAAAAAATAGAAAGCAATAATAGCCGCTGTAAAAGCTTACAAATTTAAAAAAAAAAAACAAAAACTTAAAGTGGATATATTTAAACAAAATCTAAAGGCTTTCTGAAATAAGGCTACCAATTCTAAAGAGTTAAACGAATGGTTATCCGAAAGCTAATTCCAAGTTTATAAGTAAGACTATAATTTTTTGGCCTCACAAACATCTGCAAAAGCTCATAATACCCTTAGTATGCCACATGAATATTCAGATGGTGTTTAATTAGTTACAACTTTCCTTAACACTTATATACAACATACATACTTATTGTTCAAGTTCAGCATAAAAATTAAAAATGGTTTTAAACAACAACTCATATTTTCTGGATGTTTTTTTACTTCTGCTGTTATCAGATTTTTTTGTTTTATTATATAATAAATCTTTAAAAAGGCAGAGACAAGCAAAAAGGCAATAAAACAGTAAGTGCATAGTTAGGTTTTATTGTCATGTTTTGTAAAACTTTCATTGTCTTTGCTAATAAAAGTTATTTAAACTGATACCTATAATAAGAATAACCCAAATGGCAATAGTCGATTTTTTTCGTCCTCAAAGACACACAATTTTTTTAAATATATTTCCCTTATATATTAAGAGTTAGTAACTGCTTTTATATCACCAAGTAAAAGTTACTCAATAACACTGAAACTGCCTATTTTATAAAGTTTTAAATTTTAAGCCAAAGTTAAATCTATAAAGTTTTTTTCTAATTTTTAGATGATTGAATCGACAAACAGTAGCTAAACATTCGTATATTCAAAAAAAAAATTCTTACAGTTAAACAGCTGTCTGGATACCATCCCGCTAAGATAACTACTACTCGTATATACAATATCTTTGCTAGAAACCCTATTATTTTAAAGGAAATTCATTTCAAAAATAATTTTATATTTTTAGATTAATTTTAAGATTTTTTCTTTTGCACAGCATGTGTCAAACTAAATTTATAAAAACAGTTGTTTGTAATCAAAGATAACCCAATTTTGATTTGCATAAACTTATACTTTAAATATTTGTCATCTCTTCTAGTATTTTAATTGCAGAAAAACAAAGGCAATACATGAAACAAACTTAAAGGTAATATAAATAAATAAGACTATTTTTTTTAAGCTTTAGGTCTATTTATATGTTTATTTTTTTGCAAAATTTTTTCAATATTTCGCCACTCCGTTGTGTGGCATCATCAGGAGGTTATTTCAGTTAAATATTAAAGTTAATATTTTGGTTTTAAAATTAGCTTTTGGCTTTTCGAATAACGATTATAATGATGCCACAGAACGGAGTGGCGAAATATTGAAAAAATTTTGCAAAAAAATAAACATATAAATAGACCTAAAGCTTAAAAAAATAGTCTTATTTATTAACATTAAAAAGGTCAAAAAACTAGAAAAAATAGATAATTAAAGGTAATATAGTAAAAAAACTTTTGCATAAACTAACATAAGATCGAGTTCAAAAAAATATGCAGTAAAGAAAAAGAATCAGATGTTGAGACAAGTTTTAACAAAAAAAAAAGGTATAAACGTAAGTCTATTAAAAGTTAAAAATATGTATTTTCAATGAAAAAAAAAATACATATTACCGTATATCTACAAGTTAAAGCATTTTCTTGAGTTACCTTTATTCGTGTTACAAATAAAAAAAAATTTTACTTAAAGTTTCTTGTCGTTTATCAATTTGATATTTAAAAAAAATAGAAGTAACTACTGATAAATACAAAAAAATGAGAATAAGAGAACAAAGCCTTGCATATGGATTTAGTTAAGGCTAAGCAATGTAGAGTAGAACACATTAACATTTAACCTACAAAAGTACAGAATAGAAGAATTGCTGATGAGAACTCGTAGCATTACACTCGGCTACCTACGGAATTATTTTATTTATAGGGTTTGTTGTAGGTTAAGTTTGTCTATATGCATTTCATTGGTTCTTACAATTAATCATCAGTAGACTTTAAACAAATTTTTAAAAAACTCATGAATATTCTCTGCCTTTACAAAATAACCTCAATAAACTTATTGAAAATTACTATAAACAAGCCAAAACGATCAAGAGTTTCTTGAAAAACACAACAAACCCTTTTTCGCTATGAGCGAGAGTATTTATTAGTTTTTTAAGAATTTTGTTGAAGTCTACTGATGGTTTGGTGCAAGAACCAATGAAATGCATATATACACCATTAATTTACAACAAACCTTATAAATAAACAAAGAAATTTGGAATCAATTCCTGAATAACCTTTTGAAATTGTTGGAATTTTTTAATTTTCTATAAAACTTCTTTTCTTAGCTATTACCATTTCAATAGCGAACTCTAAGCTGAATAAATGGAAAATAATTTGACCACATACAAGAACAAGCGAAGGTGCTCATGGGTGACGTTGGGTATCCAACCTTCTCGATTCACTTTAATATCGTCGAAAAATTGGTTGCGTTTCACTATTCTATCGATATTACAATGGAATATGCTTTGAAGAAATCAGGAAACTTATTCCTGAAACAAGGGATTTTTTTGCGTGATACTCGTCCTTCAAAAAAGGACACCAATTTTTTTTTTGTCGACTGTCCAGCGAATCACTCTACCTATTACTGAGAAAGTTTGTTCTTTAGTCGAATCGTTTGCATGTAGAACAAACTTTCTTAAGATGTCTTTGCTGTCACAGTTAATGGTTGATAAGTAATGTGATGGAAGAGGAGGGCCCTCGGGCAACCTTCCGTCAGCACAAATGCCTAAGTCTACCTCCTCGTGGTATCAACCGGGTAACTTCTAGTTACTGGAAGGCTAACAGACATGGCAAAATTGAAAACAATCGTTCTTGGGCTAAATGTGATCAGCGATTCACTGGTCTGGCTTATGGCAGGTTGTCCTTGTTATCGCATTTACATCACCAATAAGTGGCTCATCAATACAAGGTTCTAAGGGTACAAATACCTTATCTGTGTTAAATAGAAATTGGTAGGAATTTTTACGGAAGTAGATTTCCAAGGCTGACCAGAGTCTTATCAGGTACCACGGGAATCAGTTGACCCCATGCGCTTACCAGTGCATGAATTGATTAATGGTGATTGTGGTTATCCCCAAGCGGGGCAACTGAGATCAAAAGTTTATATACTGGGGTCCATCCTGTACGTGCCCCAGAGTGATCGCTCAAGCGGTCTTATATGAACCTTGGGCTCTCAAGATAGAGGCTCTAGTTTTGGCGAGTCTACCCAGGCGCATGAGCAATAGCTGAAAAGGATAATAGCTGAAAAGGTGTAAGTCTGTTTGGAAGTAGGTGAATAGGGAAACTGGCTACGGCTGGGGACCCTAGGGTCTAACATAAGATTCCGTCAGAGTAGTAGCAAATAATGAAAAGGTCGGCATTGAAATGTTGAAGCTTGTGCGTGACTGAGTAATAACTGGCGGTGAGAAGATTATAAAGCGTTGATGAAAGTGGAGAAATTGATTTGTCTAAATGAAAAGAGATCCTTCAAATAGAGCTGGGAGTTGCACTTGTTGGGTGCGACATGATAATCATAATCTTTCTTGCTTAAGGTTGGGTGCTGTTTCACAAGCGTGTGGAGGTGTGTCTTGTCGGCGTGGATCTATTTTGATTATGAAGAAGCGAGATCAAAACTAAAGATGCAAGTCGGGTTTAGATAGTCCAACTCCTCACCAAGGGGTCTGTTATGGCTACACAGATTCATGGCAGAGAATCTGTACCTGGGTGGGCCATTCTAGGGGCGCTGGGGGACACATTGCTTCCATCAGGTGTTGAGATCTCCGTAAATTATTGACAGTATAGCAGGTGTCACGTAAAAACCTTAACGGCTGTCACAGTTAATACCGATAAATTTAAATCAAACGTCCATAAATACGGCTTACTCTCTCCTTCTTCTCCTAACCTATTTTACTGATACAAAAACAATGCAATGCACGTACAGGGGTAATTCTCTGAGTGCTAGTTGGTATCTAAAAAAAATGACATATAAAAAAAAGAAATATTAAAAAGTTCAATTAAATAATTACAAAATGATTTATAGGACAATACTTGACAATTACCCAAAAATACTTGATAACTTAATTTGCTTTATTTCAAAAAAAAAAAGCTTGAATGGCTTATAGCCTGCCATTTTCAAGTCTAAAAAATATTCGAGGCATGTGCTTTAAGAGCACAAACAGGAAATTTATTGAGAATGGCAACCGATTTCATTAAAAATCTTTAAAATTGATTTGTGTTTCTTTTTTCATATTTACCTAATGGTAACTATATACTAAACTAAAAATATTTAAAAGCAAACTTATACCTATTGGAAAAATTAATCAAACATTTTTCATACAATTTGGAAATATATTAAGTAATTCTCAATATGTTAATAGAGATATGGGACCTAAATTTAAATTTCATAAATTTTTTAAAAATTTTTTGAGTCTCTTGATAATTTGGTGTAAGCAGCCAATAGATTGCAAACAGGCAAGTTGAAATAAGCAACCAACCGAAATATTATTAAAATATTAAAAGAATTTTTTCCTTGTTTACTTTGAAAATGAACTACATTGCCAAATTTGCATTTTATTGCTGTTTTACACAAAGAATGCAATCTCTGCCAAGAAGTAAATGTTGTTTACATACATATATAAATTTTTTTTATTTAAATTTGTTTATTGCAGTGGGGTTTTCTACTACAAAACAGCATAAAAACTCCTTAAACTTGTTCTTAAAACACACAAATACACACATACATAAGTATACATACAACTCTAAGCAAACACAGCTTTTTCTATCAATTCGCTAAGAAAAATATATTTCAACAGTTTTTCTGCTCTTCCTGCAGTGCACAATAGCCTAAAATAACAATGATGTCCTCTTCAGCTATCTACTACTACATAAAATTTGGTTTTATTTACGTTTGTATGTTGATATTTTACTGCATGCAACAACATTAAATGTGTCAATGTGCAAACATTTACTACAAGACTTTTGACAAAAAACAAACAACAACAAAAACACACACACGTACCATTTAAACAAACATTTATTTGTATTTGTATATTTTTGTTGGCAACTTGCTAAACTACAACAATAAAATGGCAATAACAAATAGTAGAAAAACCCGAAAATCCATGTTGTTAAAAAAAAATCAAATCAAAGCTGAGCGTCAAAAAACAAATCTCAACAATAAGTTTTATGGTCAACTAAAGGTTGTAGTTTTAAAACAAACAAAGATGTTTTTGTGATTTTTTAAAGCAATGAACACAAGTATGAACATTTTTTTTTGTGTATGATGTTAAGGTTTAGTTTTATGCTTTTTTGTTATCTAAACAAAAAGTTTCTTATGATAAAATTATGTTAAAGTACATTTTATTTGGGGAAATTTAAAATATGTTTATGCAATTGACAAAACAACACTAATGTTTAATTGATCAGACCCATTTGGTTTGTAAAAGGCCAAAAGGTACATCTTTTACTTTTTATTACGGCTTTTCATTATACCCACACCACATATGTGGTTGGGGTATTACGCGTTTGTGCAGATGTTTGTAACGCCCAAAAGTAAGGGTATGATGCCAATCTTTATGCCTACCAATCAACTAATAACATGTCGTCTGGCTGGGTGCCCATGTATCTTTGTTACCATACTACAGGTCGTAATTTAAAGAAACCTGTTGTTTTTAGTAATGACTAGTTCTTTTTTAACATCCATACAAATGTGTTTCCCGAATTAGCATTTTGAGCTATAACTTAATGTCTTCAACTAGTATATCAAGCAATAACATGATCGGATAATTTTTTGATAAAACCCAAATATCCTCCCGGATTTTGAATTTTAGGCATTAAATAGCTCAAATATTACCTCACCTCAAAATTTTGCACGCATATTAATAGTCATGCCACTAACTGAGTTCAAATACGATCGATCTATTTATTAATATATACAAATACAGTGTAGTATATAATATAATTGAGCTTGGCCGAATATAGCTTTCTTACTTGTTTTTTTTTAATATAAATCTTCAAATATGAAAATAATGGCAACGAAAATGAAAATACCGAGTATTATTTTTTAAAGTTGCTAGTCTAGAAAAATTTAATTAAGAACTTTTGCTAAAATTGAAGATTTTGTTTAAGATTGTATAAAGGTCACGCATTCAGCAATTTGTTTTAGCTAACATTTAAAACTGTCTTACGAAGTAGCTTGCAAGTAATTTGTGAAATGGGAAAATTATCATAATTATTTAATTGTATCGAAAATGCTATATTCTGTGATAATATCCAACAAAATTTTTAACTTATAACAATCATACTTCCTTAGCGAAAATTTTAAATCGAAATAGTTTTAAAAATATTGCGCTTTAAAAATTATATTATATTAGCTCGATCGATTTTCATGGGTGCTTTTACTCCTTCAAATTCTAACCAACAAATTTTTCTGTCAAAACATGCAAATCAGAGTAAAAATATTGCGCATTAAGACCTAGTCAAATTATTCCGTTTGTATATGGGCCACCTCTTTCTCTTACATTTAATTATGTAACAAATATTTCAGCCAAAACATAGAAATTAAACTAGCTATACCCTACGCCAGGTGCAAAGTCGATTAGTGTTTTCGAAAATTTTATGAAATGTATGCAATTGTAAAAGGAGAGAAGTATTCTTTTGCTCCGCTCCAAAATTTTATTTGAAATAAACTTGCCGTTTTCAAAGTCTCTAGGCAAAATTTTGTATTAGCAGTGGCCATATTTACTAAGATACAAAGTAATATTTATATGAATGGATTTTTTTAAATGGCAATCTCAGGTTTTTGTTTATATTTCGGTGCGTACTTGACAAATCTTGTGAATTAAAAAAACAGTTTAGAAATATTTTAAAAGTATAATACCAAAACGCGGTCCGTACAATTTAACTGGCAAAGATACAAATATAAAGACATGGCTTAGTCGACTTCTTTTTTCATATAAGTCCTTAACATACATGCAAGTGTATACGGGGACGAAAGAAAATTTTTTTAATTACAAACTAAATGACAAATGACAATACGTATAAGAAATTAACTGTCCGGCATACGTACTAGAAGACGGAACGAACCGAAAAAATGTAAAAGAAAACATGTTTAGTTTGCTTCGATCTAACGTGATTATGAAACATAGGAAAACCAAATAGTCTTCTTTTCTCTTATAAAGTAATATATATTCTATTAAACGAAATATTCTAAAGCCCAATTTTTTCAGCATGATTTTAAAGATCTCATTTTAAAACAAAAATATCCAACCATCTATTTCGCTATTGATGCAGATTATCTTTCTTTCACTTCTTTTATCTGCCTTAATCCAATTTATAAATCATCATCATCTAAGGATGAATCTTGATATATATCTAGTAATATGGCTAAGTTCTTATAAACCAAATAGAGTTCTTTATAGTGACGATCGAACTTATGATAGAACATTTAAGAAAGTGTGCAAATAAGTAGGCTGAGCTCTATAGCAACCTGAACAAAAATTACGGCATTTTTGTTCAATTAAGGTCAGTATTAGAAACTAGGGTACATTTTATTACTTTCAACAGACCATGCAACAAAAAAAGCTTTTAGAAACAAAATGCAGACAATAAAAATTTGATTCTACTAGCAAAGGGTAGTAAAACCCTACGCTCAGTTTGACGAGATCAGTAACCGTTCTTGTATATGCTTCAAAATTTTTGAAAAATTAGTGGCTCACCAAAAAGTGTTATCATCAGTTTTTGACTCAGATTTGGCTTTAATTCCAAACTATATTTTGCAATATTGTATTGTACTCCGTTAAATCAAAATATTTACAATTCATTTAAACAAATTATTGTTTTTTATTTTAAAATTGTCGCAAAACATGTTTCTCTTATTTTAAATAACTTGCAATGAATCCAAAATTTCTACTAACAATATCGAAAAAAATTAGTTAATGCTTTAAATGCCTATAGCCAATGACTCATAAATTCTGGAAAAATGACTTTTTAATAAGACTTTACTTAGCTGCTGTCAAACAAAGCTTTTTGTAAAATTTATCAATTTGGAAGTAAAGGTTTGGTTTTACAGGCAATGGTGGTAAGTCCTTGTACTCACTTTAGGGAGGCTTTCTCTTTTTATGGATATCAAAATCTTGAAAAATAAATGGACCCAGCATATTATTGTGTCATTGGTTTTTAATTCTTATTTTAAAGCTTATTCAGATGTTATTACAACGTCTGACAATGTTCAGCAATATTGTACCTAAGACTCCATTTACCAAAAAGTTTTAACAATTTATGAAAAAAAAATTTACTGGACTTTTTTACCGTTTCGTAGCTAAGGTACTTAGATGCCATTCAAGCAGCCCAGATACGAAATCCAGCAGTGGCAAGGAAAAATCAATTTTTTAGCTATTCAATTTGTTTGCAGCTAGCATTTTTTTAATTATTTTATTAACCAAAATCTTAATTAATAAAAGTTGCAACATTTAACTTCTTATAATTTAATTAATTGATACAATCATTTGGATGAAAAAAAAGTTTAAATATTTTTTGCTTATTTTAAATCATTTTGGTAATTGAAACTGTTTTATATGTGTATGTTCTTTTGTTTGATTTACGCAAGTAACAAATAGAAAATAATTGCGTTACGTTGTGACAGGACACATGTGGAAAATGACTATATATGTGACCAATGCCCTTTCACCTGTTTCCTTGTATTAGTTTAAATAAAAAAGTGTTTTGTTTGATATAATATTTTTATAGAAAGCTTGTTTTGTATAAGAATATGTAACCTGATATTTATTTTTTGTTTTAAATATTATAGCCGATTTACATTAAACCGCGTTTAATGATGAATTTTATTTAATAACTTTGTAGTAAGGTATTATAATAAATTTTGGCTAAAAATTTTCATTCATATTCATTAAACTATCATATCTGATGCAATCTTGACTTAACTACTATCATTACTTGCACCAATATGCTCTTAAAAACTAATTTTCCTGGTTATATAGGAATAAAAGTTCAAATTCTGAATAATTTTTTATATTACAGCATAAAATAAATTAAATAGCTAAAACAGCTCACGTCACATTTAACCAAATTACTTAAAGTTTGTTGAGAGCCAAACACATGAAAGAAGGAGGATAAGCTTGCATGTGTATGTAAAAAAAATAAATTTTGTGACAAAAAAAGAAAAAATAATTTTAATAATGATGTAATGCATGAAAAATTATTTGAGATGTTTTTCTCCAAAAACGTATTACTTAAATCATAATTCTGGCAACATATTGCTATCACTATTAGGCTAATAGCACATATATAATAATATTAAAACTTGACGAAGAAAACAGTCAGAGAAAAGAATGGTTTAAATGATTCCCTTATTATTGTTTGCATGAATTTTTAAAGTGTAGCGATTGAAATACTTTTTAGTGCAATTTCGAAACATATCACTAACCAACTTGTGATTTAAATATGTTCCTTTAAACAAACAACTAGAAGGTCATTTACAATATCATTTAATTTAATTATCGTAAAAATTTTTAAATAGTAAACTTAACAAAAATTACTACCAAGCTGCCCACTATTTGTAAAAAAAACTTAATTAACTAAATTTAACTAAGGAATGCCAAAAAATCATATCACAATGCTTTGTTTTATTAAAAAAAACCCTTAAAACTTGCTTGAATGCAACTTATAAAATTATCGATTTCCTAATTTTTATTATTGACTTCTAAGTCTTGAGAAAAATATTTCTAAAAGGCTTAAAAATACTTTTACTCTCAAAGTCACTGTGTTTAAAATGCACAATAATTTTTAAAAATTTTGCTTTATTTCACCTCTCTCCATAATCTTATTTTTTTTTCAAATTACATCATTTATGATGATACTGATGATGATGGTATCAAATCAAATTGTTCGGAAGCTGTAAAAAATGCCATCATAAAAGAGAGACTTTTGCAGTCAGAGCAAGTGCTTGTGTATGAGTTGAAAACTATTTGTAACATTAAAACCGCCAATTTCAAACCAACAAACTGCTGCAAACAATTGAAGCATAAACATAAGTACTTGCACTTCATCACACACTATCGCTTGTACACACACACACACACACATCTAGCGCATACATGCGTATATACAATATTCTCTATGCAGGCATGGCTCTATACAAGCACTCAAACTCACAAAAGTTTTATTACCACACATTGTGGCACGAATTTTTAAGGTATTCTAGAAGGTAAGTAAAATGTTGACGTCACTAGTAAAGTGCATTGAAATGTAAAAAAATAACAATTGAAATAATAACAACAAAACTTTTAAATTGTCGTTCAAAAAGATTTAGATTTTTTTCAACAACTTGTCAGGATACCCTACTTTCTATTGTATGCGCTTAAATGAACTGCAGAAGATTCATGTCTACTACAAAATTATCTGAAGCTTTTATTTATTAAAAATGTAGCTCTTGTAGTATTGAAAACTTTGAATTTTTTAAGCTGCACAGATGTTTTTTAATAAAACAAACAAATTTAATACGAAAGAATTGAAAAAGATTAAAGAATCTAATACATACACCGAGATGAGTGAACTACCGGTTGTTGTTAGATGTCCTATAGAAATACATTTCCAACTTGTAGATGTCGTAGAGGCTATCGAAAAATATATGCTTAAAAAAATCCTGGCTTTAACAAAATTAGCCACAAAATGCTTCTAGAGCTACCTTGCACAGCAAAAAGAATATTTTGTTTTAATGTAAGGCCATAGTACGATTAGAAGATTTCCCGCCAGTATGGAATGTTGCTTTAGTAATGATGATTCCTAAGCCTAAAAAGGATCATTCGAAGGTGAAGTTTTATAGGCCTTAATAGAAGAATAAAAACTAAAATTAATAAAAGCATCGCTTAGTTACTTGTGGAATCTATTATAATATTAACTAAATCTTTAACTCTTTTATCAAGACAGTGAAATACAGAGTTTGTCATCCATAAAAGTATCATTGTGCCAAAATAGAAAAACATAAAAAAACGAACTTAAAAGAATTGCATAAAATTATTTTAAAATTTTCTTTCACAACCAATATTTTGCTTTAAAATTGTAATACAAAGCTTATGTTGAAAATGAAATTTCATGAAATTTGAATGGTAAGTATTTCTTGCCATCAAATTTTAAATAAAAGATAATTGATTGAGACATCTACAATACTATCAGCCAATTCATTATATTAGCAAAATAACGGTCTTAACATTTCATGCAGCTAATTTAGCTTTTTTAACTTAATACTGATTTGCAAAAGTTAGAATGCAGTAATGGAAGTTCATCTAAAACTTTTTTGTGTAAAACATATGAAATAATACATAAAAATACATAAAGAAAAACTATTTTAAAAAAATATGTATTTATCTTTAACCTTTATTTTAATACTTAATTATTTTTTCGTATTGAGATTAACCGTCTTTTATTTCTTTTTGTTTGTATTGTCCAATATTTCGCAATTAAACGCTAAGAAGCTTCTTCAGG
The DNA here is from genome assembly GCA_963583895.1 of Melanophora roralis. NCBI lineage: Eukaryota > Metazoa > Arthropoda > Insecta > Diptera > Rhinophoridae > Melanophora > Melanophora roralis. The sequence goes on along the minus strand of OY757187.1, from coordinate 26,129,187 downwards.
AAAAATATTTTTAGATTAAAAATTTTAATTACAAACAACAAGCGATTGACCTCCAGCTTACAAAAAATTAGAAAATTATCAAAACAAGGACCGGGGATATAAGACTTTAGTTTAAAGACCTAATAGCATAGCAAAAATTAATAAAAATAATTCGTATTAAAAGAATAAATTGTTTTTGAATCCTTAAGCCATTCAAGCAAAGATTTGGAATCAACTAATGAAATAATAACTGACCGATTAAAAACAAACCCAAACGGAAACTCTATAATTTCCAGCGAGCTGAGAAAAGCTTGTAATGTAATCAATATGTAAGAACTTTAAAAGAACCTTAAGGTTAATTAATAAAATTATCAGCCTTTTAATATAACTTTCTTAAGCAGCAAAAAAAGTTGCCCGAATTAATAAATGACCATTTGAAGTCGACTTTTATTTTTAAATGTTTCTATTCCTTGCAAATGTTTTACTTATACTTTTTATTTAGTTTTTATATCCTATTTGCTAAATATGTAATTGTAAAAACAGCTGTATCCTGTTTTAACATAAGAACCTATTTTTTTCCTTTTTTAAATCACACGTTTACGAAAGTTAAATAAAAATAGCTAGAGCAATAAAAAGCTGTTGAAACTTAACTTAAACTAACGGAAATTGTGTCGTGTATCAATGCTGCCATTTAAACTTTTCAATTTCTTTTTCTTGCCATTTTAATACACATACACACACAAAAATTTCATAACGTTTGAGTGTTTTTGGTTTAAAAAGGGAGTATTTTTTAGTGGCATCTATAGGTGGGTTTTTGTAAAATCTTTCATTTATTGCGGTATGTGTAAGTGTATGCGTGTGAATAAATGTTTTGCAAGTGCATATTATAGAAGTATAGAAACTTACGCGTTTTTTTTTTAACTTATAACTTTATGACATATAAGTTGCTTTTGTGTTCAAAGAATGTTAAATCAAACTTCTTGTGTTTCCAAATTGTATTTTTTTGATTGTGATTTGATTTTCCCATGTAGGTAATCGCTTTGCTACAAGTTTAAAATTTTAGGTGTCATAAAGTGTTTTATTAGTGCGTGATTCATAAAGACCCAAAATGTTTGTAACTTATTTAATTCGTATTTTGCCACTTACAAAAAAAAACAGTTGTCGCTGTAAAGACATTGAACTAATTGTTTAACTGTATACCTATGAAAACTTGGAGTTAGGCAATTCTATGTAAATTACCCAAAATGGTAAAGAATCGTCTTTCCCTGTTTTTAAAAAATCAATGAATTGACTTCTAAAGACAACATAAATTATCAATATATAAATAAATTGGTTGATATTTTATTTTAATTATTTTGTCAAGAGTTTTAAATGCTGAATAATCAGTTCTTTTTTCTTTACATTTTAATAAAAGTGTCACACCCGTCCCTTCACATTTTTAAGAGATCTTTTCCTAAGAACAAATAACTTTTCCAGGCACAATGTGTAAAATACGATGAAACACTTTTTAAACCACAGTGTTAATTAAAAAACTTAAGCCCGTTCACAAAAATATTTTATATAATACGATCTTAAGCTAAAAGTTTTCTGAAATTCAAATTTTTAAGGTCACATTCGTTACAATTTTCTAGTTGTCATTTTGAAAATTAATCATATTCTTTTAGTGTCTACTTATTATTAAACGTTTAAACACAAACTATCCCTTTTTTGACCAAACCAAATGCGTTTGCTCAGATGTTTGTAACACCCAAAGCTAGTAGTCTGAAAACAAGACCCACCCGCAAGTACACCAAATGACTCAGAATCACCTTATGAGTCATTTTAAGCATATGCATCCGTCTATCCACCAGTCCATGGGTCCGCAATTTAAAGACATTTTGATAAAAAATTTTACAGATAAATTCTTTGGCTCTGGCACTAAGCCCGTTGTTTTTGTTGATGAGCGGTCAATTTTGTTGACATAGCCCTTATACATATGGGCATTTCCATGTCATCGTACGTGACATTTGTACGCCTACAAAGTGGTGTAGATTTTGCAAAAAGAGTGGTAACTGAAAAATTGTTTCGTCAATATGTTACATTTAGAGGGTACTATAATCTTAAAAAAAAATCATGACTTTGAAAACATTGCCGGCCAAAATATCGGGCGAAAAAGGTGCATATCGTACGTGACAAAAAACGGAAGTGATGTCGAGGTGCATGCACATATATACGAAAATCTGCGAATTGTAAAAGTTTTTTTCCTTTCTTTAAGTTCTTACACCAAGCCAAATATTTTTCCTTGATAATCTATAATTTTTAAATAAAAAAAGATTTTTAGATGATTTTGTTACGAACAAATCTTAATATCGTTCGTGACATACCGTATGTGACAGATTTTTATCTTATAGTATTTGTCTGAAAAAAAATAGGTTTTTTAAATATATGTATACATAACAAATTTAAAAAGAATTGAAAAATGTTTATTCGGTGATAATAGCAATAAAAACAATAAAAGGTTAATTTCATTTCTTACTATACACTATGTACTTGGGCGCTGCCACTTAATTATTAAATTTTAATTTTTTCTCTTACTGAATACGCAGTTCGAGACACATTTATATACTGACTATCATGATAAGTAAACGAATGAAGTTTTCTTATTTTTGGGATGGGCTGGACATTTTGCCATTTTTCATGGAGATGAGGAGAAAACCCTTCAATCTCTTCGGTAGCAACATACAACAAATTAACTCCTTCCACATATTTATAAGCACATTCATAAAATGAGAAAGCATTTGGCAAGATTAATTTATTTGCTTTTACAATTTGCCAGACCTTTGTTTTAACAGTAGCACCTACTCCATCAACTGCACCTTTACCATGGGATGTGGCAAAGAAGTTCCATTCTAAATGTTGGCAGCTAAATTTGTTCGCAAAAGAGGGAATACTTTTTAAAATGAATTTGTTTTTAAATTGAGCGCTACTCCCATCAGAAAATATGTAAATAGACGATATATCTTCATATTGTTCGCTTATTTTAAGCATAATTTTGATAATAAAATAGTAAACATCAAACTGATTGTGTGTTAATTTGTCGTTAATTATTTTTTTTTGTCTTTTTTGGCTGCATCTGCGAACTTTTTTCGATAGATATGCTGTCATTCAGCCTCCTTTTTCCGGTACTTCTTTATTTGTTCTTCGTTTTTCTTTAAGTCCTTCCTCCATTTCTTTGTAGTCTTATAGCTATTTTTACCCATCTTAATAAAATATTTATAATTATAAAGGAATTTGAAAGTATTAAATTGAATTATGTTACTTACAATATCGTATGCTACAAACTTTGAAAGACTATAAAATTTTTATTGCATCAAATTTAAAAAAAAAATCTATCAATATTTGTTTGCGAGATTTATTTTGCTTTGCACTTTTATTTTTAAATACTTGCGACCGGTCGAATTCAAATGATGACGACAAATAACGTTTTTGCATTACGTACGTGACATTAGAATATCATTCAAAGCAAACTATAAAAAATACCGCTATTCGAACTCTAAATTTTTAATTTCATAATGGAACTTGGCCATTGATGTTGTAACATTATTTTTAAAGTATAATTGGAGTATTACAATTACCTTTATTTAGCCACTAGTTAAGAGAAAATAGTTAATTTCAAATTCTGGAAATTGATCAAAGAGATTACCAGTTTAATCTGCTATTTTTGCTCTTCTAAAATTATAATTAGCTATAAATACTTTTACATAATAAAATTTAAGTGTTTTATTGCTCTTTGGTATATTTAAAAAAAAGTTGCGATGACTTTTATTTTTCCAGCCGTGGTTGACATATTCATGGAAATGCCCATATGTCTTTCCAGAATAAGAATTCTGGACTATAATTGACTCGAATATTGCCTTATTTTGACAAAGTTTTGCATATTTGTCTAACTTTATGCCACCAACCAACCGACTTTACCTTAATTACTTGTTTTAAGTTCAAGTTTTTAATTTTGTATGAGATTATAAAAGAAATGTAATTTAAATGTCACATCCGTCACAATGGAAATTCCCAGTTATATATTTATTGAAAAAAATATTTCGAAATAAAAACATTCCTGCCAAAATAACTTTAAAAACACTCAAAAAAAAAACACTTTAAATTATATAAAAAAAAATCTGTATTTTTTTAAAGAAATGCTTAGGAAAGTTTTGGATTTAATAGCCCTACGAAGCAACCTTGGTACTCGGACCTATTATAATTAGTTACGTTCTTACATCTTCTGCTTTAGTAGCATCGAGTTTTTTTTATTTTTTTTTTTATTAATATAAGTTGTAATTTTAATACAAAAAGTCAATTTTTACTTTAGGCTTAATTGGATCGGTTTGAGAAACGTTTGACAATGCCAATGATTTTAGCTTGGTGATGCTGTCAAATTCCTATTTCATGTATTAACTTGTTACAATAAGGCCATAATTTGTTTTGTACACTTTTTTATTTGACGAAAATTCTATAATAAGTGTTGAAATAGGTAAAACTTATTTAAAACCGAAACTGCTTAAGTAATATAAGTTAGAGTATACACTGCAATAATATTAATAATTTTAAAAAAACTTAGTTTAAGCAATATTTTAATTTACAACAAATTACTAAAAACAAATATATTTTTATTAAAAAAACTTTTATTGTTTGATTTTATATTTTTATCATTTAATTAAAAAACTAATTTTGTAAATATTTTAAGCAAAACATATTTTTATTCCACAGCAACTAAGCACTAAAATATCATTAACGAAGTGCAAACAATTTAGTAACCTTAAATCGCCATTACATGGTAACTTTTTATTGTTTGTTTTAAATTTTATTTTTATGTAGACCATAAATTCTATTGAAAAATTCAATTAAGTATATACTTAAATGCAAAAAATTCCAAAATGCGACAACACTTAAAAAACTAATAATAAAACACACATGCAAGTACAAAAGCATTTTAATTGTCCTATACATACACACATACATATTAGATTGCAGTTTACAAACATTAATGCACATCACACGAAATACACGCAAAGTTAAATTCAATTTTGTTACAAAACTTTTTTCTGTTAATTTTTTATTTATTTTTAACAAATAGCTTACAAATTGCAAAAGTATTAAATTCAACGTTTGTAATTAATTATCTGCACACACATTCCCTTTTTAAACTTCCCATACATTTATACCATGTAATCGGATGAAAGCAACGTTTTTGGGAAGTGTAAATACTGTGACTATTCTTTGTCTTTTTTACGTTATTAAAATATAAAAAAAGAGTTATTTTTAAAAAATTTTTACGCTGGATTAAAACAACTTTTAAGTTATTTTGTATTGTTAAAAAATTTTAAAAGAAAACTTGATATAATACTTCGTAAAAGCCTGGACTGAAATGTGTATTGTTTTTTAATTTTATTCCTAAGAAAAACTCTTTGGAATAAATAATCTATACTGTTATAAAAGGGACGTTCAACCAAAACGAGAGATTTAAAATTTGGTCTTCAGGTACTTTTCTTAATGTATATGTAGATTCCACAAGACAAGATTTCAGAAAATTAGGACCATAAGCGGCACACGCTACAGATCACAATTTTAGAGATATTTTCATGAAATTTGGCAAATATATGTCTTTGGCAATGACACTTAGCACATTGCTTTTTGGCATAGCCCTCACTTAGCATTTTGGGCTATAACTGATTCTAATATTACTTTATCTTGACGATACTTTGCATTTTGCACACATACATATTTATCTCTATGCGTCTAACCTACTCTATGAATACGAATATTGTTGATCCATTTTTTATGTAGCCTCCATTAAAATGTGGCGTAAGGAAAAATATGGTCGACCTTGAGCAACAATACTTTTTACTTGTTTAATTTTCATTTGATAATTTTAAAAAAATATGAATAAATTTTGGTAAATTTTTCGAAATTTCGATTTTAAGGGGTAGAAAGACGTTTAAATTTAGTGAAGTTTTTTACGCACTTTTTTTTACTTTGGAATCACCAAAGAAGAAGCAGAGTCAAAAATGCAATTAAAAAGTTACAAAAAAATGTAAATATATTTGTGACAATTTTTAGAATTTTGTCCCCTATAGGGTTAAAATTTATTTCGGTTATTTTAAGCTTCGTTTTTTAACTTCCACATTAAAAAACACTAGAACATATTTGAGATTATATTTATTAGCTCTCTGAAAATATAAATAGGTTTCCATAACCTTTTTGCATATTCTGTGTTTTATTTTGTAAAATTGAATTTTATTTACATAGACAGGAGCCTGAAGTCAACTCATTATTGTTCACCAAGCATTTTTCTTGTTTGGTCCTTTTTTATATTTTTTAAGACTTTGAACCTATTTGTGTGAAACTGAAGACTAGTAACTCAAGTAAAAGTCTACATTCAACTAAGTTGACAAGAGGTAATTTGTATACATTTTTGGTGTTTTTCCTCCTTTTCATACTGTGCATTTAGTTATATTATATTAAGAGGTACTGACCTATTAACAGGTCAAAAGTCAAATAAGTATACAAAAAGTGCTTTTAACACATTTTAAGTTCGTTTGCTCCTTTATTAAAATTATGATCAAGAAGTAAGAAATAAAGTTCTATTGATATATGAGAATATATACAGATCTATATAGGTCGGAGGTCAGCTGAATAGACAAAAACAAATTTTGCACATTTTTAGTATTATTTGTAGATTTTTTTTAGGTTATAAACCTTGATATATGAAATCAAGGACCATTGATATTACGAAATTTAATAAAGTGATACTAAACTAGTAAGTTTTGTTTTTTTGATGAGTTTAAAAATATTTAATTAAGAGCCATTGACTAATACAAAGGACAGAAATGATCGATTAACCGCGATCTGATGGTAATCTCCAAATGGAGCCGCGCGAATAGGGTCGATTTTAATGCCCGTAAAACCCAATGTTGTCTTTTGACACTTAAACGCACAATGGACGATGCTGCCTCGTCTGTATTAATGGATGATGTAAGTATTGAAAAGACAGAGACTCTTGATGTTCTGGGCATTAGAATCCAAAGCGATGTCCACTGGACGGAACACATCCTTCTTGTGTCAAAAGAAGCATCGAAGTGTCTTGGTTTTCTTAAACCGTGTAGAAATTACTTTACACCATCTGATCTTTTCAATATTTATACCACCTATATCCGACCAAAAATGGAATACAACTCTCTACTTGACCGCGCACAGGAACGAGCGAAGATACTCATCGGCGACGTTGTGGTATCTAACCGTCTGGATTCACTCGAACACCGTCGTGATGTGGGGTGTGTTTCGCTGTTCTATCGATACTATAATAGAATGTGCTCTACGGAAATCAGGAAACTTTTTCCCGAGACCCGGAACTTTTTGCGTGATACACGTTTTTCTAGAAGAGCACACCCATACGTAGTCGACTGGCCAGTGAATCGCGCCACTCATTACAGGGAGAATTCCTTCTTCGGTCGCACGGTTCGTATGTGGAATGAACTTCCTAATGATGTCTTTCCTGCCACAGAAATTTAAATCAAATGTCCACAAACACTACTCCCTTAATCCTCCTTCCCATAACCTATTTTCCTGATACCAACACAATGCAATGCATGTGTAGGGGCCATCCCCTGAGTGCTGGTTATTATTAAAAAAAAGCTACCTGGGCAAAGAGGTATTGGCACTTTTTTACATTTTTTCTGCCTAAAAATATATAAAACTCGGGATAAAAAAAATTGGAATAAAGACAATAATCAATAAAAAATATTTTAATTTAAAATTAAAAAATTAAAAATTCTGGTTAAAATTGAATACATTTTACAAAGCAACGCCTTCATTTCTAGTATCCATTATAAAAATTCTTTAATTTAATTAAGCGGACTATTCTGTGATTAGAAAAAACGAGCAAATGTTTGTATACATAACGTTTTAAACATATAAAAAACCCAAAAAATATCAAAAAAACTTCCTAACTAAAACAATAGCTAGAATAACAGCAATGATGCTGATGATATACTCACAAAGTTATATATAACATGAAAAAAACTTTATAGTAGATCATAAATAATACACCCTGCAACACAATTGATTTTGCTTACAAAAGTGTTTCACTCGAAATCGTGGCTCACATCGAATAATGGTATATTATGAACTTACTGCTACAAATATTTGTGCCAATATTTTGTATTTAAAACTACAATAAAAAAAGATATTTTAAGTTAATTTCAACGTTTGTTTTTAATTGTAAAAAACAGAATTGCCATAAAATGTAAAGTTCAAAGGGGCAGCTTTTAAACGTTTAATTTCGGTTTAAAAGTTTAATATTTAGCTATTCCTTGTTTTTAAAACATCTAGTAAGGCTACATTACCAACACTAGCATGCAAATCACATTATTTTATTAAATGTCTTTTCATATAAATAAATCTTTGTTTATATGCGTTTAAATTTGTGGGCACAATTAAACGACAATACATATCTGCATATTAAGAATCTCGTATATTTATGATTATTTTAAGTACTTGGAATTATATTTATTTAGTTTTATAACAGCAAGTAAAAAACTATAAACTAGGATTACAACACTGTAGCTCAATAAATGTTTTTTTTTATTGTAAGTCAGCGTAATCAAAACAAAATGAAGCGGGCCCAAGTTGGGATAACTGTACTCGATTGGCGGTTTAATAGATGCACTGCGTTGCATTAAAATTTTAAAGATGGTTTCCAGGTCCCAACTCTGTTTGGTTGGAGCTCAAAGAAAACTGAAATATTTTTTCAGGGTAGATTTTTTTATAGCTTTAATGTTATAAATAACTTCTTGTTTTTACTTTACTTATTATTTTTCTTTTTTAACTATGTTCACATGTAAAAATTTGTTTATAAATTTTATAAAAAATATTGCTCAAAAACTTCAGTTGGAAAAAAATCTGATTGTAAAAACTATTAATTTGAAGTAATAAAATCTAAATTAAAATATAAAATTGAAATTCACTTTCAAAATAGTTTCTTTTCCAACAATCTTCAAATTAATATTAATTCAAATATGTTTCGCACGCCACCAATTGATGCTGGTAACTCAAAGAGTTCCAGCGAACAGAATGTGGTGAAACATCCTGTTAATAGTTGCGGCCAATGTAACTTGGAAGATACAAATGAAATGGTGCAATGCGACAAATGCGATAAATGGTATCACTTCAAATGCGCAGGTGTAACCGAATCTGTGGAGAACCATGAATGGGTATGCCTTGAATGCACAGTGGAACCAGCAGATGATAAACCATTAACTGTAGTATCTGTAAGTAAGACGAAGGCTATGTCAATATGTTCCACAACTTCCTCCAGACAAAGATTGCTTAATTTGGAGCTTCAACGTCTGGAAGAGGAAAAAGCTTTAGAAGCTCGATTCCTTAATAGGAAATTTGAAATTCTCGCAATGTCAGAGGAACGCGCAACAAGCTTTTGTAATGAACAAATTTCACGTACTAAGGAATGGGTCTCAAATTTAAAAACATATCCGCAATCTGGAAAAAGAAATTCCCCACATAACTCACCTACTCGCTTTGAAAGAGAATGTCAACCACAAAATGGAGCAATTAAAAAAGAATTTTTAGAAGATGTGGTAAAATTGACGAAAAACCAACTATCAGCTCGCAAAGCGCTCTCTGTTGATCTTCCCGTCTTTAGTGGAAAACCTGAAGAGTGGCCGTTATTTATCAGCTCATTTATAGAAAGCACTAAGCTATGTGGGTACTCCGATTCAGAAAATCTTCTACGATTGCAAAAATGCTTGAAAGGAAAAGCATTTGATGCAGTTAGTTGTCATCTTTTAATGCCAAAAAATGTATCAGAAGTGATACGAACGCTAAAAATATTGTTTGGACGGCCAGAAATAATAATTAATACGCTTTTGGAAAAAATTCGTTCAGAACCACCCTTTAAAGCAGACAAACTTGATAGCCTTGTAAGCTACGCAATTTCAGTTCGAAATCTCTGTTCTACTCTTGAAGCTTCTGGACTAGAGTCACATAAAAATAATCCTTTGCTTCTTCAAGAACTTGTGGATAAGTTACCAGCACAAACAAAAATCAATTGGGCCATGTTCATTGCAAATAGAAATGCCGATATACTATTGTTTTCAAAGTGGTTGTTTGACATGGCTGAGGCAGTGTCTAAAGTAAGTCCAACAGTTGTTTATTATAAAACGTACGGTAATGTACATGAACATGAGTATAAAGGAGTTGAAGATAAGATTGAGCAGCCTACAGAAGGTAAACAATTATGTGCTATATGTAACACAAATCATTTGGTAAGTGAATGTGATAAATTTTTTCAAATGAAACTGTCTGATCGCTGGGATAAAGTACGCCAATTTAAACTATGCCGCTTGTGCCTTCAGAAACATGGCTTCTATCGATGTATTGACGCAAGGTGCTCCGTCAATGGTTGTGAAGCTAGACACCACAAATTGCTTCACAAATTTAAAGCAAATCCTATCGTTACAACTCATTCTAGTTTAAACATATGTGACAAGGCATTCTTTAAAATTTTACCCATTACATTGCATAATAAGGGTATTTCAGTTAAAATCTTTGCATTCTTAGACGATGGCTCAAATGTTACTCTTATACAAAAGGATATATGTAATCAGCTTGGCTTAGAAGGTACTACGAATAATCTGTGTCTCAAATGGACGTCAGAAGCTAGTCGTGTAGAAGAAAATTCAATGCAAGTTAACGTTTGTATTTCTGGTTTTAATGAAAATTCAAAGAGGTATGAACTTTTTAATGTCCGAAGTGTTGAAAACCTTTCTTTGCCAGTACAAAGTGTAACCAAACAAGACTTGGAATTCTATCAGCATCTAAGAAATATTCCCTTATCTACATATAGTAATGCTTCACCGAAAATTCTTATTGGCTTAAACAATGGTTACGTATGTAATTCTCTAAAGATCGTTGAAGGTGCTAAAAATCAACCTTGTGCTTCTAAAACAAGGTTGGGGTGGGTTATGCATGGCGGAAGTGATCCGACTCTTGGGAAAACTCTCGGATATCACAAGGTTAAGCTATGTAATTGTGACTGCGAAATAGAAAAATTGCATAAAATAGTAACAGAATATATGTCGTTAGAAAATACTGGACGTAAGTACGAAATAATATCACCAGAAGAAAGTCGTGGAAAACTCTTACTTCAAACTACAACTAAACGTATCGGAGAGAGATTTGAAACCGGTTTGCTTTGGAAGGAAGATGCAAAAGAAGTACCAAGTAGTTATTCAATGGCGCTGAAGAGACTCCAATGTCTGGAGAAAAAATCAAATCCCGAACACATTCCAATTATCACACGACAAATTAATGAGTTAGTGGAAAAAGGCTATGCACGAAAGTTATCCGAAAATGAAGTGAAAAATTCCAAGGGTTTTACTTGGTATCTTCCTATATTTACAGTAACAAATCCGAACAAGCCAGGTAAAGTTCGATTGGTCTGGGATGCAGCAGCAAAAGTCAAGGGAATTTCTTTAAATTCTATGTTACTAAAAGGCCCAGATTTGACGAATCCGTTACTTTCCACATTGTATGGGTTTCGCTTAAAAAAAATTGCCATTTGTGGAGACATTAAAGAAATGTTTCACCAGGTGCAAATTCGCAAAGAAGATCAAAACGCCCAGCGATTTATCTGGCGAAACGGTGAAAATAGACAAATTCCAGATGTCTACGTAATGCAAGTAATGACGTTTGGTGCAGCGTGTTCGCCAAGCTCAGCACAATATGTTAAGAATACAAATGCGCTAGAGTTTAAAGATAAATTTCCGAGAGCAGTAGATTCAATTATTAATCACCATTATGTAGACGACTTGTTAGATTGCTCAGATACCGAAGATGAAGCTATTAGGTTGGCAAAGCAAGTGGCTTTTATTCATAGTAAGGGCGGTTTTTTTATCCGAAACTGGAAATCAAATTCAAAGGTTGTAATGGAGAATCTTGGCGAATTAGAAGAACGAAGCAAAGTTCTAATTGGAGATAAAATGATTGAGATGTCGACAGAAAAAGTATTAGGTATGTGGTGGTCTACAGAAAATGATAACTTTACATATTCATTAAAATTAAATCGAGTAAATAAAGATGTTCTATCTGGATTAAAACGACCCACAAAAACTGACGTATTAAAAACACTTATGTCTATTTTCGATCCTTTTGGATTTTTATCGGCCTACGTAGTTTACTTAAAAATTCTGCTTCAAGAGGTTTGGAGAACTACTGAAGGTTGGACCGATGAGGTAAATGATGATGTTTTCAATAAATGGATAGTATGGATTAAACTCCTACCAAGTATAGAAAGTGTTAAAATTCCTCGATGGCTCTCAACCCACCCTGGGTGTTCAGTGCAGTTACACATATTTGTTGATGCTAGTGAATTAGCATACGCTGCTGTTGCCTATTTTCGTGTATCATCGGGAAATGGCGTTCAAGTTTCCTTAGTAGGTGCTAAAGTAAAAGTGGCTCCGAAGCAACCTGTTTCAATTCCACGCATGGAACTGATGGCAGCAGTACTGGGTGTTCGTTTAGCAAATTCAGTATGTAATATTCCCAGCGTACAATTTGAAAGCCGAACCTTTTGGTCTGATTCTAATACTGTTCTTTGTTGGTTGAAAGTTGATCCTCGGAATTATAAACAATTTGTTATGTATCGTGTTGGAGAAATCCTTGATTGCAGCAAATTATTTGAGTGGAAATATATAGCTACAAAAGATAATGTTGCAGATGATGCGACAAAATGGAAGGAAAACTTCGAATTTGATATGAAAAGTCGCTGGTTTGAAGGTCCACCATTCTTGAAAAATGATGAGTCATAGTGGCCAGTAAATAAAATAAAGGATTCAAGAATTTCTGAGGAGCTTAGACCCCATCTTGTAATGGCACATCGTGAGGTATTTAATGATATCTTAATAGATTTTAGTAGATTTTCATCATGGAAAAAATTGCGTCAATCTGTTGTCAACATTTACATATTCATTAACAAAATAAAGATGAAATTGCAATTGTCCAAAAATCGTGAATACTTATTCCCTAATCTATCTAAACTACATGCAATGGCAGAAACCATCATTTACCAAAAAATGCAGCAGGAGTCTTTTAAGGATGAATATGCTATTTTATCAAATAACATTGAAAGTATTCCAAAATCAAGTGTTTTATACAAATGTTCCCCTTATATTGATAGTGACCAAATAATTCGATTGAACGGAAGAATTGGATTGGCAACAGCTATACCTGAAAACTCAAGGCGACCAATAATTTTGCCGAGAAATCACTATTGCACCCGGTTGTTGATACAATTTTTCCATGAAAAATTTCACCACATTTACCATGATACTTGCCTCAATGAATTGCGTAAGCTTTATTACATTCCAAGATTACGAGTTGAGTTAAAGAAAGTACGTCAAAATTGTCAACAATGTAAGAATTCAAATGCATCACCCGTAGTTCCGGAAATGTCTATTCTACCTAAAGCCCGTTTATCACCATTCGTTCGTCCATTTTCGTACGTCGGTATGGATTACTTTGGACCGTTATTTGTTAAAGTTGCGCGGCATCAAGAGAAGCGTTGGGGAGTACTCTTTACTTGCCTAACTGTAAGAGCAATACACATTGAAGTGGCCCGTGATATGACCACCGACAGTTGCATTATAGCTATTCAAAATTTCGTTGCTCGGCGAGGTACACCTGTTGAGATATATTGCGATAATGGAACAAACTTCAAAGGGGCTAAAACAGAGCTGGAAAACGCTCTCAACAACGTTGATTTTAAAAAAATTGAAATGAAATTTGCAACTTCATCAACAACCTGGCACTTTAACCCACCAGCAGCACCACATATGGGCGGGAGTTGGGAACGACTAGTCCAATCCGTAAAAAAAGTATTGCATCAAATTATGCCGAATTTTGTTTTTAAAGATGATACATTATATAATGGATTACTGGAGTGGGAACGCGTTATTAACTCTAGACCCCTTACTTACGTAGATCTAGAGTCAACAACTGACGAAGCACTGACTCCTAATCATTTCCTCTTAGGATCATCTAATGGTGATAAGCCGATAGGCACTTTTTCGGCAGACGATTCTGTGCTAAGAAAAAATTGGAGAAAAATGCAGTACTTTGCTGATATATTTTGGAAACGATGGATAAATGAATACCTCCCAACATTAACGAAACGTACTAAGTGGTTTGAGAAATGTAGTCCCCTTAAAGTTGGGGATATAGTTATAATAGTTGATTCAAACCTGCCAAGAAACAATTGGCCTAAGGGCATAGTTAAATCGGTATATAAAGCAAGTGATGGTAATGTAAGAATTGCCGATGTTTTTACAAAGGGTGGCATTTTAAAAAGGCCAGTAGCAAAACTAGCTAAACTTGATGTAAGACGATCTCAAGCTTCTCAAAATTGTATTGGTTAAAACTAGGTTTTAACGAGGGGGAGAATGTTATAAATAACTTCTTGTTTTTACTTTACTTATTATTTTTCTTTTTTAACTATGTTCACATGTAAAAATTTGTTTATAAATTTTATAAAAAATATTGCTCAAAAACTTCAGTTGGAAAAAAATCTGATTGTAAAAACTATTAATTTGAAGTAATAAAATCTAAATTAAAATATAAAATTGAAATTCACTTTCAAAATAGTTTCTTTTCCAACATTTAATGTAGTAAAAAAATAGTTTGGAACAGAAAAATTTTATATTAACCAATAAGGAAAGTTAGGGTCGACCATTTTATGCTAAGTACCAACATATGCCAAAAATTTATGCAGATTAAGTTAGCTTGGTTGAGTCGGTCTAACATTTTTTTGGTTAACGCCTATTATTGGAAGCATAAGATAAATTAGGGACTTATGTTACTAAAATTTGGTCTGGTGATTTCTTCTCAAAAATGACTTTTTAAAATGTTTTTTTATCTTAAGAACATTTTTTAAATGTTATTTGTTCGATTTATAGCAATTTTAAGAATAAGGACGTCATATGGGACCATGAGTTATCATAAAAGGATCTTATTTATTATTTGATAGCATAAGATTATAAATGCATGCAAAATGTTGTTGATATAGAGTAATGGCCAAAGCACCTATGGCCCAAAATATTTTTTTAGAGAGAGCAATTGCCTTCAAAACAGCATTTTACTCGGCTAGCATAGATACAAAAACATATTTTTCAAATAAAGTTTCTTTAAGCAATTACGGAAAATAAAATTTTTCTAATAAAAAGAAACTAAATAACTAGCTTTAGCTCATCAAAAATAAAAAAGGATATTTTAAAACCTCAATCTAAAAATAAAAAACAAACAAAACTGTCATCTAAAAAAAATAAGCGTTAATTTTTTTTTCAAACTTAATATAAAACAAGTAAGAGTGCTATATTCGGCTGTGCCGAATCTTATATACCCTTCACATTGGTCTTTAAATATACCCATCCGAGTAATTTTGTACTGCAAATAATATAATAAAAAACCTTCTGCGAGTTTTAAAGCCCATAGAAAAAATAACAAAATTGTAACGTTTGTATGAATAATAGAAATAGATGAAGAAGATTTGAGGTCGAGAGTTTTAAAAGTTTTCGACATTATTCATGTTTAAAGGTTAATAAAACTTATTAAATGTTCTAGTCCCCCTGCTCTTCTCCAACTTTTTCTCCAAAATGTATGAATTATTTGATTACTACTTTTTGTAGAATATTCGAAGTCGATAGCTGTAATAGTTTTCCAGAAGTAGCGTATCGAAAAGTTTCTAAAAGTTGTTAATTTGTATGGGAGCTACCCCTTCTTCACCCCCCATCCGAAATTTTTTTTCTTCAAAGCGTAGCCCTTGATGTCCAATCACTTTTTGTAGAACATTTGTTATAGTTTCCGAGATATAGCATATCGAAAATCTAACCAAAATTGTTAATATGTATGCTATCCCTTATTCTGCCAACACTCAAAAAATTTTTTCTTGAGAGTGTAGCCCTTGATGTCCAATCACTTTTTGTAGAACACTTGGTTTCGATATCTGTTATAGTTTCCGAGTTATAGCGTATCGAAAATTTCATACAAATCATTAATTTGTATGGGAGCTACCCCTTTTTTTGCCCCCACTCAAAAAAATTTTTCTTTATAGCGTAGGCATTCTTGCCCAATTACTTTTTGTAGAACATCTCATTTCGATATCTTTTATAGTTTCCGAGATAAAGCGTATCGAATATTTTATAATAATTGTCGATTTGTATGGGAACTACCCCTTTTTTTACCCCCACTCAAAAAAAATTTTCTTTAAAGTGTAGGTCTTTGCGTACAATTACTTTTGCTAGAACATTTTAAGTCGATAGCTGTTATAGTTTACGAGATATAGCGCATAAAATATTTCACCAAATTTGTGCAATTGTAGGAAAAATACCCCTTCCCCTGGTCCTATCTGAAAAAACTTTTTCCATTATTTAGGTCCTTTCTATAGGAGTATTCATGCCAAGTTTTGTGGCAAGAGTGACTATACTTACTGAGATATATAGGGATATATGCACGGATTTTGGTTTTCGCTTATATCTCGGTTAATAGTGAACCGATTTTGCTGATTTTAAATAGTGATTGTCTCCAGGATATTTCTAATCGTTTGACATCATTAACTGGTCTGTATCTTTTTATTTGACTCCGGAAACTTGATTTCAACAGACGGACAGACGGACATCGCTAAATCGGCTTCCCTATCTATAGGGATCCAGAATATATATACTTTATGGGGTCGCAAATGAATAATAAAGAACTTACAAACGGAATGACAAAGTGATATACATATACCCTATCACTATGTGAAGGGTATAAAAAGAATAATATTTTAAATAAAATTAATAATAGCTCACTTACATATTGGGTCTTAAAACAAAAACATCAAATAATTTAAAATTTCAAACTGTACCACCGACTATAGAAAAAAAACCTTACTTAAAACTTTAATCCTTTAAGAAACCTTCTCAATTAACCCCCTAACAACACAAATATTTGTTTGAATTTTTTTCTGAACTTTTTAAAATTTTTAACTAACAACTGAATATTTTGATTTCTTACTAGGCCTTATGTACATGACTACAATTTCTTCCCCTTTTTTTCTAAATTATAAACTAAACACTCCCCTAGAAATCATAATTTATATTCAAAGTCAATATTCACACTAATAAACAGTCAAATTCACTTTAATGAAAACAAAACTTTGTTTTTTATTATAATTTTCTACAAAATACCCAAACAACGAACCAATTTGATTATTATACTTAAATGAAAGTTATTGACATGAGTGCACCTACACCGGAAATATCTGACATAAGAGATGCTGTACATAGTTTCCCAAATCGTTCTTTTTTTTTTAAGTTTATAAAAAAAAATGAAAACTTAAGTGCGTACGTGACCTGCTTTGTATGAGTGTGTGCGTATATATAATGATGGCCTATTTAACCCGAAATAGGTGTCATAATAGTAAAACGAAAAAGATGCTTCAAAAAATAAATTATTATCAAATCGTGATTGGCATAAATTTGTGTTTTTCCCTATATAACAAACAATGTGGGGAAACACGAGCACTTGAGAACTGTGCGAAGTTGAAAAGGTGTGCGTTTATAGAGAATTAAAATAAATATTCTTTTGTGGAGGTGTGAAAATAACCTAATTTAAACGTCATAAAATGGTTGTTAAGGAAAAAATTATTTTTAATAAAATATGTGATTTAAATGTATTTAAATAAGACATTGAATTAATGACAAAAACTTATATAAGAAAATGAGGTAGAAAAATGCGTGTTAAAGTGATGTTAAAATTTGTAGCCAAGATATTTTAGTATTATTCAGTATTAATTTATTTTAAATAAAAGCAATTATTCAAATACGTATACAGCATGTATGGTGACAAATTTATATTTTTAAAAAAGATTATTTTAAAAAGTAATAAACGGCGCGGGCGGAGGGTGGCGCCGTCGAAATCTTCGATTGTGTGGGTTTTTCAGTCACGATATCGCAGTGGTCGAGTTAGCATCGCGCGTTCGCTATGGAGACATTTTTTAAGAGTAATGATTCCTACGTAATTACTCGCTGACAATTTTGTTCAAAGTATTCGGCGAATAAGTGATCGACCGAATGTTAATTTAATTCGTTTGTACCACGGCCAGGACCCAGTCATCATTCAAGGACTCCTAAGAACATCAAACTGGTTGTAAGCACTTTAGTCAAAATTTTGCGAATTTTAATGCGGAAAAGAGCAGCCCAGCTGCGACTTACAAGAGCGATTATTTATGAAATTTCGTATAAAGGATATGTCTTTCCATCCTTTTAAAATTCAAATCGTTTAAGAATTGAAAGAATGTTACTTTGATTTACGCAAAAACTGTTTTTAAATGCAAAAAAAATCGACTTTTGGGTCTAAATTGGTGTTGATCACAGATTTTTGCCCTTTTCCCTCTAGCTCTTCTAGTTTCCGAAAAAGCATTTAAAGCTTTTTTTATGAAAATACTCAAAAAATGTGTTTTTCTCGGAAACTAGAAGATCTAGAGGGAAAAGGGCAAAAATCTGTGATCACTACCAATTTTGACCCAAAAGTCGATTTTTTGATTATTTTCATATTAAAAAACTTTGATTGCGTTTTGATCAAAAACTGGAAGAGCTAGAGGAAAAAGGACAAAATACTGTAATCAGTTTGAGGAAAACAAATACTGCTCCGCGCTCTTTATAGATGTTTCACAAGCCTTTGATAAAGTTTGGCATGGAGTCCTGTTAAGCAAGTTAAAGCTGAACTTACCAGTGAATATCTTTAACCTTTTGAAAAGTACATGACTGGGCGACAAATTATGGTAAAAAAATTTAACTGCTTAAGCTGTCCTAAGCCAATAGGGGCAGGGGTATCTCAAGGGAGTATATTATGTCCAATTCTTTATTTGTTTTACAAAGCAAATATTCCCACAAAAAAGCTTACTCACACGTCAACATAAGCTGATGATACCGCTTTTCTCAGTAATCATTAAGAGGCCTCAAAATAACTTCAACATCACGTATACGATGTAGAGAAATGGGCAAAGTTATCGGGTATTAAAATAAATGAACAAAAATGCACCCAAGTTACCTTTACTTTATGTAAGGAAACGTGCCCTCCAATTCTCATTAACAACCATACGGTGCCTCAACGGATTGAGACGAAATATCTTGGCATTAACCTAGATCGCCGCCTCACTTGGAAGTCAAATATAGGTGCCAAGTTGACACAGATGAAACTTAAAGCGACCCAAATCCACTGGCTAATTGGTAGAAACTCTGTGTAACGTCTTGATTGTAAACTTTAACTCTACAACTCAATTTTGGAACCAATTTGGTGCTACGGGATACAATTATGGGGCACCGCTTCCGCCTCCAACACTAAAAAAATTCAACGCCGTCAAACAAAATCCTAAAATGGTGCGCCTTGGTACATTAAAAACAGAAACATCCACAAAGATCTACAAGTTAAATTCGAAATCCTTAATTATGTTGACAAGTATTTAAACAAGCTGGAAACACATCCAAATCCGCTCGGTCGAAATATTTTGCAACATAGTGGACAAACTCGTCTGAAAAGAAGGGATACTAATGCACTTAGATGAAACTACTGAATTTATTAATTTTATTATGAGAACTTAAATTTTAGTCTGGCACTGGCTCGTCTAATATAAATTAAATAGTTTTAAGATTTGAATACTTATTGTAAGTTCGCCAAAGGCGAAGATTCAGTAATAAAAATATGAAAAAAAACCAAAAAAACTGCCAATTTTGACCCAAGCTTCGATTTTTTTTAGTATTTTTATATAAAAAAACTTTAAATGCGTTTATCTTGGAAACTAGAAGAGCTAGAGGGAAAAGAACCAAAATCTGTGATCACCACCAATTCTGACCAGCGTTGCCAGGGTGACTAGCAAAAAGTTAAACTTTTTCATACAAAGTAACATAAAGGAAAAGGCTAAGTTAAAAACTATGTTTTCGAACAACAAATTTTAATTAAATTCATTGAATTAAATAATACTGGCTTAGTTGCACACTTAACTCTGAACAATGTTGGTTAAGTCAAATGTGCTGATTGATTTACATTAAATTTAACAAATGTCACCAAACGCCAACGCCTTTTTGCATAGTAACAAGCGTTACTATCAGTTTGTCATTTCGTTTATATTTTTTTTAATATTCATTTGCGATCCCTCAAAGCATATATATTCTGGATTCTTAAAGATAGGGAAGTCGTTGCAATTGTTCAAATATTGTGAGTTTTCTGTTTAAAATTCTATGGTAGCTATGTATTTTAAGCCCATTACGAAAATTTGAATATTTACAGTTTGAAAACCACTTGCCTAGATCAGGTGACTGGGTAAACAAAAAGACCCTTGTAAAGGATATATAAGATTCGGCACAGCCGAATATAGCGCTCCTACTTTTTTTTTTGCAATTCTCACTCCAATTGTAATAGTGAATATATTTTTGTTTTAACATGGCATTGTTGTGCAGTGGTTGGACCGCTCGCACAATAAAGAAGCAACCAAGGTTTAAACCCCATCTGAGCCCAAAAAAAAAATTTTCTTTTTAACCTGCTGTGCAACTGGAGTGTTTGAGCTAGATTTGATTTTGGTCATTTCAGTAATCAGAAATGTATGAAAGCTTAACTTCCGTTTTTTCAGTTTTATAATTTAAACATTTTGTAGCTTGATTTAATAATTTTGAGAATTAAAACCATTTTTGCAGTTTATTAGTGAACTGAGCTTCTCTCTAGCAAATATAACTGTTATATTAAGTTGGTTTAATGAGCAACTCTATATCGTTCAATAGGTTCGCTCAACAAAATTTTGACATTTTGTAATAGATTCCTTGAATACCAGTTATATATTAAAAGTTAACTCAAGCTTTAATTTACGTATTCTCAGCTCAAAAAAAAAGCTACACAATGTAATCTTTGTTTAAGCCGTATCAAAAATACGGTGCGATTTATCTAGTACGAATTTCTTACTTTTAGCCACATTTAACCCAAAAAAGATTGCTTTAATTCGAACCCTTACTTTATGTACTCTTAAAAATATTTAAGCTTAAAAGGAATTAATCCAAAAATTTATTTTACTTTTTCAAATTACGGAACTTTATTTTTATTTTCATTTTATACATATTAAATATTTATAATTAAATTTTTTTGTATAAGCCGTAGCTTGGATTTTAATCCGGTACTTTCTGAACTGCAACACCATCAAGAAAGCATCTAGGATATGGAGAAACTTTGTTTTTAAATGTAGAAACATGTATAAAAACAAGAAGTTTTTTCTGCTGATTTTTTTTAAATAGTCCAAATGGACTTAATTTAAGAAAAAAATTCTTGATTTTAGGATTTGTTTTTTTTTTTTTTTGGTATAAATGCTTCCTTGTATGCATTACTGTACGTCTTGACACGGCAAATTCATGTCTAGACAAACGTCAGACTAAGTATAAAAATTAAAGATTTTTTTAATTTACATTTTAACATTTGTCGTGGCAGGAATTTGTCTCGTCAAGACATACAATAATAAAGCTATAAAATTAGGTCAGGATCTTATTACTAGCAATCATATCGACATTTTTTGTAAAAAAAACTACCAAATGAAAATTTTTGCAGTAGATTAAAACAAATTAAAAATAAATCTGTTTGTATTGTAATGGCACTATTTTTATTAAGTGACCTTTTTCTTTATATTTTTTCTTATTTCAATTGCCATTCGCTTCACTCAACATCAGCTTAAACTTGTAAAGAACATTTTTCTTTTAAATAAAAATTTGCTTGACAAAATTTACTGGTTTTGTATATAAATTGTCGGTTACTTCCTTCTGTTTCTTCATTTTCAATAAAATAAAATACATTAACAAAAAGGAGGAAAAGGCAAAAGCAAAATGCTGCCGGATACAAATTACAAGTTATATGAGCGTTTCATATGAATTTCCTTTTTCTCTTTTTTATTGTTACACATTTTATTAGACACCCATAAACTTATGTATTATGTTAAAGGTTATTTTGTCATCTTTTTATGACTTTAACTACCACTTAGTAGGATCGTAAATAGGTAGATTATCGTTAATAATACTATAATGTTATGATAAGATAATACGTCTCAAATTAGGGACATATTTAAGTAGTTGTTATTTTAACCAATATTAAGGAAATCACATATTTTTATGGAAATCCATGAGGGATTTAAATTGGTTTTTATTGGTGACCAAAGCAACATATAAAAAAAAGTTGGAAAAGAAAAAGGAACAAACTAAGGGTAAGCAAATTTACATAAATATTTATGAAATTTTTAATAATTGGATTTGGTAAGTATATGGAAAATTTAGCTTTAGTGTTGTAAAATAATTCATATTTTATTTACTTATATATGTACCTGATGCATGTCAAATGTTTTTTAACAAAATCCGGTTAATTTAAATTCAGATTTAACATATAAGCATAATGTAGTTGATAAGTTATTGTATTGCCATTATGGCAAGTTACGTAAATAAGCAGCGTGCAAATGCTCTGCTCATTGAACGGCAGACTTAGTGGCTTTTTATAGGAAACCTCGAAATTTTGGTATCCAAATGCGCCCTTTTCTTAACACACATTGCTATGCAGTTAAAAATTTCAACCTCTTCCATTTTTAAAACCCGTAAACTTTTATAGTGCTCCCTGTAAAAATTGCATCAATATTACCTTAAGCAATAATTTAGGAGCAAAATACAATTTCAAAACCTTTGGCTTAACTCTAAGAAAGAACTAAAAAAACAAATGCAGAGCAAACTGGGCTTAGAAAATCAGCCATGGGGTTAACTGCATGAGTTAGATAAGATGCAGAATGTGGAAGCAAACTAGCTTGCAAAAAGAGACCCACCCCGCTACAAATTTCTGTTGTCTAGAATCTAGAGAAACACTAAGTGATAGATTAATACGGTAAAGGTTCCCATGCAGTTAGGAAAATGGGTGGAAATAATCACGTGTGGACAGCCTCATGTGGTGCTTTAGAGTCACTTAAAAGGAAAAAAAAAAGAAAAAGGATTTTGAATGGTTGAAGAAGTTTCATTTATAGGATTTTATTCAGGGGTTTCCTTAGACTGATGTTGGTCACAAATAAGTTTTAGATCTTAATAAAACAGTTTTTTAATTTTTAGGGTTTTTGCTCGACGTTTCGTTGGCTTTTTCCAACTTCTTCAGGAGAGGGATCTTTATTGAAGTTATCTATTAAATAAGTTATAGTTTCATTTGGTTGAATGTTTTAATTGGATTGTACACGGTAACCCCAAATACTGCATTTGGAAGAGCTTGAGATGGCAACACATATTATGTACAAGTATCTAGTCTGGGCTTGTATTATACTAAGGATCACAGAAAAGCAGTCAAAGTCTTACAATCATGCATATCAGCCGGAAATCTTTGAACTAGGAAGAGAACCCAAAAACTACTCGGTCTTCTGTTCTTAAAATAAAGGCAGTTGAACTAAAACTTTAAGAAATTTTAATTTTCTTCGTAAAACGCTACCATCAAGTTTTAAAAAGAATCTAATTTTTTAAAATTTAACCGATTAGGAAAAAATTTAGTAAGGATGCTTTAATAAACAAATTAATATCTACGGAAGACATGGGGCAGGAATATCATAATTTTAATCTGCAGTTGCGCCGCCATCAGGTTAATTACTAAAGTATTCTCTCTATCCCAAATAGTCCGCGAATACATCTTGACATCACTCTGGCGTGAATGAAAGGACACGAGACCAATCCGATATACTTGCTAAAAATTGGTGCAGAATTATATGATGGGGCAATCGACCATTTCTGTGGCATTCCCTTCTCTTCCTGTAAGCTCGGCGTGGATAAATACGGTAACAGAACTACTAGCCCCAGATGCATCTACGAACGTAGATGAAAAACTATTAGGATGAACTGGCCGAAGATAGTTCCGAGACATTCCAAGTCTCTTCTTGATGTGGATACATGAAAGATAAGGAACACCCTTACCGCATTTACCGGCCACTGTCGATTTGATACCCATGCCAGTAGATTAAGACTGCGTTTTTAAATATTTCTATAGAACCTAGTAGAGGAGACTGAGAGTATACAGCACATCTTATGATACTGTCCGGGACTGAATAATGTTCGGGTCAGGTACTTTGCTATTTAAATTTTTCTAATCTTAGCCCATTTAATTAAATGTCTTTTTTCTGCTCCTATGTCTCTCTTCCCCAGGTATCACAAAAGAACAGAAAAAATAGACCCAAATTGGCTGCGCCTCATTTGTTTTTAAATTTTTGTACAACCTAGCCTAACCCAATCTAATAAACAAATTAGAAAGCGACGACGAGGTGCTTAGTCTTGAAAAAAAAGGAAGTCCATTGCTAAAGTCTGTATATTTTATAATAAAACAAAAACAAAAGACTTTTGAAAAAAGTAACTCTTTGCAAAACAGAAGGAAAAAATTGGTTTCTGCATAAATCTCTATTAGCTAAAAAATAAGTTCAAAATATCTAACACGAGACATGTTTTATATAGAAAAAGAAAATATCTGCCATAAATTAGATAACTTTTTCGTTGATTTTAGTACATAAATTAATTGTTCTTAAAGTTTAATTCTATCGACGCATCATAGGTCATAGAAGTACTTCGCTCATATTCATAAAATTACAGTAGATTTACTTATGGCTAATTTGACAATTATTCCATAGACATCTGCCATATAAGCCCTTAAATGGCCAACTTTTATTTTTATGAATATAAGCGTGAATATTTTAAGCGGATGCTTGCACCACTTCCATATATTCCTGTGATAACTTGATTGAAGTATGCATTCGCAAATTTTTAATTAGGGAAACCACTCATGCCAATATCTATTTATTGGTTAATTTTTTACATACCAGCAACACAAATGTTCTCTCAAGGTAAGCATTATTAGCTGTTACTGCCTCAAATTTAACTGTATGCTTAAACATATACACAAGATTTACTGTTGCCAAATTTGGAAATTTCACCGTTAACTTAGGGGTATTTTTATACCCTTCACATAGTGATAGGGTATATATCACTTTGTCATTCCGTTTGTAATTTCTTTATTATTCATTTGCGATCCCATAAAGCATATATATTCTGGATCCTTATAGATAGGGAAGCCGATTTAGCGATGTCCGTCTGTCCGTCTGTTGAAATCAAGTTTCCGGAGTCAAATAAAAAGATACAGACCAGGTTATGGTGTCAAACTATTAGAAATATCCTGGAGACAATTGTTATTTAAAATCAGCAAAATCGGTTTACTATTAACCGAGATATAAGCGAAAACCCAGAGTAACCCATTTTTTTAGGACAAAATCCGTGCATATATCCCTATATATCTCAGTAAGTATAGTCACTCTTGCCACAAAAATTGGCACGGATACTCCTAAAGAAGGGGCCTAAATAATATTGGACCAGGGGAAGGGGTATTTTTCCTACAATTGCACAAATTTGGTAAAATATTTTATGCGCTTTATCTCGTAAACTATAACAGCTATCGACTTAAAATGTTCTACAAAAAATAATTGTACGCAAAGACCTACACTTTAAAGAAAAAATTTTTTGAGTGGGGGCAAAAAAAGGGGTAGCTCCCATACAAATCGACAATTATTATAAAATATTCGATACGCTATATCTCGGAAACTATAAAAGATATCGAAATAAAATGTTCTACAAAAAGTAATTGGGCAAGAATGCCTACGTTATAAACAAAAAATTTTTTGAGTAGGGGCAAAAAAAGGAGTAGCTCCCATACAAATCGACAATTATTATAAAATATTCGATACGCTATATCTCGGAAACTATAAAAGATATCGAAATGAAATGTTCTACAAAAAGTAACTAAGCAAGAATGCCTACGCTTTAAAGAGAAAATTTTTTGAGTGGGGGCAAAAAAAGGGGTAGCTCCCATACAATTGACAACTATTATACGCTATATCTCGGAAACTATAACAGATATCCACATCAAATGTTCTACAAAAAGTAATTGGAACACAAGTCCTACGCTTTGAAGAAAAAAATTTTCGGATGGGGGTGAAGAAGGGGTAGCTCCCATACAAATTAACAATTTTTATAAAATTTTCCATACGCTTCTTCTGGAAAACTATTACAGCTATCGACTTCGAATATTCTACAAAAAGTAATAATCAAATAATTCATACATTTTGGAAAAAAAGTTGGAGAAGAGCAGCGGGACTAGAACATTTAATAAGTTTTATTAACCTTTAAATATGGATAATGTCGAAAACTTTTAAAACTTTCGACCTCAAAACTTCTTCATCTATTTCTATTATTCATACGAACGTTAAAATTTTGTTATTTTTTCTATGAGCTTTAAAACTCGCACAAGGTTTTTTATTATATTATTTGCAGTACAAAATTACTCGGCTGGGTATATTTAAAGACCAATGTGAAGGGTATATAAGATTCGGCACAGCCGAATATAGCGCTCTTACTTGTTTTGTTTAAAAATTGTTTAGGGGAAAATTTTGGGTGAAAAAATTTCTAAAATTTTGGATTTGACAATGTTTATTGTTGGATTATTTATTAGTTTTTGCTGATTTTTTTCATCTCTCCTTTGAATGAAGCGTAATATAATTTTTTTTGACAGTCAACTACAGCTTGAAATGTGCTAAAAGTAAGGAAGTTTTGTGCCACTAGAAACTTAAAAAGGAATAGTAAAGTGAAACTAAGTCTAACGTTGTAAAAAATAAGCTAAAAACCCAAATGAATACTTCTGGGGTTTTTTGTTTTTAGTCTAGTACTAGTTTATGGTTAATATTTTTGGATTTTGGAAAATTTTCTAAATATGGCTTGGCAAT
This sequence comes from Melanophora roralis, assembly GCA_963583895.1. NCBI lineage: Eukaryota > Metazoa > Arthropoda > Insecta > Diptera > Rhinophoridae > Melanophora > Melanophora roralis. Next base: position 26,102,327 of record OY757187.1, on the reverse strand, counting down.
ACTGACAATATCGTGAGACATATAATATATTCGCTAAGGGAATCCCAGTATCAAATATATATTAGCCTGAAATAATTTTCATAAAAACTTTCAACTATTGAAAAAAAAACGCAAAAACTACAAAATATTGAAGCCGTATTTCAGTTTGCATTCAAAAGAATCCTCTTATTAAATAAAATATATTAAATACATGTTTCTTGTACATATTTTCCACATTAAAACAACTTTATGCTAATTCCAAGTATACTGCAGCAACTTATGACAAATTTTATTCTACAGTTAAGTAATGAGGAAAAAATTTGCATTAAAAATTATTTGCATTTGTCAACCATCATTTGTATAAAAAAAAGAAAAGAAAAATAGTATTGCTGAGAAAGTTTCGAAAGCCACTAAATAAAATAAAAATATTTCAATAGGGATGAGGAGAATTAATGAAGCTAAAATAACTTCAATTTAAAAATATAAGTTTGATTAATTGTAATGATATTAAGAGTTTTTTCAAAAAAAAAATATTAAAATCACTTTATTTTATTAAGGCTATCTATCCTCTTTGATAGATTAAGTGAAAATAAACAATTAATTTAATTAAATGCTAACTTTTCTTTCAAAGCCTTAAACGTTAATGGGATTTGATTCGCATTGTATCTTTATCTTAGTAATTATTTAATACATTATTTGTATAAAATGTAACTTAACTACTTATCGTTTGTTTGACTAAACAGTACTGTAATAATAAAAAGCTTCTAAGAAAATAACAAAGTTCTTATTTAACTAAGTTTTAAATATCTTGGCATGTCTTAACAAGCGTTTAATCTTTGAATTACAGAAAATAAACTACCAATTACTACCAACTACAAAAGTGTTGTACAACAATTAAAACAATAATGCCTTGACAAAACATTAAACAGCATTATAATAATTTAACAACCATAATCAACAACAACAATAACGAAATACAAAAAGCAATAATAAAAAAAGCATAATAACAACCTCTGGCTATAATTGTTGTCGAACCACACTTTAATGCCACAAAAGTGTTTAAAAGAAGTTTTAAAATAATAAAATTAAAACTGTAATAAGAAAAATTAGCAGAGAAAAATACAAAAGCAATAATAACAACAATAGTATTCTGTGGGGACAAAAATGTAAAAAAATAAAAATTAAGGAGAAAAACAAGAAAATACAGATGAACAGAAAAGAGCAAAGATTCTTTTTCCTTCAATATTTTAAAAACTTAAAATTTTCTTAACTTTTTTTTAAATTCTCTATAAACTTTTTTAAACTTTTTTTTTACAAAATTTTGAAACTGTTTTTATTGTTCTAGTTTTTTTAATGATTATAAAATTTTTATGAATTTCTTATATTTTTATATTTTTTAAAACCATTGAATACACACGAAATGAAATTCACGACGAGTTTAGGAATTTTGGTTTTCAAATTTTATTAAGTCGAAAAAAAAAACTTTGTTGTGTGTTGGAATCAAAAAATATGACTGACTTTATTTTTCCAAATTCTTAATCTAATATACTAAAATTTTACAGTTTACAAAAGAATTGCTTATTGATAATTCTTATGAACTATTTGGAAATCAATTGTTTACAAAAGAAAGTGTATGGTGCAATAACTTCAAAGAAATTTATATTGATCCACTTAAGGTTTATTGGCCACCCAAAATATATTAAAAGTGCAACAAGTATTCTTGGAAAAGAACAATTAAAATATTTTAAGTGTTTTAGTACATGTATGTTTGTACACAGTGTTGTGGACAAATATGCATGTTTATCATTTAATATTTCAAGTGTTTAAATATATGCATGTTTGTACCCAATGTTGTGGACAAATATGCTTGTTTATCATTTTAATTTTTAAATGGGGACGATTAAAGTGAAATTTGAACGTAAGTATATTTGTTTAAGTGTCGGTGTTAGTTTGCTTTTAATAAAAGAAATAATTATTATTGTTTTCCTTTGTAAACATTTAATTCTGGAATTATTATATTTTTCTTAGTGTACATTAGAGAAAGTTTTATAGATAAAAATGTAGAGTTATATGATTATTCTATTAGGGGTTACTATAACTTCCCCTTCGTTAGAGTGAGGCTCCGACGAAGAAACAATGTAAGTGTTAGTTTTAAGTGTTTTAACATAAATTATAATAAAAATAACAATCAAAGTAACAGAAATTCCTAAATTACTGCCAGTATTAATTAGAGTATTTTTTAAAAGTTTATGTTTAACATTTTTTATTGTTTCGTTAAAATGTATTTCTTTAATGTCTAGGTCGGCAAATGAAGTATTACTTTCTTTAATTTTTAAAATAAATTTCTCTAAAATGAACATTTCTTTTACATTTATTTTATAATTTTCATAAGTTTTTAGTTTTGTTTTAACAATACAGTTTTCGAATTTTATTAGGTACGTCTTAAAATTATCCAATTTGTATGGGTTCTTACAATTAGTTTCAATTTTATCTTGAAAGTGTTTAAATATAAGTAAACCAGGGTAAATTTCTTTTTCTTCTTGATCTTTTGTTATATTCATATTACATTCAGGTTCTATATTTTGTACAATATGTGTTAAACAAACATCATTTATCTTTTCTAGGTTTTTGTACTCTAACGTGTTTGGTTTATATATATATCATTTTTGTTAATAAGAACAGTGTTTTGGTTTAATATTAAAGTTTTATTTTCATTATTAGGAAGTGGTTCAAATGTTACTTCAGAAAATGATTCATTTAGAAATTTTGGCACACTCAATGTTAAAACTACGAGATTTTCTCTATACTTTAAGGCTACTTTTGTCTGAAGATAAGATTCTATTCCATCTATGAAATTAAATTCTTCCTTTGTCAGTATGTCCGATGGAACTATTCCCAATTTGGAATTAAAAATAACATGTCCAATTTCATTTATAGATTTACATCATTATTTATTTGAAAGACATTTTGAAGAAAAACGGTTTCATCTTCTAAGTCGAGTATTTTATTTTGTACTTCTGTCTTGAATTTATTCACATATTTTTGTACGATTTTTTGTTGGTTATTTATGTGGTTTGTAATGTTTGATATTCTGTCCGACATGGAAGTGCTTAGATATGAAATTTCGTCTAAAGCTATCATTGTGTCTCCGTTACTTTTCTCTAGTTCTGTAATTTTGTCGAATATTTCTTTTTCGTCGTCGCTGTCCATTGTCCCTGCCACATATTTTAGTCCTTTACCTATTGCGTTTACTAGTCCTCGTTTTTGTCTGAATTTTGGCGTCAAGTTTTTGATTTTTGTTTTACATATGTCCATACTTCTGTTTACACTGTCTAAAAGTGGGCTAATGTTTGTGTAGGTGTTTGATAGTTTATGAATGTTTTCTTGTAGTATATTTGCTGTTTCTAAATATTGTGTTGTATTAATAACGTGTATTATTCTAATATATTTGTTGATAATCTTTACGTCCTTTATTTTAATTGGTAGATATCCATGATTATTTGTCAAGTCTTATATGTCGAAGAATTGTGCTTTTGTGGTCATAAAAAGGGTTACGAGATATATCCAAGATGTCATCTGGAAAAAAAATATCACGTGTATATGTGTAATAAAAATGGTTATTACTTAACTTTTATCTTAGGATTATTTTTATCTTGAAATTTTTTATTTTGTTTAATGTGTGTTTTATAATATTTGTGCCCTGTCATAGTGTTTTCAACGTGTTCTTCATCAATTTTCCTTGAATCGATTTTCCTATACTTCCGATGGTTCTTACCTCCTCGGATTTCTTTAATGTAATTTATTCCCTCTTCTATTTTTACATCTTTTCCAGTTTGGTTTATCTTATTTATATAATCTTCCTTCTTCTTAGACATTAGGTCATGTATTTTATGGTAATTTTCTTCGCTCACTTTTCCGTTTAAAAAGTCTATTGGTTTAATTTTAGTTGTACTGTGAATTGTATTGTTGTAGAATCCTATTATTCTAAAAATTTTTTCTTCAGTGGTTTCATCTTTATTCTTTTCGTCATGTCTTAATAGTCTTATGTGTTCATTTATGGTATTGTGTAGTCTTTCGATATCCGAATTTGATGTGTGATTACTATTTGAGGTAAAGTGTACATTAATATTTTCTTCCTTAAAAAAAATCTTGCATTGGAATAGCTTTAAATCCTAGTTCATTATCCACAATTATTTTTCCTATTTTACCGTGTGTATTTATGTATTGCAAGAGCTTTGTTTTGAATTCCGTCCAAGTTCTGCTATTGATTTTGTAAGCAACTGCGTGTTTTGAAAATTTATCTATCATTGTCATAAACATTTCTTTCTTCAGTGTATAAAATACATCTATGTGTACAATTTCTCTTGGCTTTGAGGGGGTTTCACTTATTTTAAGTGGTACTTTTGGTGGTTTCCTATCATATTTTTCAATGGTGCATATTTCACAGTTATTAATAAATTGCGTTATTCTCAGTTTTAATTGAGGATTGTATATTTCTGGTTTTAGTTCTTCGTAAACGGCTTGTATTCCCCGGTGATTTTTACTTAAGTGTTCTTTTTCTATTATTTCTGATAATTCTTCTTCATCTTTGATATCTCTTAAAAAACGAGTGCATCTTACAATCCTAAATTTATTGTTGGTTGAAAATAATTCTTCGTAAGTTTTCTTGATTATGTCAAAAAATTCATCATTTACGAAAATTGCGTTTAATTGGTTTAGGTTAAAATGGTTTTTCAGCAAGGAAATTGAAGTTTCTCTATCGAGTTCCTTAATTCCTATAACTTTCCGACTATTTTTAAATATTTTTTCATTTTTAATTCTAGCTGCTCCTGAGAAAATCTTAGTAATAATAATTTGGGTCTTAAACATGTTGATAGGAGATTCCGTTTCCTTTATGCCAAGAACTTCTGTCTCTAGAGAGTTAATATTGGCAGAATCAGGTTCTATTCTTGAGAGCGCATCAGCATTACTGTTTTTTATCCCTTTTTTATACTTTATTTCGTAGTCAAATTCTGAGAGTTTTAATCTCCATCTTACTAATTTTGAATTTGGTTCTTTTATAGAAAACAGCCACGTGAGTGGTTTGTGGTCAGTTTCGATTACGAATTTTCGTCCAAAAAGATACGGTCGAAAATATTTAGTAGCCCAAACGATGGCTAGAAGTTCCTTCTCAATAGTGCTGTAATTACACTCATGTTCATTGAGAGTTCGGATTGCGTAGCAAATGGGATGATTGTCTTGTGAAAGTATTGCTCCTAAAGCAAAATTATTTGCGTCTGTAGTAAGGCTGAATTTTTTCGAAAAATTTGGGTATGCAAGAATTGGGTCATGCGTTAATAATGTTCTGAGAGTATTGAAACTTTCTATGTATTGTGGATCAGCAATATTAATTTTGGTATCCTTTTTTAGGTACTTGGTCATGGGTTTAGCGATCATGGAGTAATCTTTTATAAATTTCCTATAGTATCCGGTTAATCCAAGAAATTGTTTAATTTGTTTGGGAGTCTTAGGGATAGGAAAATTTTTTACACACTCAATTTTTTTGGGGTTTGCTTTTATTCCTAGGGGGGTTACTATATGTCCAAGAAATTCGGTTTCCTTTTTTAAGAATTCTGATTTATCTAATTGTACCTTAAGATTTGCTTCTTGTAGGCGTTTAAAAATTAAATTAATTGAATTAATATGTTCCTGAAGGGAGGTGGAGTACATAATTATATCATCCAAATAAACAAGGCAAATTTTGTTAATGTAGTCTTTAAGAATATTGTTCATTAACCTTTGAAATGTCGCTGGAGCTGTCTTCAACCCAAACGGCATTCTTAGGAATTCATAGTGTCCTCCTTCTACAGTGAAGGCGGTCTTATGAATGTCTTCCTCCTTTATTTCTATTTGGTGAAATCCTTTCGCTAAATCTAGCGTGGTGAAATACTGGCATCTTCCCAGTTTATCAAGGATTTCATCAATATTGGGGATTGGGTACCTGTCGTCTATGGTAACTTCGTTGAGTTTCCGATAATCGATGACAAGTCTCCATTTAGTTCTTCCGCTTGCGTCTGCCTTCTTCGCAACGATCCAAATAGGTGCGGAATAAGGAGAATTACTGTGCCTGATAATTTTATTGTCAAGCATTTCTTGAATTTGTTTTTGAACTTCGTTCTTATGTATATAAGGATAACGATATGATTTGGTATGTATGGGTATATTATCAGAGGTTCTTATCTCGTGTTTTATAGCTGAGGTAAAAGTTAATCTTGTATTTTCTTGATAAAAAATATCTGAGTAACTTTTTACCAATTTTAATAGTTCTCTTTTTTCTTCAAAATTAGGTGCTCTGTTCGAATTTGTTCCATTAATGGTTTCATTTCTTTTCCTTCAATTACGCTGAAATTCTCGTGATCTACCTTCTGCGTAGATACACTATTATTTTCAGATAATGAATTAATTTCTACTTTTCCATCCTCTGTGTCTAAAATGCCTTCTCTTAAAATTTGTCCATCAAATTCCTCTTTAAAATAAATTAACTTAGTGTCGTGTGGAGTTGGTTTACTCTTTTTATTTGTCGCTTCATTTTCAAAAAGCATTGGTAATGTTCTATTACCTATAGTTATTTTCTTATTTTTATAATCTATGCATGCGTCTAGGGGTTTTAATATGTCATTGCCTATTAGTCCGTCATAAAAATTGTGAAACTTAACTATGTAAAATTCAAGTGTTTTGTCTGACCCGTTCATGCAAAATTCCTCAAAAATAGGTACTATAGCTTTTTCCTCTACGTAAACTTTATGTTGGAGTGTTTTTATAAGGATTGGATTTGTTGGAAAGATCCTTTTTGGATTACAAATTCCTGGGTTCAGGATGGAATTCGTAGCCCCTGTATCTATTATTAATCTAATAAATCCTAAATTAGTTTTTATTGTTATAAATGGTAATTTATGTCCAAGGCTGGTTCCCGAAAATTTTCTGATACCTCGACTTTACTTATGTCCATTGGCTCGGGTTGGTTTCTAAAGTATGGCCTGTTCAAGTTAAAAGATGTATTTTGGGGAGTTTGATTTTGTTGGTTTGTTTGTGGGTATGTGCGTGGTTGTTGAAAGTTCCGGTCATAATTTGGGAATGGCTGATAAAAACGTCCTTGAGAATTTTGTGGTGGTAAATTCCTTCCATGGTTTTGGTATGAAGAGTTATTTCCTTGGTTTTGAGAAGCGTGCGAAAAATGTCTTGGTCCTTGGTAGTTCTGCCTAGAATTATATGTTTTTTGATTTTGTTTTTTATTTTCCTGTCTATTGTAAAACTGTTGTTGAACATCTACTCGGAGATGAGCATATCCTGCCTCGAAAAGAATATTCATAGCTCCTTCCAATGTTGTTGGGTTTCTACATGCTAATATTGTCTTCATTGGTTCGGGTATTTTTGATTTAAATACGTTTAATGCTGTACGGGAGTTATTTAAGGCTACTGCGTTCAATGCCTCTTGCTGTATTCCTTGTCCCATTACGAACAATGTTTTATTATTAAGTCGTCGAAGTCTACTTTTAATTTCCTCGTAAAATTCCAAACTAGTTGTCCTAAATGTTACTGCTCTGAGTGAGTCGAAAAGTTCGTCGCAACTGAGTCTGTCACCAAAGTTATTCTGTAATACTAATTTAATATCTGCCCAGGAAATTGCTTGGAAGTTAATTTCTATTACATCCCTAGCTTTGCCCTTCAATTTACTTTTAATGAGGTCAGAGAATAGTCCTTGTGACAATTCATCATAACCTTGTAAGTTGGGGTGTACTCTATCTATTAAGTTTATAAAATTCTGTAATTCCCTACCATCTCCGTTGAATTCAGGGAGATTTCCCAAATACTTTAGAGGGTCGAAATTGATTTGTGCCATTATTTAAAAATTTATTATTTTTTTCTTATTTATTGTTATATTTTTTTTCTCTTCTTTTGAAACCACTTCTTTTACAAAAGAAAACAGTTTTATTTGATTTTCTATAAACACTTTAATTTTACAAGGGAAAAAAAAAAAAAATTTTTTATAAATGCTGAAGGCAGTAATAATAATAAAAAAAAATATTGTACTGTTAAAACTATTCACTTATTTTACCTTAATGGTGAGGATGTGATGTCCTGTGTCGCGGGTTCAATATTGGATGTCCTGTTAAAGAAATTAGAGGATGGTCCTGATCCCTTGGATGTAAATCTTCTCTTCGATGAAAAAAAATTCGGCTGATTGGTTTATACTTTTAATCAGTTTTTCTGTTCCTGTTTTTCTTTATTTGTTGTAGGTAATTTAACTTTATTCCTTTTATTGTTCTTATGGTTTAAGTCTTAAGTTTATGATGAGAAAAATGTTTTTTTTTTTTTTTTTTTTTTTATTAAACGTCTTGTTGCTACGATCTTTCGTAGTCAACGCACAACACACTATTTCAAAAATCAAAAGTTTTGCATTGATATGATCATTCGTATCCTGCTTATAAAAGTTCGAAATTTTGCAAAAAACAAATTTACAAGTATTTTCGTTCACTTTTTTTTTCGATTTTTTTTTTCGCACTTAACGATTAAAAATGGTATCGCATTAAGAATTAAGATTCAATCACTACCGCTTTTAAAACATAAATCTTTCTTTGTTGGATAGGACTTGCGATATCCTACCGACTGCGCCAATTTTGGTTTTCAAATTTTATTAAGTCGAAAAAAAAACTTTGTTGTGTGTTGGAATCAAAAAATATGACTGACTTTATTTTTCCAAATTCTTAATCTAATATACTAAAATTTTACAGTTTACAAAAGAATTGCTTATTGATAATTCTTATGAACTATTTGGAAATCAATTGTTTACAAAAGAAAGTGTATGGTGCAATAACTTCAAAGAAATTTATATTGATCCACTTAAGGTTTATTGGCCACCCAAAATATATTAAAAGTGCAACAAGTATTCTTGGAAAAGAACAATTAAAATATTTTAAGTGTTTTAGTACATGTATGTTTGTACACAGTGTTGTGGACAAATATGCATGTTTATCATTTAATATTTCAAGTGTTTAAATATATGCATGTTTGTACCCAATGTTGTGGACAAATATGCTTGTTTATCATTTTAATTTTTAAATGGGGACGATTAAAGTGAAATTTGAACGTAAGTATATTTGTTTAAGTGTCGGTGTTAGTTTGCTTTTAATAAAAGAAATAATTATTATTGTTTTCCTTTGTAAACATTTAATTCTGGAATTATTATATTTTTCTTAGTGTACATTAGAGAAAGTTTTATAGATAAAAATGTAGAGTTATATGATTATTCTATTAGGGGTTACTATAACTTTTAGGCTGACTAAAGCAAAATGTTAAACGTACCTTGTTCTAGCAGCTGTGGATGAATGTATAATGTTGTTGTTGATCGGGTTTTTAAAGAAATCCAATAAGCTCCCAGAGAACGAAATAATAGGTGTGTTCATTTACAGAAAATTATCACTTATTTTCGATAATTATTACTAGTTAAGTGTTCACGTACAAAAAAAATTAACAGCTAGAGAGTCACAAAAGAAAGAAATATGTTTAGAAACAAAAATGTTTCTGATAATTTCTACTAGTAAAAATTTTACTATCAGAAATTATTCAAACTCTCTTTCTGTCATTAGTTGTGTTCAATAACTTTCCAGTAATTACTAGCAACGAGAGAGTAAAAAGAAATATTTTCAAAATTGCTCTCAAAAATATTTAAAAGTACATGAACACTTTCACAGTCAAAACTTGCAAGCAAATGTATTTTGTTATTGTAAACTTATAAAAATTTAAAACTTAAATTTTTTTTCAAAGCATAATGACAGAAAGACTGTTTGAATAATTTCTGATAGTAAAATTTTTACTAGCAGAAATTATCAGAAACATTTTTGTTTCTAAACATATTACGCTCTTTTTTGGCTCTCTAGCTGCTAGTTTTTTGTGTACGTGAACACTTACTAGTAATAATTATCGAAAATAAGTGATAATTTTCTGTAAATGAACACACCTAATATGCTTTGAAAAAAAATTTAAGTTTTAAATATTTATAAGTTTACAAAAACAAAATACATTTGCTTGCAAGTTTTGACTGTAAAAGTGTTCATTTACTTTTAAATATTTTTGAGAGCAATTATGAAAATATTTCTTTTTACTCTCTCGTTACTAGTAATTACTGGAAAGTTATTGAACACAACTAATATCCCTGCTTACAATCCGGTTTGATGGGACCAAATGTTTAGATGAGAAATGGAATAATGGAAAGCTGGAGAGGAATTCAGGAAACCAGTCAATATAGTTAATAAAAAAATTTTATTTATTTTATTAAATCCGTCATAAGCCCCAATAGGAAAAAAATAGAAATAGAAAACAAACAAAATTAATTAGGATGTATTGCTTGCTGGTCCGATAAAAAAAAAAGTAAATGTTACAAACCTTAGAGTAGAAAACCGAAGCAATATTATGACCTTATGACTAAGTTGACATTTTGCTTAGGCGTTTATTACAGAAAACGATAACTACCCTACGGGGAAGTGAACTGGTCTAAGACTTTTGACGTGAACGGTTCCTTAGGGTAGGGACTGGTCCTAGTTCTTGCACTTTATATGAAGAGAACCTGTCACTTTTACATTGCGTTGTCATTGGAGGGGGCAATTGGTTTAAAACTAACACCTCAGAACGGGTTAGAGGCCAATCCTATATAAGCAAATTTTGCATTAATTGTTTAAGAGCCTGTTTAATCTACCTTGTTTGTATTTACGCGCGCGTGTGTGTATATGTAAACAGATGTATGTTTATGTGTAGGGACCAGTATATCTATTTTTTCCGGTTACCTCTTTAGCACCTTTTAACCAGTTACTTGATGCGTGCCTTTTTACCCAATCACGACCAATAACTTTTGTCCGATTCAGGTTTTGTACCTGTAACAGAACGGGTACCCCGACCAATTGACACCAATTTCCCGCAGGGTAGATATGTAAAAAGTCAAGTGTACAGAAAACTAAAATTTTTCATATATTTTTTTTATTAAATTGTTTTAAATTAAATTTTATTAGCCTAAAAGTGTTATCATCCAAACCAAAAGGAAATTTTTGAGTGTCTCTTACACAAAAAAGGTTATTAATTTTTAAACGTAGGTCCAAAACTAAACCTAAAACAAACACTATAAGAGAAATAATAAAACTAGGATCAAAATCTGAATGATAATTGAAATTGTTGTAATACAAAAAAGTTTGTTTTCCGGTAGCCCTTCAATACACATATTGAAAAACCAATAGTTATCCAGATTTATGATAGAAAAAGAAAATCAAAACAGCCAAATAACGAAAAATGGTTTGGTAAGTTTTTGAGAGGACTCTTTAGTGTTTTTGTTTGTTCATAACAAATCTAAAAAAGTGAGTTTATTGTATTAAAGCGAAGGATATTTACGAGTTTTTTTTAATAATTTGGTTAAAGTCTGCTGACGATTTGGCGTAAGAACCAATGAAATCCATATAGACAAACTTAAACTTCAACAAACATTATAAGTATTACATACTCGTAGTACAATAAGCAGAACTAAGTTATTGGCATTTTATAGCTACAATAATGCTTAAAGAGTTTTACATTTTAATTCCGCTCTAACTTGTTATTAAATTTGATGGTTTTATGTTTAAAAACTTGTTTAAAAATACTTTTTGGACACTTGTACTAAAATATAAAAAGAAGATAAAATGTATGTGTAAATATTTTAAATTGTTTGCTACAACTCCAACTTTAAACAACAACGAGAAAAAATTCACAACATGGTAAACGAAAAGTTTTTTTTTCAACAAAAAAGGAAATCACGTTATCTTAATGAGCTTTAATGTTAATCAGTTAAAGCGTAAAATTGCTGGACACCGCACCGGATGCACTACCAACACAAACACTTTTACACGCATACAAATGCAAACTTTTACAAAACGGAGCGAGTTTTTATGAACAAAATTGTTTTCGGTATTTATTATTAGCCATACAGATGTTGGTTTTGTAAAAATTTTTAAATATATGTATGAATTACACAAAATTGTTTGTATTTAAACCAAATTAACAGCAGCACCAAAAACAAACTTTTAACGTTATCATATTGGTGTTCAACTTGCGGTAGTACTGCTGCTGCTGCTCTTGTTATAATTTTTAAAAAAAAAAAACTTTTCCTATAATCCTTAGCGACTCGCTTGCTTCCTTCTCATACAATCGTGAATTCAAATTAGCCAGCAAAAAATGTTAACTACAACAACATCACAATAATAAGCGCCGCAAAGAAAAAGGAGAAACAACCGTCCAGCATTTAGCAAAAAAAGCGGTAAAGCCGTTAACAATTTGTCTTCCGCTTTTTCCTCTAAGAACCTTCCAATATTTGTGTAAATAGAATGAAGGAAATCTGGAGACCATCTAAACTCTTATTGTAAAGGAAGTAGCTACCGGATACTTATTAAATTAATAATTCCAAACTTTTTTAAGACAAAGATAATAAAAAAACTTTTTTAAATGGAATGTAACTAATTTTGGTGGTTTTTAATAAACTTTATAAAAACAAGAAGCAGTAATTGAGTTTTGCAAGAAAAATTTTTAACAAAGATTAAAACTGATCAAGTACAATTTCAAGTTGTTGTAAGATTAGCCAAAGTAATATCTTTAGATTAACATATCAAAAAAACAGAAAAGAAATCACCTTAGTAAAAACACTATTGGAAGGATGAAAGCAATTAAGATCAATGCAAAAAAAAAAATTTGTTAGTCTGCATACAATTTACTAGCAAAAAAGTTTTAAAATATTTACGTTGTTTTATCAAGTTTATTAAATTTGTAAGAAATTTTGTAAGAAAATTGATTAATTATCCTGCAAATAATTATGTGTAACTTTTGTTATGTGAATTTTGAAAAAACCAATTATTTTTTTGCTAAATTTCTATATTGGTTTATACGTGTGTAATTTTTTAAATTTTTTAATTTTTTAAATGTATAATTTTTTAAAACTTTAAGTTAAGGCAATATTAAGAGCTGTGGAGCTCACATAATGTATTGGCAACCTTGTGACCTCAATCACGAGGCGGAATAATAGTACTATATAGGATTTTTACCAAAGTTTTTTGAGACTATATTAGATTAATTAACTTTTAGTTAAGTTGTATAATCAAAAAAACTGACAAGAAGAATTAGTTTTCTTAAAAAACCCTGGCAGGTTTTGAAATTGGAAGGATTTCATTGATTAAAATTTGGAGCCAGTCTCTGCTAAGAGTCATTATTTAGTTAATAATAACGTGCTTAATGTTTACTTTGTGCTGTTAATGGGTGAAAGAAGCTGGTAAACCTTACAGTGTCTACGTCCAAGGACTATATTTGTATTATATATAAAGTGCGTAGAAATCAAAATCAAAATTCTGGACTATGTTTTTTTGTTGTTTGCATTGAAAACGAGGTTTGAAGTTAAAGCATAATTAACCAATAAGCGAATATATTTATATTAATACACAAACAAGATGAGACACAAACAAAACAGTTTATTTTTCAAACAGGAAAATCAAATAATAAACTTAACTCAAACCTCAATAACTTCTTGGCTAAAAACAATTCAAAACGAAATACAAAATAGTTTTTACTTTGTTACCATATTTTATTTCTGGTTTTCGTAATCTTCTTTTTTGTCGCAAAATATATTAAAAGTTACATTATTTTCATATTCCTGAACTAGAGAGATTTTTTGTCAAGTTTAAATATAACATCATAAATACTTTCCATAAATACGGTGATTTTCTTAGACGTATATGATTTTTGTAGGGACAAGCATTAAACTAAATGTCATACTAATGTAATTTTTTTTAATTATTAAAGTGCACTTTGGCAAACCACCAAGCCAAAACTTACACAAGGATAAAGCTTGCAAGCTGTTAAAATTTATTTTTGAACTTTGTGCTTAGTTTTTTAAATTAAAAAGTACTTTGCTAAGTTTCTATCTTTTTATTTAAAAATATTACTGCTACGCTCAATTTAGGCATGTTAAAGTGCCCAGAAAAAGTCATCGTTGCTGCAAAAGTAGATGTGCGAGAGGATACAAATTTATCGACCTTTTTTAAAAGATCTACGAAAAGGCCTATGGGTGCATCTACATTAGAACCAATTGTTGCAACAATTCAAGCCAGCAGATCATCAGTTTTGCTAAGTTTTTCGTGAAATAGTTGAAAATTAAGTTAAAGTTAATATTAAATTTCATCATCAAATCATTTTTAGGGATCAGGTTCATTTCTGAAGAACCAAGTATGTAAACAATCAGATCTCTTGTTTCCAGGGAGAACATTATACTCAAAAGATTATTGGGACTTTTCTTCGGTCAGTGCAATTTACATGCCTAAGACATCGTCAGTATATTTGTCATTAAAGAGCGCTAAATCGTCACTTTGTTGAGCCAGAATTTTTGTGACCGAACTATGTCTAAAAATGGACCTGTGAATTTGACACTTTGTTTGTGTTATTTTAAAGAAATTTTATAACAAAAATAATAAATAACTGGCAATAAACTTCTAAGCCTAAAAAGCAAAAAATATGATCATATATTTAACAATCTGTGATATATTTTTAAACAAAGTTATATGTCTCTAAAAAGATTACCCATCATGTATACAATTCACTTTTAAATATATTATTTCAAACAAAAAATTTTAGTTGCTGGATACATGTAATAATGGTAACTATATAAGTATGTATGTATGTTAAGAACAAAAAAAGTAAAAAGGGAGATAAACTAAAGAATGCAAGAAAGTAGTCACAATAATCGTATAATATGATGACAAGAAACCACAAAGTGAAATAACATACCAAAAACAGCAAGCAAACAGAAACCACAACAGTTAATAGGGTAAATCATGATGTGTGTTTGGAAATTGTTAAAAGAAATAAACAAAAAAGAAGTCTTTTTTTCCTAAAATATGTATGGAAAGATCGTACTTAAAAAAAATATAAATTAAACAAGTAAGAGCGCTATAGTTGGCTTTGCCGAATTTTGTATACTCTTTTTATTGCCCTTTTCGTATTTCCAGCCATCTAATTTATGTAAGTTTTTTTCCGACAACAAATATTTAAATTAAATTTATTTGTGCCACATTAGAAGTCGATAGTAACGCCAGTTTTTAAAATAAACAACAATATATCGCACAATATTTTTTGCCCAAAATTAAGACATTTTTGTACAGTAATAGTTATAGTTTCCAAGATATAGCATATCAAATATTTGTTAAAAAGAATTAATTTTTAAGTTGTAATAAATACTGCACAATTACTTTTGAAAAAAATTTAAGGTCGATAGCTGCTAAAATTTCTAAGACAGACTTATCAAAATGTTCCTTAGGGCTGCTCACCTCCCCCTATCTATCCAACCAATTTTTCTTAAAAATTTGGCAGTGTTGTACAATTATTTTTTTAAGGCCATTTATAGTCGATAGTTATTAAAGTTCCCAGGATATAGAGTATTAAAAACTTCTTAAAAATAGAGTGTTTTTGTGCGTCACCAGGTTATCGTCTCCCTTATAGTGACCGTAAAGGATAAATACCATCTATGGCGATTGAGCTATTTTCCCACGGTTTTTTCCAAAATATTTTTATCTATAATCTATAAATTAAACAAAAATTACCGCTGTAACATTTTTAAAAAAAACCAAGCAAAAAACTTTAACAGAATTGGTTACCATAATGGCGCCATCTGCAAAAAAAATCAATTTTAGAGTATTTTGAACAACCATAATTTTTAATGCATATATAAATTGTATTTAGTACAGCTTTAAGGATATTTTGCAATGCGTGATGCCACCTCAGTTAAAAATGACTCCTTAAAAATGAATTATCAATTGAATTATATAATACAAGGAAATAGTGGACTAAGCCTTTTTGACGCTTCCTATTAATTCAGATTTATACAATTTATACCAACCATCCCGAACGTTCTGAAAATATTTAGGTTGGGAGAATATAGTGGCCCTTTATTGTCGTTAATTTTTTGAACATGAATCAAAGATTTTACGGATCGGGCAGTTATTGTCCTCAAAATACCACTTTTGATTTCCAAATAAGTTTTAAATGTGAAAAACAGCTGTTTTCAAAAATGTTTTGTAGGTTTCCGCGTTTATATGCGATGTCAAAAACTGCAACTCCTAGGCGTAAAGGTATGATATTGTTCCACATACATCACACACATCACACATCCCTCTCTGTTGGGCAGGAAATTCTGGTAATACTTTTCTTTTCTTAAGTCATGGAAATATACATTGAATCCATTAGGTCAGCAGAAAGAGAAGGGTAATAGTTTGGGAAGCAATATACTGCTATGGAACCTGCGCTGCTAGAAAACAGATCATTTAGATTTAAAACGATTGCTACTTAGTGTTTTAAACAATAAAATATTTGATAAACATTATAGACCATTAAAGAACAAAAATATAAAAATATAAATAAATGGAACTTCACAAAATGTTAACGTTTTTATGAGTGATGCTACTTCTAAACTTCTACTAAACAGACATTTTTTTAAACAATAATTCTAGCGGTCTTCAATTTATTT
Source organism: Melanophora roralis (assembly GCA_963583895.1). NCBI lineage: Eukaryota > Metazoa > Arthropoda > Insecta > Diptera > Rhinophoridae > Melanophora > Melanophora roralis. The sequence goes on along the minus strand of OY757187.1, from coordinate 26,085,790 downwards.
CATATCAAAGCTAAAAAAAATTTCATTTGTCCTCTTGTTGCGTTCAATTTAATTTTTTTTCTAACATGAAGGCGTTGTTGAACAATTTCTTCTTGAATAAATTTAAAGTCGTTAGCTGTTATAGATTCCGAGTTGTAGTATATCAAAAATTTCATAAACAAAATTTCGTTTTTGTGGGTGCTGCCCCTCACCTATCCAACTAAGTTTTTCCAAAATGTAGGATCTCTTATAGAATTAATCCTTGCAGGAAATTCAAAGTAAATTGCTGTTACAGCTTTCGAGTTATTGCGTATCAAAATTTCTTAAAACTAGCTCATTTTTGTGGGGGCTAACACTTTTCCTGCTCCTATCCAACTAGTTTTTTTCCAAAATGTACGTATTATACACAGAAAGAAAACTCGCTTTCTGAAATCAAGAATTTTATTCTTAAATTTATTCAAAATCTTTTTAAGTACGATCCTTACTTACATTTTCTTAAATAAAGCCTATTCGGATTGCTTCAACAAATCAAGCAGAAAAAAGCTTGTTGTTTTAATATATTATTTTACATTTGAAAACAAAGTCTCTCGATGGCCTAGAGGTAACGCGCTTGTGCTGCAGTGCAAAAATCCCTGGTTCGAATCTCAGCTTCGGTAAATACAAAAAATGAAATTTTTATATTATAAACTTCAAGTATCTATAAAATAAAAATAAACTATAAAATTCTTTTTCTTTAATAAAGCTCCATAAGTCAAAAAATTGACATTTCACTTTCGAATTAATCCAATTACCGGCTTAATCAATCTTTTTCACGCTTACATCAAGTACGGTTCCGAACTTAAATCAATCCTTTTTTGGCTTAATTGTGGCTAAAAGTAAGAAATTCGTACTTAAAAAATTTTACTTGGAGTAAGAAATTTCGTACTTGATTTAAGAAAAACCGTACTCACCGTTCTTTTGACACCGCTATGGCTTGATTTAAGTAAAGTTTTCTTAGATAATTTTTTGTGTGTAGTGGAACTATTTTTACTAGGTTTCCAGCTGATAGTTGTTATAGTTCCTTAAGTTAAGGGCATGAAAAATTTTACAAAACTTATGCAATTATATTCCGAAATAATAAAAATTATAATCCGAAAAAATCCCTATATAGTATATGTGAAAGGTTTTGTGATAATATTGGCTATACTTTCGGAGATATATAGGGATATATGCATGGATTTTGTTCCAATCAAAATGGGTTACTTTAGGTTTTTGCTTTTACCTCGGTCCGTAGTCGATCCCTTTAGTTGATTTTAATTAAAATTTTTTCCAGGAAATTTTTTGATAATTTGGCGTCAAAACGTTTTTTGTCCAACTATATTACGTTCCGGAAACTTCATTTCAACCGACAGACAGACAGACAGACAAACAGGCAGACAGAAAGACAGACATACAGACAGACATACAGACAGACAGACTTGACTAAATAGACTTCTCTATCTATAAGGATTTGGAATATACATACTTTATGTTGTCGCAAATGGATATTGCCATAATTACAAACGAAATTACAAATTGATATACCCTTACCACTATGTTAAAGATATAAAAATCGTTTTAGGTTGACACGTTTTGTTACACGCATACATACATAGTCATTAGCAAATATCTGTCGAGAGCGTATGATTAATATAAAACCCAGCATTGTCTCTATTAAACATTCGCTGCGTACATTATTTAGCAGAATTTTTTTTTATACATATAGACTATGCCGCTAGAAATTCATTACTCAAAATTTTGATTTTAAATTTAAGAATAAGTTTCTTCGAAATACAAAAACTTTTGTATTATTTTAAACTTTTTCAATTAAGCCACTTATACTTAAACAATTTTAGTGAATCAATTTTGTCGCGTTAGTATTTTTTAGAAAATATAAAGTAAAATATTGTAAAGGAACATCACCACTCTTTTATTAAATTATTGAAATGGCAATTTTGTGCAAAGTCAAGCAGCATAATCAAGCTTTTCTTTTTTGTTATAAACTAAATTTTCCTGCAATTATTTTTATAAAAAAACATTTTTAGTTAGTGTACTGTTTTTTTAATAGTTACATTATTTTGTTTTCGTTTTTAACTATAAAAACAACCAAAGTACAGATCACTTAGGAATTCAAGTTTTTCACTACCAACAATTGTTTTACGACATTAAAACGAGAATTTCATTATTCTTCAAATAAATAAACTTGAAATGTAAAAACAATAATAATAATAAAATTTTGCGGTTGTACACAAGTTGTCTGCTGCAGTTGTATTCTATGATAGTCATTGTTTTTCCTTTCTTTGTCTGTCAACTGGAACGTATGTTAAATATATTTTGTTGTTTTAAATGTTGTTGTTTATAGTTGTCATAATAAATGTTTAATTTGAAACTGAAAAAAGAGATATTGTTTTCCGAGTAGCTGTTAATCTGTAAAAACTGTTATATTTAGTTATTATTTGTGTCACATGTCACCCTGCAAAAGGAAATAATTGCAATAAGTTAATGTAAAAGTCAAATGCAAATAAACTAAAGTAAAAAAATATTATAAATTTTGTTTTGGAATAAAGTGAAACAATTGTTTCCAACGTTTCTATTTGTTTTTGGTAAAGACGAAGGACAAACTAATTTCGTATGAAGAGCAAAACATTGTCAGGATTTCAAGTAAATTTAAATAGTCATTTGAATTTTTTTTTTTACAAAAACTCTGATTTGTAAGAGCATTTTTTACTGATAATTTTATAAATTTTTGGGTTCTGGCTTAAGATGCAAAAAAAAAAGGAGAAGCGTTAACCTGCTTAACTGTACCCGAGAAAAAAATAATAAAGAAAGCATCGTAATCTTCTCAAAATATACAAAAGAAAAAAGGGTAAAAATTATAGTTTTCTTTTTTATGAAAACATTTAATTAAAGTTGCGTTCGACAAGAAGCAACTTGCTTAAATTTATGTAGTGAAACTTTTTAGGCTTTTTATGTAAATTTTGAATCAATAAAGATATAAATATTATTTAAATTACTTTCAAGAAGTCTCGACAATATTTGAAAAACTTTTTGGCAACATTTCAAAATTTTTATCCTTTAAGAGTTAAAAAAAGGGTTAAAAACTATACCTTGCTATTTTTAAGGTTTATTTAGGCACTTTTAAGCCAATTAAGATAAAATCATCAATCAAACGATTTCCCAAAACATAATACCTGCAACAATAAATAATAAGGGCTTAAGCTGACGTTCATTTAATTTCATACTAACTTTACCCGGCCCCTTTTAAAACTTAAGTGGTATATGAAATTTTTTGCCATTTAAAAAAAATTTAAATTAACATAAAAAAAGGTTTTACAAAGACAGACATCATAACTGTATTTAAAGTTTCTCGATTCTATGGAATTGCTACACATGAAGGTCAATACATCATGCTTAAAAGAAGAATATTTTAGGTCTATAACTGTTGGTAAAATAAGACATAGAAACTGTTGTAATGCCATGAAAATTGTCGTACCCTCTTTTCGCCAACTTGTTGGCGGAATTTTGCAATCATAGTTGCGGTAATGATTTTCGATTGTATGCGGGTGGTTCAGACCTCGCTTTAACCCTTTTTCCGTAAACCCTTACAAAAACTGTAGATATCACAGTCATTCACACTAAACTTTGAGCCTATATATGTATTTTAGAGTTCGAAAAATAGGCACGTGTCTAAATTCTAAGTTACTTACTTTTTGCTCTACGCCAACAGCTACCATCTTTCCAGGTTTTTTCCAATATAAACGTGTAAATATTGAACTTAGTCTTAATATCTTACAAATTTTAAAGAATTTAGATGTAACCATTCGAAATATATAACATAAACAGTGTTTAGATCAATGGGGTGTACAACACCCACTATTTCCTTGAAGTCCATTCTAAGCCTTGCCATTTAAATTTAAATTTCAAAAAAATCGACATAGTAAAAATACAAAATAATGAGTTCAAATTTGCCTTGCCTATCACCGCCATTTTTTGCTTTCAAAATTTTGGCACTTCTTTTTTTGTTTTGGAATTTTTATGTTTAAAATTTTCAAAACAAAGTGTTACAAAAATCATAGCGTTAAAAATTTATGCTTAATCTTTAGTTTTTGCAAAAGTGAGACCCCTCATATCTTACCTTTTAAATTTAGATGTCAGACGCTTCCAAAAAGTATATAAAGTCTCATAAATATCAGTTGAGCAAAAGGGTCTGCACTGTTAATTAATTTATTATAGGCGTATCACCGCTTATTTTTTTGTCATAAAAACTTTACCATTAGAAAAATCTCCCCTTCATTTACAAATTCTCTTAAAGTCATTGCAGCAGAGGTCCTTTTATTGATTGTTTAAATTTTTGTGAATGTAGTACTTAATTGCCTTAAGAATTTAGATATTTAAGACTACGTATGTGTTGTGTATTTAGAAATATTTATTCATATATATAAACTAAGATCACTGTGACTGTTAAAAAAACTCTTATTATTTTACATATCGTAAGCATAAAGAATTCATGTAAATGAATTATTGCTTAACAGAGGTAATTGTTTTTTAGTTCTTCAGTATTAAGCATTAAGCTTAAAAAATTTGTTTAGCAGAAGGACCAGCATTAAGACTTGAATTTTTGTGGGTTAGCATCAGCCACTTGTTTACCTTAAAAGTTTTTAATTTAGAAACCATTGCTTTACATACAAAGTTTCATAAAAATCAGTTCAGTTAAAGTACCTGCATTGACATTTTAATCTTCGTGGGAGTGAAACCTCTTACTTAATTAATTTTAGAATTTTGCTTTAGAATCCTTATACGTATGTGTATAGAAAATTTCATAACAACCAGTGCAGTAGTAGTACCTGTATTGAAAATCTAACTTTTGTGGTCGTAGACCAGGCTTTTTTGTTTACCTAGAAATTTTGTCTTTAGACCCCTTTTATATGTGTACAAATTAAAAAACGGTGCAGTATTAGTACCAGCAAAAATTTTTGATGGCATGCCACCTCTCATTTTTTGTCTTTAAATTTTTACTCTGGAAGCGTCTTGTATGCGGAAAAAATTTTATAAAATTCATTTCAATTTTAATTTGTTTTTTTTTTTTTTTGAATTCACGCGATTTGTTGCTTTGAGAATTTTATAGTACATATTTTCAAGAAATTGATACATTAGAAGTACCACTATTGCCCCGTATATATGCATACAAAATTTAAAAAAATAAATTCAGTATAAAAATTAAAGTTTTTGAGGGCGTGGCATCTCACCATTTTTGTATTAAAAATTTTTCTCTGAAAGCGGGTAATGTGCTAACCTTTATTGAGATTATTGTTTTTAAACGTGTGGCCCCGCCTACTTCATTGCTTTCAAAATTTTGATGTTTTAGGCCTTATACGTGAACTCAATATATAAAAATAGCCTGTGCACTAGAAGGCTCTGTGTAAAGACATAAGTTTTTGTACCATAAAGTTTTAAGGCCCTACAGTGTCCGCTAGAATAAGCTTTAGAAAAATCAGTGTAAAAAATACATGCATCCAGATTCAATGCCTTATTCTACACACAAAGTTTAAAAAAATATTTAAGAGCCAGCATGAAGAATTTAGTTTTTGTGGCCGTCGCCTCGCCTATTTTTTGGTCTTCAAAATTTTTATTCTAGAAGCTGTTAATATGTAATCTGTCAGTCGAGTCCTTTCAGTATTAATGTGACAGATGGTTTAAGCCTTACAGCACCAGATTGCGTTGGTATAAAAAAAATTTCGCGCTAACTCACCACGGTACATACGACAATAGAATAAATAGCTAATGTTTACAATCAAGAAACTAACAACTGGATTATATAGTACTAATGGTGAAAACCGAGCTGATTTCGAATGTGCATTATGTTTGGCAAGTATCGTTAAAAACTTTCTTTTTTAATATATTTTTTCTAAAACTAGCCCTAATACAGCGAAAAATAAAAGAAAAAGAAAAAAAATACGAATTTCCTTCTTTGCAAAAATTAAGATTTTTGCGTGGATCGAACATGACCCTAAAATATAAATAACAAAATTGTCTGGAATTCATAGAAATTTCAGCCCTGGTTAAATCCCAAATATTTTTGAAGAATGGAATTTGAGAGACATGCTGCAAACGCGAGAAACTGTTTTACTAGAATCCAGGAGTGTTTTTTCATTATGTGGCGGTATAAGCCTACCCTGAAAGCTTTCACCATGTAAGCTGAATACAATTTTTATTTGATTTTGAATACAATTTTTAATTTTATTTGATTGCTAAAATTGTCATTTTGTGTGCGTGTAAAATGAAATTAGTGTTTTCGCCCAGGGGTCTCTCTGGGCATCATTGCTTCAAAAAGCTGTTTTTAAAATATTAAGAAAAGCCATGCAATAGTCTTGAAAAAAAAATTACATAGCAAAAAAAAATCCTTTCACCACTTAATAATATAATTGATATCAAACAATATAGTTAATGTTTAATTCTACCGTTAAATCTCAGTTAATAGTATTTAAGCTTTTAAATTTACCTTTAGGTTTTTAAAATCAGAATAAAATTAAATTTAAACACCTAAGAAACAACAATCTTATTAGATTATATGCCAAATTTAAAAAAAAACTCATATCTTACTTTAAAATGAAATTATCCAAATTCTTTGTTTTACCCAAGAACTTAAGAAAGATTGTTTCAAAAGGATTTTCCTAAAATTTTACCCTTAAAACACATACATAAATCTTTTTTTTTCATTCTTTTCCAAAAAAATCAGCTTAAAGTAGTTTAAGTGCATTTGAAACAGCAATCACAAAAATTACAAAATATTATTTAAACTATTTCTATTAGAGGTGCTTTTGTAGTTGTTTCTGTCAAAACAGAAAACAAAACTTAAATAAAATTTTACACTTGTGTTTTCATAATTTTTAATTACTTTAATTTCCATATGTTTTACATTTGTTGTTTTGGCAGATTATTTTGAAAAATTTTTCGAGCAAACACCTTCTAAAAGTCAAGATGTTGGGATTCGCACAGATTTACAATTTTTTCTTGTTCCATATTTTTGGTATTTAAAAGCAAATACATACATACATACAAACTTCTTGTGATTCTAAATAGTTTCTCTTGTTTTTAAGGAAAGTATTTTCTTTTTTGTGGCGTAAATAGTTCTGCTTGGCTTGTTATAAAAATAACTTTAAAATACATAGAATATTTTTCCTTGGTTTAGATTTAATTTAATATAATGCAGCACAAATAAATAAAGAAACACTTATGTAGTTGCTTCTGTTGAACTTTTGCAGCAACAGCAGGTTTACTGTCAGTTTAGGTGGTAGGAAACACGACTGACAGTTGCACAGACAAATCCAGATTTTGTGTGCAGCTTTAAGTTTTATTTTAGGTTTTTACCATTAGCTCTTCTATATTTTGTTTACAAATTATAAGGTTAATAATTGCAAGCACACAGTATGTGGCCAAAAGACAAAAAACCCAAATTTGTTTAAGTAAAATTAAATTCAGTAATCACAACGGGATAGAAAAACAGAAGTTATATAACAGTTGTACTATATAGTAAAGGTTTGCACAAATTTCTGTTGAATTAAAAAAATGAAATCATATTTTGTTAAAATAATTATTAAAATAATTGGTTTTTGAAATATATGTAGAGTAAACATTCGTATTGATTTCATCAGTACCTGAACTGGTTTTTCATTTGTTGTACTGATTAAAAATTTTTGTACTGAAATGTACTGATTTTTTAAAAAATGTACTGATTTATCTTTCAAGATACACTTAAACTAAAATTTTTAACTAAAAAATTTGTTATATTATAGCAAAACTAGATATTTAGGTATTTTTATAGAAGCAAAAGTGAATAAAAATATTTTAATCATTCAAATTTTGTTTTGAACCGGTTGGCAGTTTTTGAGAATATAATTTCTGAATCAAACATTTTCTTTACAAGAATACGTAGGCACTCAGATAGAAGGCTCCAATCGACTCAGGGATAGCTTTTAATTCGATCGCTTGAGTTGAAGGTGGCTCTTAGACTATAAAAACTGAAAAGCGTACTGATTTAAAATCAGAAATAAATGGTCACCCTAAATACATATATGTCTACATATGACTTAACTCATATAATGGCCCACGACACTATTTAGTATTTGTTTTTGGGTAGAAGAAAACAACAAACGCTTAAAAAGGAAATAAAATAATGGAGCTGAGGCCAAATGGGATACGCCTTGCTTAAATCACCAGAAAGTCTTTTTAAATAAGCTTTAGAATGGAAGCACAAAAATAGCCGACGCATTGAGCAAAAAATAAAAATAAAAATTTTTAATGAACTGTAAAAATTGAACTGAGAATTGTATGAAGTTAAGCATGAAGGCGTAATTTTCAGGTTAACTTAGTGCAAAATCGAAAAATCGTCAAAAACCGTTCTAAATCGTATGCGGAGCAAAGCTTTACATTTAATTTTTTTGTTTAAATCTATGACCAATATTAAAATCATTTTTCTTAATAAAAAAAGGCCTGAAATATTTGTTTAAGAAAATCGTCCAATAGTCAAAAGTAATTTTCATGCCAGCCCTTAAAATCGTCAAAATGGCTATAAATTGTAGAATCTGAAAACTATGCATTGAGCAGAAAAACGTTAATGATCCCGTTCGTAGGCATATTACTTATAGAAAAGCAAAAACGTCATCTCGTCGCAGTATACCGCAAGCATCAGCCTGATCTTTGCTCATGCGTCCACAGAAAAAGAAAACTTAGAAACCAAAAAAAAATTCTACGAGCAATAAAAATATTTATGACCGCTTCTTCTGCTATGACATAAAAACTGCTATTGAGAATTTTAATGGCAATATAGACAGAAACAACATGTTTTCTTTGAGCGTCGCACATTAGTTGAAACTCGTTTTTTTTCGGTCAAAAACCTGGACATTTTTTACTAAATTGAAATATGTTTAACATTTTTAGCTAAATTAAAAGTTCAGAGATATATAACTTGCTAAGGCCAAAAGTCGTTTAATGCCCTAAACACAACTGGAACGAACGCAGAATTTTTCGTTGCAAATATTCGTTTTAAAAAATAAAACACATTTGTGTATATGAAAATGCACACAAACAGTGCGTCGACTAAAATTCGTCATGCATAACAAACTCTGCGATAGGTTTAATTCTATTTCTTACGCAGACGAACAACGAATAATTTGGCACAGAGTGACCTTTTTCTTTTATTTTGTTATTAAGTAATGTTACTTTATATTTTAAGAATCATTTTCACTTTTCGTTTGTTGCATTAAATACAATTAGTGTATTTTTAGTGTTTTATTTATATATTTTTTAAATAGTTTTTTTTTAAATATTATTTTTTTCAAATAGTGCTTCTTCTTTAAGAAATATGGTCACTTTATCACAGCTGTTTTATTCGTTCTAAATGTGTTTCACTTAACAATTTTACGCAAAGAGTTTTAACAGACGAAATCGTCGTGTAGTGCGAAATTCGTCGTTCGTCCCAGTTGTGTTTAGAGCATAAGACGTTTTACTACCATCAGGGAGCTAAAAGTGTCCTTCTTAAACTTAAATATGCTTTTTGTAAAACACTTCTTTTTTTGAAGGACATTTTGTATTCTCTTTTACCTGTTTTATTGCTGAACTATATGTGTACTTAAGTGCGACCATCCAAGTTATGCTAGGTAAGTCATATTACAGAGAAGACTTTTTGAAACTATTAATTAATAGTGTTCATTTTTTAAATTGGTAAAGCAGATGTTTAAGGTTAAAGTTGACGTTTTTTGCGTTTTTTATTTTATAATTGAACTTTTTGCCTTAAATTATTCCAAATCTTAAACTTTTTATTTTTTACTTGTATTAAAAGCCATCTCATTAATTTACCCTTAAATGTAATGCTTGATTATCTATGAACCTGACATGGATAAATATATTACAATAAAATTTAGCATTTAGCATTTATGGAGACCAAAATTTCCTTAAAACAATCAACAAAATAGCATTCACGTGTTTTAATAAAAATTTAATTAAGTTCTGCTTTCAAATAGCTTATTGCGAATTTTTTACTTATTCAAAAAAAAATGAAGATTTGAATTAAGTAGCCCTTTCCTAAAATGGTGTCTACTTATGTTATAGTATTCAATTAAAATAGATTCAACCGATTATTTAGACTCCCACTACGATCCGTTGTGGTTAATAATAAAGAAGAATAATAGTTGTAGAAAAAAAATATTAAAATTTAAACTATTGCAAATAAAATTAGCTTAAATAAATGGACCAAGTCAGGTTTTTAAGATGAATGATCTTAATACTAAGGTGAAAGAACTGTAATATATTATTATTTTTTACAACTTTACCCTCATTTAGGCACGTGTGCTAACATTGTTGCGTTGACCACTTTTTTGATCATATCTTTTGACTAATGCCTCTTCCTAGTGAAATCTTTTTGAATTTGTGTAGAGCCCATTACATTATTTCATAGGTTACAAGGTAATAAGGTCGCTATTACAGAAAAATTATATTATGGTAAGGGCGCTAATAATTACATTTAAAGTTATAAATGGAAAAAAGATTACTGGAAAATGATTTGTAAGACATGTTTGTTGTAAAAACCCTAAAATTTTAATATTATTTCCTGTTTATGCTTGTCAACTAATTACTTGATTGTTTTTTGTAAGCACATTTGTAAGCAAGGGTCCTGAATTTCTGGACAACTCAAACAAAAATAACTAGTTATTATTCAAAAGGTAACTAGTGTTTCTATATCTCCAATATTACTTGCTAACTTGCAAGGTAAGCAAAGGTTTTCTTGAGTTATTTCAACAAATAGATATCTATTTGGTAATATTAACATGTAGGTATGCCCAGCCTGCTAAGATTTTTGATACAGTTTTACCTAAAAAAGAAAAAAAACTATTAAAAACTGACACAATCACTTATATATTAAAACAATTACGAGCATAATTGGCACATATTAAGGGGGTTACCGTGAAAGATAACTTCAAAACAATGTTTTCATATATCTTGCGGCTTGGCTTCCTTAAGCCAAGTACGATTTATCTGGTACAGATTTTTTATTTTTATCCATATTTAAGCCAAAAAAGATTGACGTTAGTTCAAAACTGTACTGGAATTAAGTTTAAAAATATCGATTAAGCGTAGAAGTGATAACTCCACAAATAAAAACTATTTTTTTTGACTTGTTTAAAAAACACAGTTTAAGAGATTACTTTTGTTTTATACATGTTTAAAACCTGGGAGTCTCCGAACTGTAATACCAGGGCGCTACCATCTCGGCAACCGAAACATTTTGTTTTTATATGTAAAAGCATATATTAAAGCAACAAGCTTTTTTGCTTAATTTTTTTAAGCAATCCCAACTAAAACTCTTGATTTTAGTAGGTATTTTACTTTTTGGGTAAGACTGCATTAGGCTCAATTGTTAGCAAATTTATTCTTAAAAGGGCCTTCTGGTAGCTAGATACTAAGAACCAATATGATATTTATCTATACTAGTCCGTGGTCATAAGCAACAGAATGACAGAAGTATAACTACATGACAACAGAACGTTCAACATTCAACCTATTAATGGCAAAAAATAAATTTTCAATTAATCCAGTTTAAATTTAAACGTAAATTTAAACTTACTCCTTAAAACAGCCAAATTTTTTTGGCAATTAAGATTAAAACAAGATTTATTTATTCCTACTTATCTTTTGTTACAAGTAAATAACAAATAATACAGAAAAAGAATTAAAACTTACAAAAAACATTGGCTGAACATAAGATTCTTAATACACATGTACAGATTTTGCAATTAAATTCTGTTGCTTAACTGAAAAGATTAAATTAGTTTATGCAACAAAAAGGAATACAATACTAGAGAAAATATACGAAATGGTGGGTTACTGTACTTTCAACTTAACACAAATACACATTTTGAACATTCTAGTGTACTAGACATATAACAAGAATAAAAGCTAATTAAGTTTATGTCACCGGAAATTTAATTCACATAAAGTATCCCTCTGCTCAACTCAATACTGCACTTGAAGACAAAAGGAATGCCGCATAAGAAAGAAGAATTAAATAAAACAAATAAGTAAAGAACTTTTGTTAAAAAAAGGAAGTATTATTTCTGTTGCAACGAAAATACAAAAAAAAAACAAATAAAAAATGGCATAAAAACAATAAAAAAATAATTTAAAGAGGTCTCAAATGAACTCAAAAAAATTTCCAAAGACATAACAAACACTCTAAAGGAAAATAATATTAAGTTTTTCTTCTATACTAGACTTTTTTTCAATTTTCATTATTTAATTTATAATGGCATGTTAGAGAATTTGCACCCTCTTTAAATTTAAGTATGCATTTGAACTTTTACACTTATTGGCAATTAATATTGTTTCTCAGCTATAACTTGTTGTGCATCTACAACTACAACATCAACTTACATTTACATTCACAAATGAAATAACACTGCTTAAGTGACCCTTTAATTTTTAAAATGGCGTAAGTCCATTTACTAAATTTGTTTATCTTCTATCGAATTTTTTGCTTTAGTTTGAATTAAATAAACAAATTTTAATGGAAAACGGTCTTAATATTTAATATTTAAATAAGCAAATTTAATTTCAATATGAATTTTTAACTTTTCGATAAATGCACTTACGCCATTTTCTAATTTAACGGCTCATATAAGCTATATTTTTGATATATATAAAATGATTTCCCCACATTCCTAAGATAAAGACGTAGATGGAAAAAGTTTTTAATAAAAGGAGAATTTACAGGGTTTATTATTATATTAACGCCCGTAGTTTTTATAAATAGATATTTAGGTGTGTATAGATTTCTATAATTTTGGTAATTGCAACACGTAGGTACTCCCTGCCTATTGAGATTTTCAATAAAGTTTTACCCAATAGGTGAAAAAACTATTAGATACTTACACAAGTAGTCATCAATTTGTTGTACTAAGGGGAATAAAAACCACTTTAAACATCTTTTTCAAGTCCCCGTTTTTATACACAGTAGTTTTTTTAAGGGAATAACAAAGTCGAAGCTTACTGTAGAGCGCTATATTCTGCTGTGCCGAATCTTATATGCCCTTCTTTCCTAGCCGAGTTATTTTGTACTGCACATATCATAATAAAAATGCCTTGTTCCGGGTTTAAAGTCCATAGCAATCCTAGTTTTCGAAATAGAAAACTTTACAAATTTGTAACGTTCGTACACACAAAGAAAACTTTACTTAAATTAAGCCATAGCAGTGTCAAAAGTACGGTGAGTACGGTTTTTCTTAAATCAAGTACGAAATTTTTTACTCCAAGTAAAATTTTTTAAGTATGAATTTCTTACTTTTAGCCACAATTAAGCCAAAAAAAGATTGATTTAAGTTCGAAACCGTACTTGAAATAAGCGAAAAAAAGATTGATTTAAGCCGCAAACGGGATTAATTCGAAAATGAAATGTTATTTTTTTGACTTATGGAGTTTTATTAAAGAAAAAGAATTTTAGATTTTATTATTATTTTATAATTTATAATTTAATAATTTAATTTTTTGTACTTACCTAAGCTGAGATTCGAACCAGGGATTTCTGCACTGCAGCACAAGCGCGTTACCTCTAGGCCACCGAGACACTTTGTTTTCAAATGTAAAATAATATATTAAAACAACAAGCTTTTTTCTGCTTGATTTGTTGAAGCAATCCGAATAGGCTTGATTTAAGAAAATGTAAGTAAGGGTCGTACTTAAAAATTTCAAGAAAGATTTTGGATAAATTCAAGAATAAAATTCTTGATTTTAGAAAGCGGTTTTTCGTTCTGTGTATGTATAATGGAAATACCATTTAGAATATTTAATGTCCACAGTTTTAACAGTCTTCGACATATTTCTTATTAAAAATTTAATAAAAATTCTTTTCCCTAACACTTCTTCTTTTCAGATTTTTTTTTCAAAATGAAGGCTTAGTTGCACGATTTCTAAAGAATATTTGGTGTCCGTAGTTGTCATAGCTTTTAAGATATAGTGTATCGAAAATTTAAAAAACTGTTCAGTTATATGTGAGCTGCCCCCAACCCTGCAGCTTTCCCAAAAAAAATTCCAAAATGGTGGTCTTATTGTCGAATTATTTTTTGTAGAAAATTTGAAGTTGATAACTGTTATATTTTCTGAGATCGGGCATATCGAAAAATTCATAAAAATTGTTAATCTGTATGAGGGATACTCCTTCTCCTACTATTTTCCAAAAAAATTTTAGCTAAAGTTTATGTCTTACTTTTTGTAGAACATTTGAAGTCGATAGCTGTTATAATATTTCAGATTAAACCCATGAATATTTCACAAAATTTTTGCAATTGTAGGGGAAATATCACTTTCCCTGGTTGCATCTAATTTTTTTTTTCTAATTTAGCTCTCTATCTTCAAAGTATCTGTGCCAAGTTTAGCGGAGAGAGTGACTATATTAAGTGAGATATATAGGGACATATGAACGGATTTGGTCCTAAAAAATGGGTTATTTTGGGTTTTCTGTGTGACTTTATTTAAGTCCAAAAACTTGATTTCAATAGACACACAGATATACAGACGGACAGACCAACCTGGCTATAATGAACTTCCTATTTTACTTTTTTTTATTTTTATTCACTTTTAATTTTCAGTTAAGATTTTTATTTGATCATATAAATAGTACAAGAACGAGTTTTTGCTCAGTTATTTCAGAAGTTATTTTTATTTTGCCAATTTTTCGTTACCCATCGAATACCAGCTTTAGGGTAAATATTTTTATTTATTTTTTGTCAGAAGCAACAACTTTATTTTTGTTTTTACTTCTGTCTTTACATTAAGCTTTCATTTGCCTGCAGGGATGTTTGCCACTGCAAAGTCTATAGCAGCAGTATTAAGTTATACTTGTAGTAGTATTATAAACTTTGGTCGAAATTTAATTTTCATTTCTATTGCCAAATAGATACTTTGGCAATAAACGTTGACACTTTTTTATTTAAACATAACCCCTACACTTGTCCACACAAATGCACACACACACACATGCTTCGAAAAAAAAGGAGAAGGAGAAATAAAGCTGCTTTCGTGTTTGTCTGCATATCTGTGCTTGTATGTTGGGAGACAACAAACAAAAAAAACAAAAAGATTCTCACCTCTTATATGTATTAAGTTATACATAGTTGTATTATTTGCCAAAACTTTTATGTGAGTCTTTATTATTTAACAAATAGCAAAAACAAAAAGAAAATTATTTTGGCACAGTTTTGGTAGTACAGCAATCTCTACTAATAGTAAAGTTGATTTTATTTTAGCATTCAACTTATTAAAAGGGACGTAGCCAAATAGGTATATAGTAACTTGGTCCTTTTTTTATTGGTAGAAGCTCAGGTAAAATGCTGATAATTTAGATTTAATAATCATAAATAAAAATTCAATTGTAGAATACTAAGAAATAAATTGGCTAATAACTCGTTTGCATTCACGGATTTCTTTTCTTAATTATAAGTCGTGCGTATAGCTTCAATCGGGATAGTCAATATCTATTATTGTATTTAAATCGATCCTATATAAATTACACTTCCCCAAAACTCATATAATCGCATAAAGTTTACAAAGGTACGCACACTGGGATGTAAAAACAAAAAAAAAGTAAAGTTTAAAAAAATCTGTCTATTTTTAATTGGAAAATCTTAAAAACGAAGTTTCGTCTAAATAATTTATAAACTAAACGTTGTATTTTTACCATGTATTATTTACCAGAAAAGAAAACAGCTTTTCGTGTGATCTTTTTAACAGCCTCTTGGAAAAGTTTATACGAGACGCCAATGTAAACAAAACTGGCACACTATACACAAAACAGCATATGTTACCCGCTAACCCTGACAATATTGACATAATAGGACGAACATTTCGGGCAGTAGCTACCACCTTAAAAAACCCGAAATAGAATCAGCCAAAGTGGGTCTGGCAATTAGAACCAAATTTCTGATATCAACTCACAAGTCCTCCAAAAGACTTGGGCAGACAGTTGAAGTTTAAAATACCATCTCTGAAATAGTCAACGACCTTATTTACTTAGGGGGGGGGGGGGGGGGGGGGGGGTAATTAGAACAAACAACGTCAGTATTGATATAAAGAAGTTAACAACATAATACCAATATTGGCCATAGCCCGTGCTATAGCTCTGAAGCCTGGTTACTGACAAGAGCAGACAAGGCAGCGCTTGGAATGCTCGAGAAAAAAAATTCCAAAAAATTATTGAATCAATCTACGTTGACAGAGAATACCAGTGTAGTATTAGTCACGACCTGTATGAGCTGTTTGCCAATATTCAAATACGTTAATACGGTAATGTTGGTGACTGATAATGCAGAAAGAGAATACTGAAACCACAATGGAATAACCAAGTGAAGAAAAATATTTCAAAAAAGAAACTGGGGGAAAAGCTTTAGCTAATAAGTAATGTTTGCCAAAAGTTATACTTCCGTAAGTATTATAACATGTGAGTTGTCTCATGTTACCTTAAAAAACTATGGATTTATAAAATGTAGTAATTTCGAAAAATTTTTCTAAAAACAATTTCATCATTAAAATGATTTTTAAGCTCACGAAGCAAAAAAGTACTTCCCATAACTGATATGCCCTTAAGCGTTTGCAGGTATTTAAGTGTCTTTATATGTGTTTTTGGCTATGAAAGTTGAGTGTCATGTGTATTCAGTAGTAGTGGTAGTACCAGTAGTAGT
This sequence comes from Melanophora roralis, assembly GCA_963583895.1. NCBI lineage: Eukaryota > Metazoa > Arthropoda > Insecta > Diptera > Rhinophoridae > Melanophora > Melanophora roralis. The sequence continues at coordinate 26,069,069 of OY757187.1, read as the reverse complement.
GATTGTAGTAATAATGCTTGTAATCTCAGCTGTAGTTATAGTTTAACTCGTAAGTTTCATAATGAATTGATTGGCTTAACACTTTGAATCTAAAGGCCATTATAAGTTATGTGGTGTCAACAAGAATTATAGCTATTTATGCAGTATGTTTTACGGACACCACACACACACACAGGCATACAAACATACTTGTGTATGACCAACATTGTTAAGATTGCCAGAAATTTTTGTAGCCCTCTTCTCTTTCTGTAATGTCTTTTACATTCCTCCTTGCAGCATTTTATCATACCATTTATTAATTGTATAGTAAATTACGTCTAGAAAAGTTTGTCTTAATAGTTGTCATATAAGATTTGTGGTTTAACTTACAACAATATATTGCTGACAATGGTGTTGGTGGCTTTTTCTGCATGTTGCTGCTGTAGTACAAATTGGTTTGTGTATTTTGTGTCACATTTAATACCTAGATTTTAGCAAAGATATTTGTTGCAATTAATTTCATTTTTCTATTTTTATAAAATTTTATTGAATTATGACTATTTAATTAGCACTTAAATAGCAGTATGAGTAATAAGAGGTTAAAATAAAAATGTTTGTGCTTATAAGTACACATGAGTTTATTAAATAAGAAGAAAATAGGGGTAATTTAATAAAAAAAAACTTAGGGAAAGCATGCTGTCTTTTCTAAATTTAATTATTTGTTAAATTAAAAAAAATATAAAAATATTTTTACAAAAATCGTTATTAGTGCCCTATGACTTATTGTAAAAATTTAAAAAAAAAGGACTTGAGAAAAGTACTGACCTTGTAAAATAGTATTTATTTTAATTACAAAATAAATATCAAAGCAAATCCAATAACAAATTTTTACTGAAGCATGTAGAATTTTTTTGTTTGCTTTTATTACTAGATTGGCTTAAGTTTTCAAATGAAATGTACAAAATAGCTGTTATAGAACTTGACTGCAATAGAACTGGCTGCTGCACCATAGCCAATGTGGCCCTTTTTTGTAAACAAAAAAAATAAACCAACAATAATAAAGTTTTTGTCGTTGTTTTACTTTCCACTTAGTATATTTTTTTGCTTAAACGGTGTGATGGCTGATAACCGTTTTGGTAAAATTATGATATACAGAGAAAATAAAATTTCTTTTTTTTTAATTTTTCTGTTCTTACTTTTTTTTATTTTTTGCAAATCTCTAATACTTTAGACGTACATTTGACATTAAAAATTTTTTTTTTTCTTATAAATAAGAAACTAATTTTTAAGAGTTTAAGCATTATTTAAACGACATTAATATATAAGGTCGGCCAAAAGAAATCATCCTATTGGAAAATGCTCTTATTTTTGCAAATGGCGGTCAATGTCGAATCTGTTTTAATATATGTATGTGAACTAGACAGATCTAAAATACAAGTCAATAAGTTATAGAGCGGTACACTCCCCAAGAACGCAGAATAATCGTGTTTTTTTTTTTGCATAACGATTCGTCTGTGGTGCGCAAATTCCATCGCTGATTCATTGGTCGTCCGGTACCGACTGCGCAAACACTGCGTCTTTAGCCACCAACCCTAAAATGTACTGGACCGCACGAGACGCTGCCAAGAGTGGCCAGTCCCAGAGCGCTTGTTTTGCCACTTTTGGCCATCAACCGGTCGTTCCTAAGGCAAATTTTGGTCAAAAACCTGCAAAGTTTCCGTACAAAGTCCATTTTGTGCGTCAGTTGCTGCATGTTAAACGCAAAACACGTGTAACGTAGGCTCAAGCCATCTTCACGGACGGTTTTTTGACCAAAATCATAATGAGCGATGAGGCTTATTTCCACCTCAGCCGGTACGTTAACAAGCACAGCTGTTGCTTCTGAGGCACTAAGATGCATGAAAAGTCATTACATCCACTCAAAGTGACTAGATGGCGCTGTTCATGCTGAAGGAGTCAGCCATTTTTTCAAGGACGCCACTGGTCAAACAAAAACAGTGGATGGTGCGCGCTATAGGAACATTCCATCCGAGTTTTTGCTACCGCGATTAAAAGATTTAAGACTGGAGGGCATGTGGTTCCAACAAAATGGAGCAACGGCACACACTGCACGAGCCACAACTGATATTCCGAGGGCGAGGTTGCCGGGTTGTCCCATATCTTGTTTTGGCGATTTAAATTGGCCTGCAAGATTGCCCAATTTAACCATTCCAAACTTTTTTGTAGGGTTTTTTGGAGTTTCGTGCTAACGTGAACAAGTTCGAGCCCTGAAAGCCCTCAAAAACAACATTTGACACGCATGCAAGAATCTGTTGTCCGAAGTTCTCGCTAAAATGATGGAAAATGTCATAAAACGAGCTCTTATAGCAATCAATTGTGATGGCCCCCATTTCGTTGATATCAATTTCTCGACTTGAGCAATAATTTTTTTCATTCAGAAAAAAATAACTCGACTTTTGGCCTTTACACACATAAAAACATCCCAAGTAATATTTTCCTAAACCAAGCCGTAGCGTTTTTTAAAGTACGGTGGGTGCGGATTTTATTGAACCAAATAGAATTTTTTTTAAAACCACGTACGATTTATCTAATATACATTTTTTTACCTTTAGCCACTTTAAATACAAAAAAGGATAGATTCAAATTTGAAACCGTACTTGATATAAGCTTAGAAAGATTTATTTAATCTTAAAAGGCATTAATCCAAAGATGAAAAGTAATTTTTGGGCTTTCGGAGCTAAAAAAAGCAGAAGAAAATTTTTTTTCAAATCTCCTTTCGATAGTACTTAATATTCGCCCGTAAACGGCAGAGCTTAGTTTTTTTGATACGGACTATGAAAATTGCAAATGTTTTTTAAAATGCGTTGCAAATTTCAATTGAATTAAAGTTGACATATTTTTTTATATTAAAAATAGGGTTAACGATGCGTATGACATACATTTATTTAATCCTCAAATAAATATCACTCATGCGTCAACAAACAAATATTCACATACTTCAACGTGGATTTTTTTTTTCAAAACATTTTTTTTAATTCCTTCCTTCTATATAAAAGAATATTTTAATTTTGTTTTTTATTTGATTAGTTGATGTTATAAATTTTAAAAAATATACGAAATAAATTGCATTAACATTATATTACATATAAAATCTCAATAAAACCCAACAAACAACATAAAACTCTAAAGTAAATATAAAAAAAAATAAAATAATAAAAATATAAATTGTATGTTATTCGTCAAACGTAATGTCTACAAATGAGAAAAAATCCATAAATAAGATTTTTTGACATATTTTCCAAATGTATAAACATTTTATTACTAAAGAGAAGCAATATAGATGATTTTGTAAATCTTACAGTTTATTTACAGGTAATTATATTTGGATTTTATTACACAGTAATTGTAATAAAAATTTTTTGGAAAAACAATAACTCTTACATTTGAATAAACATAATTATTAATTTAGTTATTACATTATTAAAACCGTTGTAAAAATTTTAAAAATTTATAAATGCAATAAATCTACGACGTGAAAAAGGTTTGCTTAGTTTATTGCAAACTAGAATTAGTATTACTTGTTTTTCAAGGCAATATTATAATTAAAAGAGAAGAGATGTAAGCGTTTTCTTATCTGTTTAACTGGGGAAAACTTTCTAGCTGATGCGAGTTTAAAGAAATATTATAAAGTATTGTAGCGAAAAATTAAAAAAAGCTTTAATAAACCACTTGGCTACAGTTTTTTACTTAAACTTTATCTTAAACTTAGACAAATAATAGTTGTGTTCAATAACTTTCCAGTAATTACTAGCAAGGAGAGAGTAAAAATAAATATTTTCAAAATTGCTCTCAAAAATATTAAAAAGTAAATGAACACTTTTACAGTCAAAACTTGCAAGCAAGTGTATTTTGTTATTGTAAACTTATAAAAATTTAAAACTTAAATTTTTTTTCAAAGCATAATGACAGAAATACTGTTTGAACAATTTCTGATAGTAAAATTTTTACTAGTAGAAATTATCAGAAACATTTTTGTTTCTAAACATATTTCTTTCTTTTGTGGCTCTCTTGCTGCTAATTTTTTGTATACGTGAACACTTACTAATAATAATTATCGAAAATTAGTGATAATTTTCTGTAAATGAACACACCTATTGTAACAAATAACAAAAAAAGGAAAAACTTAAATCATAGTTGAAATTTTGGCATATCGTTTGTACTGGCTTCCCTAAAAAAGCAGGACATTATCCGCATAAATGTGTAAATTATCAAAGGATAATTGTACTGTGGTACTCCTTGTTTAGGATTAAACAGTTGAGAAAATTCACCATTTACAACTACTGATTGTGAACGTCCATTCAGGTAGAAAGAACCAAGCTTGGCACTAGATAAAGAAAAATTTTTAAGTTTCCAGATTAAAGTATCATGATCCACCGTGCCAAAGACCTTAGAGTGATCCAAAAGAACAAGCAACGTAATATTTTCTCTACAAAGATTCTGACGAGTATTCTCAGCAATTTTAGCTTGTGCTATTTTACAGTTGTGATTTACACAAAAGCCAAATTTTTTAAGAAACAATAGATTTTTTTCTTCGAAAAATTACCTTATCTGCATGTTAAAGATTCTTTCTAGAAATTTGGACGAAAAACATAACAAAAAGAACTAGTTATTCGGTTAAAAAGTGAATAGTGTTTCTATATATCCAATATTATTTTTCTGTTAGAAATGAGAAATATTTTTTGTGTTAAGTTTTAATTTTTTTAGCTTTTTTTACTATTATTGCTATTTTCGATTTTAAGTTCCCTTTTTTGCGTTAGCCTTTGTACAATGTTTCTTTAAAGTTTTCTTAAACCACCTTTTTTTATATGTACCCACACAAAAACTCAAAAATAAAGTTACAAACAATTCTAAATAAAACTTGGGCAACAAAAATCAAATTGAAATACTTGTGGTAAGACAGTATAATAAAACATGTAATCAAACAAAATATAAGTTCTTAATATCTGTTACAAAATACAAAACTAAAACCACTATATGTATGTACTTACTATTAAAAAGGAAATAAAATTAAAAAACAAAACAAGGAGCTTCGTTTTTTCCTGTCTTTGTTTTTTTTTTTTAGCTACAAATATCATCATCTTAATATATTTTATATTCATATATTTGATTTTACTGCAAAAGAAGATATTTTATTACAAATTGAGTTATATTTATAAAATACCCTCAAATATGTACATAGCTATTCTTTACAACTATAATATTTATTTTTGAAGGTACTTTTACTGCTTAAAAAATTTAAAAAAAAATGGAAATACAAGATGAGAATTTAAAAAGAGACGTTATTTACAAATTCTTAATTTGCTTAATTTTAATACATTTTTTTTCGAGTAACAAAAATGATTTAGGTTTTTTTAAGGTACCGTAAAAATGATGAAAAAAATTAATTTTAAAAAATAATATTTTTTTTTTTTTTTATTTTTTCTTTTGGTAAAAATAAACATAATAAACCACAAATTTTTTAACACCAACTTTTAAAGAACCTTGTTTAAGATTAACAATTTTAGTAACAAAATACATACCTATACAAATATACATTCTTGATAAAAACAAGTAAGGCTTACACAATCGTAATAAGGTTTTACAATTTTTATTTTTAATAATGAAATTACTTACCTGCAGTCTTTATGGTCTGCTCCCTGTTTAAGTTTTAGCAATGACGAACGAACAGCAACCAAAATAAAGATTCTTTAGAAAGATTGTTAAAATTTCTTGTAGTTTATTATCTTAATAATGTCTGTTTAAGTTTTACAAATTTAGTTTTGTCTTTTTTATCTTTTGTTTAAAGCAACAGCTAACTGTCTGCTGTGATATTACTTTCAACCTGCAGAATATAGTTTTTAGCATCAATTTAAAGTTTTTCTTTCACTGTATCTATTGTTTCAATATTTGAATAAAGTTTTAACCGTTATGTTTTTTTTTTTTTTTTTTGTTATTCTAATTGGATTTTACAATTGGGCGAAGGAAGCAAGTAATTTAATTTAAAAAAATAAAATTCAAAAGCAAGTCTAGTTTTTGTTTTAGTGTCATGAAAATGAAAAATAATTTAATTTAAAAATTTACAGCTTTTAGTTAAAGAAACTAATTTTATATTTTTAGTACTTGTTATTATAAGTTTTCCTACTAGCTAATGGTCCACTACTTTTTTTAACCGTAATTTTTAAGATTTAAATCTTAAACATCAACTACGTTAAAATTATTATATAAAAAGAAGCCACTCCCTTTCTAATCTTTTTACCTTAGGGCTTATAAAAAAAATTGTCTGTTTATGTTTCCTAGCGGACAAAATATTTTTTCAAGATTTTACTCAGTCAAAGGTATTAAAATACCTGTTAGGTATCACATTAATATATTATATTGATTTCCCACTGAACTTAAATGTTTCGTTAATATCTATGTGTAGAAAAACCAAGTTTTATAATGGCTGCGCTTGATCCATTTATGCTACCGATTGTGCTTCCAAGGTAAGATGTTAAACATTGTCAGTGTTGATACGACTGAACTTGTGTTTTCAAGAATATTTTAGGCAAAGATCTCGTAATTTTCTTATTTTAATTATACAGTTGAGTTTTTACAAATTCAAGCGCTCACAAATTCGACTCATCCAGAAATTGAGACTGGCCATTTTAATGTAGTGGACGCCCTAAAATTAAAACCTGTAATTTACATGTATGGAATTCGAACTTTTTATTACTGCCAGAGATGCGAAAGGCATCAAATGTTGTCAGTACAGTAAAAGCCATTGGGCCCATGGCATCCCACTGGAATTAGTTTTTAAAGTTTTTTTACAACATTGTTCAATAGTAGAGGGAACATTATGCACCAGACGCCGTGCCTCGCAACTAGCCATCAGCCAATTGTCCCTGAGGCAAATTTTAGTCATGTTCTTGTACAAAGTCCAGTCTGTGCATCAGCTGCTGACTGTCGACCGCCCAACGCGTGTAACCTACGCAAAGCCATCCTCAGTATTAGGGCTAAAGTGAAAGATTTTTTGACTAAAATCATATCGAGCGATAAGTCTCATTTCCACCTCAGCGGATACGAGAACAAGCAATACTTTCGCTTCTGGGACACCAAAAATCCACGTGTGATGCACGGCAAGTCATAAAATCCGCTCAAAGTGACTGCATAGTTCGCTGCTCGCGGGCCATTTTTTTCGAGGACGCCGCTGGTGAAACGACAAGAGTGGACGGTGCGCGAAATAGGGTCATAGTAGCCGAGTTTTTTTTACCGCAATCGAACAAGTTAGGACTGGAGAACGTGTGGTTCCAGCAGGAGGGAGCAATTGCACAAATTTCGCGAGCCATAACCGATATTCTAAAGGCGGCGTTCCCGGGTCGCATCATCTCTCGTTCTGGCGATTGCATTGGCCCGCAAGATCGCCCGATTTAACCGTTCCAGACTTTTTTGTGGGCTTTTTTGAATTCCCATGTTTAAATGAGCAAGCTAGAGACCCTGGAAGCCCTCAAGGAAAAACTTCGACACAAGTGCGAGAATCTGTCGCCCGAAGTTCTACCCAAAGAGATGAAAAATGCCATAAAACGAGCTCGTATAGCAATCAATTGTGGCGGCGCATTTAGCTGATATAATCTTTTCGACTTAACGAATAAAGTTCTAAAAGTTCAGATAAACATAATCAAAAAACCGAATCAAAGTTTTTCATTTAGAGCAAAATGAGAGCCAAATAACCTCGGATGACTTCTTTTGGTCCACCTTAGAGTTCAGTTATCAAAATGTGCGTTCTCTTTATTAAGATATATTGATTAACCTGACTAGCCTAATTGAAAACACATCCGCAGCAGTTAGTTTCAATATAGTAAAACATAATTTTTTTTACTCACACCATACATATATGTACATATGTATGTAGCAGGTGCGTTTATGCAGATGCTTGTAACGCCCAAAAATAATGGTCTGAGTTCCACCTTAAGTATACCGATAGAACCAGACTCACTTCCTGAGTTGATTTCATTATGTCCGTCCATCCATCCGTCCGTCAGTCTGAGGGTCCAAGTATTCTTGTGATCAAAGCATGGGACGCAATTTTGAAAATATTTTAAAATTTGGCACTTGTAAACTTTTTGACACTGCAACGAAGCATATTGATTGTATTGATATTCGGTCCATTTTGTGACAAGCCCCCATACAACTTACCTTCCGAAATAAGCATTTTTGTTTATATCTGACTTGAATGTTGCTTACCTTGACAAAATTTTGCATTTGTGCTAGGGTTAACGCCAATAACTTATATCCGGAATGTAAATATTGTCTGTCAGTTTGTTAGCAGAAATTTTTCCTGATGTCCCGTTTAGCTTTCTTTTTATCTAAAACCGATTTGCGTTATCATTGTAAGTCCCATAAGATAACATAAGATTATCTTTGAACAAAATGTTCACGCCGCAATTAAGGAAAATTTTCTGCCTACCCAATTTTTAGTGAATTTTCGAAAAGTTATAGCGGATTTATGAAACCTGCTTCTTTTCGCTTTTGGATAGTTTAAAAACAACAGCTTATGCCGGTTTCTAAGAAGCTTCACTTAGCGCTTGATTTTCTGCAAAACTGCAAATATTTGTAAGATGTAGTTTTATTATATTCTCCCCATAGACTTTAAACATGATTTCAGATATATTTGTTTTAACAAAAGCGCTTGTGGACGTATAGAAATTTAATAATTTAAAAAGAAGTGAATTGCTTAAACAACATTTATGCAGTTACATACACAGAAAGAAAACTCGCTTTCTAAAATCAAGAATTTTATTCTTGAATTTATCCAAAATCTTTTTAAGTACAATCCTTACTTACATTTTCCTAAATCAAGCCCATTGGGATTGCTTTAACAAATCAAGCAGAAAAAAGCTTGTTGTTTTAATCTATTATTTTAGATTTGAAAACAAAGTGTCTCGGTGGCCTAGAGGTAATGCGCTTGTGCTGCAGTGCAGAAATCCCTGGTTCGAATCTCAGATTCGGTAAGTACAAAAAATTTAATTATTAAATTATAAATTTTAAGTATCTATAAAATAAAAATAAACTATAAAATTCTTTTTCTTTAATAAAGCTCCGTAAGTCAAAAAAATGATATTTCATTTTCGAATTATTCTTTTTCACGCCTACATCAAGTACGGTTCCGAACTAAAATCAATCCTTTTTTGGCTTAATTGTGGCTTAAAGTAAGAAATTCGTTCTTTAAAAATTTTACTTGGAGTAAGAAATTTCGTACTTGATTTAAGAAAATCCGTACTCACCGTACTTTTGACACCGCTATGCCTTGATTTAAGTAAAGTTTTCTTAGATAATTTTTTGTGTGTAGATTTTTGTATTCAGAAAGGATATCGATATTAAATAAGTACCCCAAAAAATTAATTTCTTTTGCGAAAATATGACTGAATATAAGCTTTCCTTACGCAAATTGATTGAATTGCTTATGTTTTCATTTTCCAGCATCCCGCAAAAAAAATAATACCAGGGAAACCTGAGTAAAGGTTTAGAGATTGTTCACATAGTTTCTATGCCTAAAAAGCTTATGCAATGGGATTTTTCTCGCGGACACTTAGATCAAAACCATAATCCAAATTTTATTTTAAGGAGACTTCTAAAGAGCAAGATGTTTAAGTTCCTTGTTTTCTTTGTTAAAACACATTTGTATTAGAGTATTAAAAATTTAGCGAAACTAAGACAACAAATGTATAAATTTATCTTATATATAACTTTGATTCTGCGAAAAATAGGAACCTAGAAATAACCTAATAATATTTTTTTCTGATACAGTGAATCAATCAAACTATCGACAGTTCAAACCCTAAGCGCTGACATTAAATATGTTCCACTTACATAACTAATGGCACACTTGACCACATTAAGGGTATCCATTCATCAACCGCTTGAAATCTAACACTATTTTAAAACTTTTTTTTCCACGTTTCTGCTTTCAGTAATCAAATAAATTTCGGTTTTCAGATCCTTAAAAAAGAAATACAGTAGCATTTCTTAAGGCTCAGTAATGTTTAACAGGTAAATTAAATTATAAGTGCTAAGCCCACAAACGTATAGAAAATCAGACCAGTCATCTTTGCGCAATTGCCAACTTTTTGGTAATTGCAATAAGAGTTTGCATATAAATTCAGAAGTTAACTCATTAAACCATTTGTTCTAGGCGAGACTGCAGTGTATGTTTTTACACGGAGTTTGCAAGAAGTGAAGGGAATTGTACAAAAGAAGGCAATCGTTGCATCGTCTCATCAGGTGATTACAAACGCAGTGGCCAGCAATAGTCCCGTTTCCGCTTACCCATATAATAGTGATGTTAGAATGTATCACCATCCAGTTCAAGTATGTCCGGCATTTGTGAACAAGTGGAATTAATGGCGACTTGAATATCAGTAAAGACCTCGATATTTTTTACAAATACCTTTTAATGCCGCCACCATTTTGCCGCTCTGCAAATTGCTAACAGTTTAGCCTGTAGTCATCTGCATTCCTCGGGTAGTTTTAATGAAAGCTGGACGTTTGATTAAATATCTTTTTATTAATTACAATTAAACCTTTGAAATAAAATCCGAATCTTTAAAATTAAAATATATTCTGATGACCAAAACTAAGACTATTTTTTCCATAATTACATCATTCGATTTTTGTTCAATATATACAAACAAAAACATATATTATGTTTTTTCAAATTTTTCTTTATTCAGCTTTAAATTCATTAAAGCACCTTAAACAATTTAAAAGTCAATAAATAACCACATAAATATAACTCGTATAATACTCCTCCTTGCAGAGCAAATAATAAATCTCTAGCATTCCAAATGACGGAAAATTATCTAATTAAGTCAGTTGACTGACTGTATTACCTATTTAAATTTGCAAGTAATTGCTCCCTAAAGCCCTTAAATACTTTTCAGTCAAATCTACTAAACACACAGACGCACACAAAGTCATACCATCAAAAGTATACAAAAAGATAAACGCAAATATCCTGTTGTAATACAAACACTTTTATACATTCAAATACATTAAACATAAATAGACAAGATGTATGAAAAAAAGAATGCAGCGAAAAAAATTTAAGAAAATAAAATGAAAATCTGTCTTTCACAACCTAAATAGTAGATGTTACTCGCTCACTCACTCACTCACTCACTCACTTGCTTACTTACATACATCCATGTTCATATGTGAGTAGTTGAATGTACTCCAAAGAAATGAAGTGTGCAGAAAACAAACAATCACTAACATTCCAACTCCCAGTTGTTTAACAATCGTACAAACATTTATACATTATTATCTTACAAACGATTTACTAGAAGATGTTGCAAATGTTGACAGGAGCCAAACATTGATTTATGTTCAAATACAAGGAAAATTTATGTGCGGCAAATAGCATTAAAAGGCTGAATTTTATTTAATCTATGTACGTGTGTGTGTGTGAAAAAAATATCAATATAAAGAGGCTGTAAAAAAATCAAAATATATTTATTTGCTTTTCTCCTTAATATTTTTCTAAATTTGTTTTATTCCCCTACAAATCATTGTAGTATTTCAAAGTGAACTGCTATGAATGTTTAAAAAAATTATTTCCATTTTTATTTGGGCTAATTTTTATTAGACAAGCAATGGTAGGAAGGCAAAAGACGAGACCAAATTCCAATGAATATCGTATTTGAATATGAAATGTCAGCAACATTAGTAATGGCAGACGCGAATAAGAAATTGTACTTACAAAGATATGAGCATCACAATTGTTCCAAGTTAAAAAAGACAGTAGCGTCAATATAATTTATTTAACTTAACGCCAGAATATTTGTATTAAAAGGTTTAGTTAAGGCCCATTCACAAAACGTAACATATTAAAAACCCACCATGAACAGCAGACCAAAAGATGCTGCTGCTTTTTATAATCCGGTTCGTGATAAAGGGTTTGATATCTAGTCTGAATTTGGTTTACCTGCAAAGCTGATCAGATTTTGCAAGATAGCTTAAACTGATACAAAGTCATCGATGAAAATCGGGAAAGACTTTTTTAAGCTGTTCCCCATTCGGCCTGGCTTCAAACAAGCCTGTCTGCGACATCTTTATTGGAGAAGATCAAACGTAAAGCAGCAATAAAAAAAATAAACAGCCCCATTTTTACCGAATCCATTTCCTTATCTCGCATATTTACACAGAAAGAAAACTCGTTTTATAAAATTAAGAATTTTATTCTTGAATTTATCCAAAATCTTTTTAAGTACGATCCTTACTTACATTTTCTTAAATAAAGCCTATTCGGATTGCTTCAACAAATCAAGCAGAAAAAAGCTTGTTGTTTTAATATATAATTTTACATTTGAAAACAAAGTGTCTCGGTGGCCTAGAGGTAACGCGCTTGTGCTGCAATGCAGTAAGTCCCTGGTTCGAATCTCAGCTTCGGTAAGTACAAAAAATTAAATTTTAAAATTGTAAATTTTAAGTGTCTATAAAATAATAATAAAAACTAAAATTCTTCTTCTATAATAAAGCTCCATAAGTCAAAGAAATGACATTTCATTTTCGAATTAATTCCGTTTACGGCTTAAATCAATCTTTTTCACACTTACCAAGTACGGTTCCGAACTTAAATCAATCCTTTTTTGGCTTAATTGTGGCTAAAAGTAAGAAATTAGTACTTGAAAAATTTTACTTGGAGTAAGAAATTTCGTACTTGATTTGAGAAAAACCGTACTCACCGTACTTTTGACACCGCTATGGCTTGATTTAAGTAAAGTTTTCTTAGATAATTTTTTGTGTGTATCACTGTTATGGAATAAATATTGCGTGATGTCATTGCTGCTTCACAGCGAATGTTTATTATATTAGTGCTTATCCATGTTTTGGATTTGGCCTCAGCCTGGGTTTTTTTTTTACAGGGCAAGATTCTTTCAATGATTTTTTTCTGTCTGCATTTCTAAATGTGGTGAAAATTTGGAGGGTTGGTTTCATGTGTTATGTGAAATACTTGCTGTGCGCATATTACAGATTTGGCGTCGATCGAAATTGATTGAAGTGGTTTTGATTTGAGTGGTTTCCTTGCTATTAAGAAAAATGTGAAGAGTATGAATGCTTATGACTGTGAGGTGCTTGAGAGATCGAAACTGTAAGCTGCTAAGGGATGTGAGACCTCTGTCTTTGGGCAGTAATGTTTTGGTAATGGCGTGAGGTCACCAGTTGCTGACAGTGGTCGAAATTTAAAGTGGTATCAGCCAAAAGAGATCACCAGTGCCTTAACAGTGAGAAATTCAAGAGACATTATTCTAGAAGAAATAAAGTCAGAGGCCTCTGAAGCTTCGGTTCTGGCGTTACTATGGTATTGCCCATCTGGGCAGATTATTTAGATTGGGACCCAAGTAGGTGGAAAGAACGTTGGCTTGGTGTATTGTAACCAGGTGGTGAAACCCATTAATCAGAATCAGTTTTAGATGGTTAGACTGCACTTTCTAACATGAGAATAGGTGGTGCCTTAATTCATGGCTCCTAATTTTTAATCATTAGTACTTAGCGAAATGCTTTTCACGGGTCAGTTGAGGGATGCATTGTATCCACCCTACGTTTAGTTGCGTTTTCACATTAAATCCTTGACAGTTACTACTGCTGCCTTTAAAAATGTAAAAAAGAGGGTTTGAAAGTAAATAAGTAAATAACTTTAGCTTCGGGGTAATTGATGAACGTGTACACCTTTAACCCACCATAGTTAAAAGGAATGAATTAAGATTGGATATTAAGCATAATACCTACATTATAAGCATATCTAAAGCCGTACCTGGAATATTTTGGTGTCTAAAAATATGGGAAAAATAGTTTTTCGTTATCGCACAGCTTAAAAGAGAAAAGCTAAAATTGGAAATTTTAGCCACCATTTCCTCTCGTAACTAAATATTATTAAAATTCTTTTTTATTAAATGATAAGACAGAAAAAAATAGCAACAGATGTCAGGTATATGCGTAAAATTATTTTAATGTAATAAAACTGTTCACAATTTTTTTGTTGTACTTAAATTTTTAAAAATCAATTAACAATGACTGGTAACAAAAATATTAATTGGGTTTATAACTTTAATTATAGATAATTAAAAATAAAATTTACAATTTGATTGTTAATATGACAATAGTTTGCCGTCATTTTTATCTGGTCAATTTTTCAATTTTAATTATTTAAAAATAACTCAAATTAGTTAAACATATTCAGACAAAATATTACCAAATAAACTTTTTTCGTAAATGTTTAGTTTTTTAAAACTAAAATACATACAAAATATCAAGGATATCTCCTTCTAATCTCCACCATCCTGTTTATTGCAAATGCAAAAGTTGGCTTTAAAAATTTATACTCGTTTTTCGGCAATTTATTTTATAATATACGTAAGATATTTTATACTTTTTTCATAACTTTTTATTTTCATTTCATTTTAGTTACGTTTTTCATACTTTTTTTAAACTAGTCGTCGTTATTGGAATGTTTTCGTTTCATTTGAATTCCTTTGGCAATAGATTCTTGCCACAATGCAATTTGTCTTCAACATTGGTTTGGCGAAATTCACTTCCCTTTAATGTTAGGTGTCCCTGCAAACAATTTTTGCTTAAAAAGAAACTAAACTGCAAAAAAATGAATTTATAAATTAAAAAGTTATATGACACTTTTTGTTATTAAAAGTTTTACGGGAAAAAAGTTTTGATTTTGTAATATTCAAAACATACATTACTAAATAGTAACTCTAACCTGAATTTAGTTTTCGTTAGATTTGTAATTTATTTTTAATAACATTAGAAGAATACAGATTTAAATTTGTTTAAGTTTTTTAAGAACTCATGTAACCGCTTTAGTTTTAAACGAAATTACTAGCAGCTTATAAAAGACAAGACATGGATACTCTCCCGCTTATATGTTGTTCTGCAGCACGAGTACTTGTGAAAGCGTTGGCGAAGAATACCAGTGAGGTATTAGCTGCGGGTTGAGTTGTTTGCCGGCATTAACGAAGATCTAATGGAAGGGTCAAATGGAAGAAAACATCTCGAAACTTGGTATCAGGAATTAATGAAGAAATGCAGAAGATCGAAGGGGCCTGGAAATCAGTTCTACCTTGTAAGGAAACGAGCGTTCTGCAATAGCCACCTAAGTAACTCAATTTGAATTATCTCGGCCAATATTCGTTAATTTATATTTGTAGTCTCTTATTCAAAAAAAAATATTAAAAAAGTTGAAAGGTATGATTCTTTCTTATTTGTGTACTCAGAAAGTGCAGGGGAGGACCAAAACAAAAATTTTATCCTTTTTTAAGACGTTTCGAACTCAATTTGAATTATCTTTTTGTTGGTTTAGAAATGCACAAATATATATTTTGTACTTCTTTTTCTGCCTCTGGGGTAAAAAACTAAAAAACACATACTGTTTCTAAACCCTTTTCTTCTTATTTTTATTATTGAACTTTCGCTTATGCAAACTAACAATAAGTATTCAAGTCTTAAAACTATTTAATTGATATTAGTCCAGCCAGTGCCAGACTAAAATTTAAGTTCTCATAGGAAAGTTAATTTATTTCAATAGTTTAATCTTAGCTCAATAGTATCCCTTCGTTTCAGACGAGTGTGTACAATATGTTTGCAAGATGCTTCGAGCGAGCTTCTGGAAATTTGTGAATGTTGCTGTTTTTTCTATACCAAGGAGCACCAGTAATCATTCTTAGGATTTTTTTTTGACGGAGTTCAATTTATTCTAAGTTTTGAGCTGTAGTGCAGAAGTTTACAATCAAGACCTAGCACAGAGTTTCTACCAATTAGCCAATTAATTTAGTCCGTTTTAAGTTTCATTTGTATCAACTTTGCATCTATATGTGACTTCCATGTGAGGCAGCAACCCGGGTGAGTGCCAAGATATTTCATCTCAATTCGTGGGGGCACCGTATGGTTGTTAGTTAGAAGTGGGGGGCACGTTTTCTTGCGTAAAGAAAAAGTAACGTTGGTGAAATTTTGTTCATTTACAAAATTGGTCAATTACAAAATTAAATACCTATTGCAGAAACCTGTCAAACGCAAATTGAGTTACCTTTATGCCTTAATTGATTTAAATGTTACACAAAGTACTTGAAGAGTACAAATATATATTTAATTACTTTCTTTCTACATCTTATGATTAAAAATGTTTAAAATTTATCAGAAACATATTAATATTTTGTCGAAACCTGTCAATACCATTCGATGATGATATATATAATTTGTTGCCTCTTAAAGGGTAAATTTAAGGTACAAAATCTCAAAATAGTGTCAAAATTATATCTTAATTATTTGAAACCTGTCAAATACCTCAATTTGTCTAAGAGTCCCTTGGAACGTTTATTATTTCAGAAGTTACAAAAGGTACCTAAAAAGTACCAGCACACAATTTGTAATTTTTTCAAATGCAATTCAAAATACTTTTCTTTAAAGTAGCAATATAGAATTTTTACCATTTTTTAACCCTTCGTACCTCTTATGGTCCGAATTTTAAAAGAGTAGAAGAAACGTACTCACATTTTTTAAGCCTGTCTAAGGCAGTTTGAACTTAATTTATGTTTTAAGTAGTCTAAAAGCTATAAAATAGTCATAGGCACTATAAAAATTAAGCTTTTCCCT
Source organism: Melanophora roralis (assembly GCA_963583895.1). Lineage (NCBI taxonomy): Eukaryota > Metazoa > Arthropoda > Insecta > Diptera > Rhinophoridae > Melanophora > Melanophora roralis. Next base: position 26,052,416 of record OY757187.1, on the reverse strand, counting down.
GTTTTCGAAAAAATCTAACGAGGCATTAGCATTCCGTTTTTTCCCATTTTTTGCCCATTTTTACCTCCTTTGGGCTTGAATTTTTAAAATCTCATCTCATTGAATCTATAAATAAAGAGGACTACCCACGATCCTAATTTTAAGACCGATAATAAATCACTCCTTCAATCAGCCATTGACGTTGTTCCTTTGAATGTAAATATAAGCATATATTTAATGTTTTAATGTAAGCCGTATAACCTACTGTCAAGCATAAATATTATGCTTTCTAACTACGGCTTTCTAAAACTATTTTTTTATATCCGCATCACGTACACCACAGTATTATGATATTTTTCACTTGTAACGCCTATAAAGATAGTCTGGCCCCACCGTAAACTATATCGATCGGCTAAGTATCACTTTTTAAATGAATTATAGCATGTGCGTCCAACTAACTTGCTGGCTGTCCGTTTATTTTTTGTGGTCAAAGTACGGGCTGCAAGTGTTTTAGTATAGAGACCAATTCAATTGAAATTTGTGATCAGCGGTAAGTCATTTTTCATAGCCTCCATACAAATCCCCTTCCCAAAGAAGCGTTTTATGTTTAACGACTTAAACACTAATCTTTAAAAAAAAAAAAATTTAACTAAATAGCACCCTCTCGTACGAAATTTTTTACTGATAGATTAAATATTTTACATGGCCCCAATACAAATGTTCTCCCGGAATAATAATTTTGGAACAAAACTTAATACAAAACTAATACAAATATTGTTACAAAATTTTGAATATGTTTGGAACCTGATACTCTAAATTTCTGGTCTAAATTTCCTTATTATTGGTCGTTTATCCCACACACGCTCAACTCTCAAAAATTACCTTATCCTGCGTAAATTTGTTACATTTTCTGGTATTTAACAAAAAAAATTTATTTATATAATATAATCAGATTCAACCAGATTTAGCCTTAAACAACGAAAGACTTAAAACTCATCAACTGGTATTGAAAATTTAACTTCAATTTGTTCTCAGGGATTATGATCTTTTTGTGGGTTCCTGGGTATGCTGTTTTGTGCAGTGCACACAGTGAACTTTCTTTGCTTTTGGAGCGGTTTTCTAATAGCTTTGAGGGTTATCATAAGCCCAAGCAGAAAGGCTATGTGTATGTGCCTGTGTATAGACACAATTCTATGCAATCTCAGTTTGCATTTTTAATGCATACTTTTATACACAAACGCATATAAAACTGAACTCCATAGGAATGTGAGAGCTTAAGGGCTTTTATTACTTTTCAATACCGTATTTTTTGCGTGTCCTTAGATATTTTTCAGTTTTGTTCATTTGTGGCCACATTGCACCTTTAAAAATGAGAAAACATTACTGGTTTTAGATGTTTGTGCATGTTTTTGTAACCTTTTACATTCCTTGTTTCAAGTCTGTTCTCTTTTTTAATGTTCAAAGTCACATTCAAATTAATAATTCTTCAATTACAACAGAAAGATTTAGAAAAACAATGATTTCCCTTTTAAGCCCGCCTACTAATCAATATTTTTTACTTGACGAATTGGCCTTAAGGAATAGAAATATTTTTGATGAATTCTCACGTTTTATATTCTATATGCGTATGCCTGCATAAAAAAAACATAATATATATGTCAAGAAAATAATAATAATTTAAATTTTGTTTTTACTTTGATATAATTTAAATTATTTTAATATTAAAATATTTTTTTTCTTTTTTTTTACATTTAAATTTTATAAAAATAGAACACCAAATTAAACAAAGAGAAGCAATTTTAATAAGTTCAATGGATATATCTAATTTTTTCCTTCTATTTTTTTTTAATTTAAAATATTTCTATTAAATTTATTCAGCATAACCGTCTGTTTGTGTGTTAAAATGGCTTTCCGATGTTTTGGTAAGTCCTTTAGACCATTATTATTTTGAAATCATTAGACCTTTTTTCAAATCGGCTTTACGCTTTTAGAAAATAAAGTTATAAAAAAACATTTACTATTTTTTATACATAAGTACATATCGTTACCTCAATATAGAAACGCTTAAACTCGTATTTTATTACAAGCCCAGATTTTCATTTATTTCGATAAATGGTTAGCTCTTATGTCACAAGTAATAAAAAAACTCGACCTCAAAAATACAAGATAGGGTCTTTCCATATAAGGGTAACGATATATAATTTTTAAAAGAATATATTTTAACAGGATCAAAGCACAAATGACAGTTCCACCTTTATTAAATAATAATATATAATATAAAAAAATCAACTTAGAAAACTTTTCCAATTAAGACAGACACAATTGCCGTATGAACTGTTCTTTGTTTACTGTACACATAGAAATAGCAACATTGTATAAATGATATTATTATTTTATTAGATGTAAATTTTATGCAATACACTGATATCCTCATTTCTTCGTTGAAAGTGTGGTCACCACAATTATACCCAACACAACAATTTTTTGTATATTAAAAACCATCACAAAGTGTACGTAGGTTAAGGTGACTTTCATAAGCGTGGTTGCCTTGATTCTCTATTAAACACCTACTACTGAAGCTATGGTCGATAATTGTAGAATCTTAAAAAAAATTGATTGGCTGATTTCAATGGTAATATGTATATTTTGGAAGCAATAATTATTTGCAATTTGTAAGTTTAAATGTCATTTCCGGTAATTTGAATTTTATGGGACCCATGGTAAATGCTTAAATATTTATTTGGGGATTTCACATCCCCTCTGGTGGGAATAGGTGATAAATGTGTAAAAATATTTGAAAAGATATAGTAGTTTTTAAGTCAGTTATGGCCAAAAATTTGTATTCCAGAAGGGCATTTGACTAGGGGCTATGTCAAAAAATTTATAAATTATATCCATATTAACCGCAGTAGTAAAAAACACTAAGCTGAGCACTTATGTCAAAGTGTGTGAAGATAGAGTAATATAAGAGCTAGTTATAGCGAAAATTGCTTATTCCGGCAGGACATTCGTATGGGGGACTGATCTTTACCGCAAACAAAAGGGTTAATCCCCATGTAAAAAAAAACTAATCAGTGTCAAACTTGTAAATTTGTCAGAAAAACATATGGACGCCCAGCCAGACGGACGTACATGCTTTATTCGACTAAGAAAGTTTTTTTTAGTCGATCGCTGCTCCTTAAGGTTAGTCTAATACTTTTATTTTTATGCTTTACAAACATCTGCACAAACGCATTACACCCCTACGACGTATGTGGGTGGTGCGGATATAATAAAATGTAGAAAAAATAGGAAAAAAACAAGTAAGAGCGCTATATTCGGCTGTGCCGAATCTTATATACCCTTCACATTGGTCTTTAAATATACCCAGCCAAGTAATTTTGTACTGCAAATAATATAATAAAAATCCTTGTGTGAGTTTTAAAGTCCATAGAAAACTTTACAAAATTTTAACGTTCGTTTGAATAATAGAAATAGATGAGGAACGTTTGAGGTCGAGAGTTATAAAAGATTTCGACATTATTTATATTTAAAGGTTAATAAAACTTGTTAAATGTTATGGGATGTTCTAGTGCCCCTGCTCCTCTCCAACTTTGTCTCCTTAATGTATGAATTATTTGATTATTACTTTTTGTAGAATATTCGAAGTCGATAGCTGTAATAGTTTTCCAGAAGTAGCGTATCGAAAGTTTTATAAAAATTGTTAATTTGTATGGGAGCTACCCTTTCTTCACCCCCCATCCGAAAATTTTTTTCTTCAGAGCGTAGCGCTTGATGTCCAATCACTTTTTGTAGAAGATTTGATTTCGATATCTGTTATAGTTTCCGAGATATAGAGTATCGAAAATTTTATAATAATTGTTGATTTGTATGGAAGCTACCCCTTTTTCTGCCCCTACTCAAAAAATTTTTTTCTTAAGAGCGTAGCCCTTGATGTCCAATCACTTTCTGTAGATCACTTGCTTTCGATATCTGTTATAGTTTCCGAGTTATAGCGTATCGAAAATTTCATACAAATTGTTAATTTGTATGGGAGCTACCCCTTTTTTTGCCCTCACTCAAAAATATTTGTCTTTAAAGCGGAGGCCTTATTGAACAATTACTTTTTGTGGAGCATTTGATGTCGATAGCTGTTATAGTTTCCCAGATAATGCGTATCGAAAATTTCATACAAATCATTAATTTGTATGGGAGCTACCCCTTTTTTTGCCCCCACTCAAAAAAATTTTTCTTTGAAGCGTAGACCTTATTGCCCGAATACTTTTTGTAGAACGTTTGATTTCGATATCTGTTATAGTTTCCGAGATATAGCGTATCGAATATTTCATAAAAATTGTTAATTTGTATGGGAACTAGCCCTTTTTTTGCCCCCACTCAATAACATTTTTCTTTAAGCGTAGGCCTTCTTGCATAAAATATTTCACCAAATTTGTGAAATTGTAGGAAAAATACCTCTTCCCCTGGTCCTATCTAAAAAAACTTTTTCCATTATTTAGGTCCCTTCTTTAGGAGTATCCGTGCCAAGTTTTGTGGCAAGAGTGACTATACTTACTGAGATATATAGGGATATATGCACGGATTTTGTCCTAAAAAAATGGGTTACTCTGGGTTTTCGCTTATATCTCGGTCACTAGTAAACCGATTTAACTGATATTAAATAACGATTGCCTCCAGGATATTTCTGATAGTTTGAGATCATTAACTGCTCTGTATCTTTTTATTTGACTCCGGAAACTTGATTTCAACAGACGGACAGACGGATATGTGAAGGGTATAAAAAAAATAAAAAAAACCTCATTTTATATTTAATTGTACTTAAAAACGCAAAACTAACTAATTTTGTGGATAAACATCTATATTTTGATAAAAAAAAACTTAACTCACTCTTATTAACATATTTTTGTGGTTTCCTGCTTGTTTTATCAAATGTATTTAACAAACATAACTATGCTTTCCAAATAACATTATTTTTAAAAAAAATTATTTCTTTAAAATTTTGAAATTTCTTTGCTGCACATAATGTCACCACATGTGGCAAACCTAATAAACAATTGAATGCATAAATCAAATACATTAAACTTAATTTCACATTTTTGTGGTTTTAAAAACACAAGAAAATGTTATTTTATTTAACATTTTCAAATCTTTTAATGATTGATTAGATATTCTAATACAATAATGCAAACAATATTCATACTGAGAATTGTAATTTACACGAACAACTCATTTAATTATTGTAAGACTGTTTCAGGTTAATTTTTTTAACTGAATTTAAAAATTATGTTGTTAAAATTTAAATTGGAAAATATATTTGACAACGTTACCTGTATTGGAAAATAACATTTAGTTCACGATTGAAATAATATACTAAAGATTATTACTGTTTTTAGCGCTGCACAATGGGCTTGAATTGTTTAAAATTGTACAAAGAATTTGTGCTTAAAACTATTAACAAAATGTAGTAAAATAAAAATTATCATTATGAAAATTTAATTTACCAAAAAATAAATCAAGTTTTGCCTCGAGCAGAATTACTTTACTCTGGCAGAAAATATAAATCTGCACAGAAATTAATTATGGAAAACTTGTTGTTGTTAATAATCAAGAAATTTTTTGTAATTACCTAATATATTTTACCATTTTTTTTGTGTATTGTTTTTGTTTAAAAATATTATTTATAAAACACGATAGCATATCTTGCAAGTTATCCAAATTCAAAAATTTACTTTAAACTGATTTAATTTTAAATTTAAAAAATTAGCATTTAAAATTCTTTTACTAAATATTTTTGTTTTTGTTCTACATGTTTTAAATGATAATCTATTTTATACTTATATTATAAATTATAATTTCACATTAATTAATTTTTCGCCATTTCTATTCACTGTGCATTGATATTGCCATTACCAAGAGCGAGCATCATTGTCGTTGCCATCACTAAAGTAATTGCAACATCACGTAGCAGCAGATATTAATGTCATTATTATTAAAAAGGAAAGAAGCAAATGATACGAATTTTAAAACACCTCTACCTGTACACTGTACTACCAACTGAATATTCAAAATAAGGAGAAAAGGAAACCAGAATTATCTGAGGTATATGCCCACCATATTCTTTTAACCATTTAAAGGGTAAATTTTTAAGCAGTTTGAAAAGCATTTTTTAAATATAAGGTTTTAATAAACATTTACTAACCATGATTCTAGTTGAAAGTTAAATAGGTGAGCACACTTCACATTTGTGTCATTTAATAATTTAATTTATACATGTGAAATAGGAAAATAAAAAGTTCAACCCCACATTATAATAGACAATCCAGAAAATGGTAGAAGTGCATAATATTCAGTACTCGAATTTTAATCAAAAAACTTTAAAAAAATTACCAGAAGAATATGACAAATCACCCTAAAAACATCAAAAATTACTGAAGAACCTAAAAAGCAAGTTAAACTATTATAGCCGGTCAAGCCAGGCCATATTAAACCCTACACCACATTTGTATTGGTGCTATATAAACAAATTTTGTATTCAGTTGGTGGCAGAAGGTAAAGTAATATTCGAGCAGCTTATAGTTGAAAATGCTTATCCCGGGAGGACATTTGAATAGGGGCTATATTAAAAAATTTACCGATCATTTTACCGCTTGAAAACTATGCCAGCTATCGACTTTAAACCTGATATACATACATATTGATTATGAGATATAAGCAGAGAAAACTATAGCCCCTATACGAAGGAACCATTTTTATGGAATTTTTGATACTATGCCCCTCAGAAACTGTTAAGGCTTAGAATACCTACAATTAATAAATGACCAATTTTTTTCATAGTAGGAGTGGCAGCGGTAGTCCATAGACAAGCGAACCATCCTTAATAAAAGTTTTCTTACAAAATGTATCGGAAACTGCTAAATTTACGGAGCTCAAACCTACTGCAAGGATTTAAGATTATCACAGTTTTTTTATTTTGAAGAAAAATTTTTTTTAAGAGCAAAGGAAATAGCATCTCCCATAAAAACGGTCAAATTTTAGAAGGAATAGCTAAGGATTTTGAGCCAATCCCATAGTAATTTTATTTTCATATTAACGGTTCGAAAACATCTTGGTTGAGTCAGATAACTGGATATTTAAAAAGATCAATGTTTAATATATGTAAGATTTGGCACCACAAAAGACAGCGCTTTGACTTCTTGTTTTTCTCAATACGAACTCGATATTTTTCTTTCTCGTTCCTAGAATTTTTATTTAAAGGGTTTTAAAGCGTAATTTTTCTATTCATTTAATTTGATTAAATCTTTGCAAAATTTGATGAATCACGTAACAACTTTTGTTTTTTATGAATACGAACATAAATCCAAATTTCCGTTTAATATGCTTCTTAAAAATGTTAAGCCATTAACAAGTCATAAAACCAAGCTTCACTCTTAATATTCATTTAATTTCATTAAACGAATTGCCCGAAAATTTTAGTTTTTATTTAATAACAATCTGCAGTGAATTTGCTGCAAAGTTATAGAAAAAACTTCAATATTTTTATACCCGTAAATGTTAACGGAGAAGGGGCGTAAAGCACCTTTAATTTTATAATCACAACATGCCCCTCTAAACTATAAAATTGAATCATTGTATTTAAGGGCTGTGTAACCTTCTTAAACGTTAACATACATACGAAAATACATATATCCCTTTTTGCACACACTTATACATAGATGTATGTGTTATATATACAAACATACTAACAATATAACTGATTTAGTTGCCGTCTTTATTATTGTTGCCACTGCTTTACTGTATATTTGCTGATTTTATACCATACATCAAGTACTTGTGTATTAAGAGTATAGAATATTAAAATTTATGTGATTTTAATATGCTTCGAGGGGCTTATAAAATTCTTATTATGTCAAATTTATGAGTTTATGAGTGTATCAGCACCATCTACATCATGTATGACAAGCTTTAAAAAATGTCAATTTTCCCAGTAGATGGGGAATTAAATCAACAGAGACAAACGGCGGATGTGTGTTCAGACAGGCCTACCTTGACACTACTACATGAACAGAAGAAAAGACACGACGCATACATATATTATCAACATCGTGCAGCTTGAAAAATCTAAAAAATGAGAACAAAATTAACTTTCAAAAAAAGATTATTTTGTAAATTAATCCTACACAATATCTATACATATTAACATATTCGAAAACGTTTGTGCTTAAATATATATATTTTCTGAAACAAAATGATTAAACATTCATATCTACATACACTCAAAATTCTTTAAACAAAATACAAAATCATGTCTATTCCTACAAACAACGATACCTTTAAATTGTTATATATTGTATGTACACATACACATATACAAGTACTTATACACCTTAACATTAACATACAATAATTTTGCATATCAAATAATGTTAAGCCTACCTTTCACTAAGAGATTGATATGCTATTAAAAAGAAAAATTTCCAAAAAAAACAGGAAAAAGTTTATAAAAAAAATTGTACGGAAATGTATTCGAACATTAGGGTCGCGTCAAATAGCTTTTAAGGAAATTTACAAATTTAATATGTCTTGTAAATGCAACTCATTTATAAAGATCTTTTTGAAAATTATTTATAATCTCAAGAATAACCGAAAACTGTTTTCAAAATACAGATTCGTTTGCAAATTACATTCAATAGACAATTTATTAAAAGTTGCTTTAAAAAAAATTAAAAGGGAAAAAATTTATATAATTTTTTCTATTAGGAACTCGAATTGACTGTTTTTGCTATCCACAGTAGGAAATTTTACTTGTGTTTAAGCAAAAATGAGTTGAAGCTGAAGGGCTGGGCCTCTTCATTTTTTAATTATTCACTTACGCTCAGGGTTACAATATGCCACGGGAGACAAGTTTATCGCTTTTGTGACCCTTGAAACTTTTTTTTGCAAGTTTTATTATTTTATTATCACAGTAAGTGCTTTGAAGAATTTTAAAAAAAGCATTATCGTAACCTACATACAAGGTGGGCCAAAAGAAGTCATGAGAGCCAAATATTTTTTCTAAATGAAAAACTTCGACTCTGTTTTTTGATTATGTTTATTTGAAGATGATATCAGCCAAATGGGCCCCGCACTGTGGGTTAAGATGGTTTGAAAGTGACGCTTAATTGAATTTTTAAAATTAAGTTTTTGTATTAACATTTGGTTTCGGATAAAACTCGATAAAATTTTACATCACTGTATAAATTTTTAAGCATCTATCTTGTCAGGTGACTTCGTAGTGACGTGTCAAAGTAAAAATTTTTTGCAATTTTTTTAATAAGCGAAAAAAGTAAAATTTTGCATTAAACAAGTCCGTAATTTTTAAATTTAACGTAAACAAAGTGTTATTTAAAGAATGGAATCTTCAACTTCAGGTGCTTAAGTATGCAAAAATGATGTAGTGTTTTTGAAAGTATGTGTGAAAATATTTTTGACGATTTTTTTAAAAAAGGTCTAAAATTGGCTTTTTTTGATGTTTCGTGAACCATAACTTCTAAGGTTGGCTTTTGAGTCTTATATTTTCTAAAAGTATAAAATCTTAGCTTGATAATACAAAAAAGAAAATTTGCGGTTTTCTTGCTTAATTTTTTTCTATTAACATTATTCTGTTTGAAGTCGTGTTTTTTCAAAGTCATGTATTTAACCAGACTAACGTGTAGTTTGTTTTGCTACAGACATTAGTTAAATGTTTACTGTTATTGTTGTTGTTGTTGTTGTTATCGGAGGATTTTAATTTTAATAGAGATAGGTGCGTGAACAAGTTTCAGCCATCTTCATTCACAAGAGTGTTAAAATGATTTTGAATGACTCCGACAATACATAAATTTTTAATTCATAGTCCCGAAATCATAAAATATGCCCTTTTACCGATTGGAGAACTTTCAGAAGAAGCTCAGGAAGCCGAGAAAAGTCGAATGAAGATATTCTAAATAGATTTTTTTCAGTTCAAATGCATTTATGTCTAGTATTAATAAACAAAATGAGCGGAAAGAAAAGCAACAATTATCAAATTCCTAACTACAGCTTTTGTTATCGCTTATTATTTCTCAAAAAATACATGATAGTAAGAGTAATGATAGCAAAGATTATGATAAGGTGAGGATGAGCATAATATGGTTTCTTTTTAAATGTATGACAATTATTGATAAACAAAAAGAATTATAAAAATTTATTTCATTACTTTTTTAAAAAAGTTGTAAAATTCTCGAAATCCTTCAAAACCCAATTTTAGACTTTAAATTTAACTTGTATTCATATTTATGGAAAATATATATTTACTTTTTTATTTTTTAGAAAGAAGGCAATATAAGCTTTGGTTTGCTTCTCATTTTTTTAAAAAAATCGCTTGCCATTTTAAAATTACGTCGAAAATTCTGAAACAAACTATAATTTTCCGAAAAATAAAAACGTCTATAAAATTTAAAAAAAAAATTTTTTTCCGTGTATCTTTTTTTATTAATATGCCTTTTTATACATATTTAACCATTTGAAAAAAAATTCAAAAAATATTAAATTACGGCTCCCATGAATTAATCGCCACTTTCGGTGTCATCGAACCCACTGTGCGCCGTCACAATTGATTGCTCTGCGAGCTCGTTTTATACCATTTTTCATCACTTCAGCGAGAACTTCGGGCATCAGATTCTCGCACTCGTGTCCAATATTGTGCTTAAGGGATTCCAGTGTCTCAAGCTTGTTTACGTGAACGTGGGACGCCGCCTTCAGAATATCGGTTATGGCTTACGCAGTGAGTGCCGCTTCTTTGTCCTGTTGGGATGACATGTCCTTGTTCTAGTTCGTTCAGCTGTAGTAGAAAAAAATCAGCTAACATGGGCCTATAGCTCGCATCGTCCACTGATTTCGTTTGACCAGCGGCGTCCTCGGAAAAAATGGCCCGATGACTTCTCTAGCGTGAACAGCGCACCAAGCAGTCTTTTTAAGCGGGATTAATGTCTCTCCGTACATTACTTGTGGATTTTCGGTGCCCCAGAAGTGATAGGTTTGCTTCACGTAAAATAAGCCTCATCGCTCAATATTCTATACGAATATCAGTGAAATTTCAATCTTATTTTTTATGCGGGTGTTTAATGTATTAGCTTTGTTAATATGTCTGGCGTTACTGCCAGTAATATTGTTATAAATAAATTTTTTTTCTTAAATTTTTTTAGTTCTCTAATTTCTTTACTCAAACTAAATTAATTCATTATAGCAAAGGCATACCTCACCATCTTCATCATCTATATACATATGACAATATTAATGTAATTGAAATATTTATTAATATGGTAATTATGGGTATATTGTTATAAACAGTAGCTAACATTATAATAACAGTTTTTAATTTTGTTATAGTTTTTATCGATACAAAACTGAAGGAACTAAATTTAAATAAAATTAAATTTAGTGTTTGGATTAAGCTTTAAATGCAAATACAATCACCACAACTCCCACATGGACAGAATAACTTTACATTTAACAAACGGAAATATTTAAATTTTAAATTGTAATTTTTTGCTCAAATGCACTAATATCTAAAGCAAAAGCTAAAACCGGAAGTCAAACAGCCTTCATAAATATATAACATTTAATATAGAGAAGTTGTGTTTATGTGTATTTCAGAGTTTGTATGGTCATATGTGCGGATGTGTGATTAAAAATGTGCATTTTTGGTGTAGAAGTTGGTTGTTTTTATACATCTAGCGATTATATTGTTAAAACTGAAAATTTTAGTGAAACTAACTATACGGATGTTTTTGTTTTGCTCTAATTAAGTTTTCTGTTATCACAGTAACATTTATAAATATATTATGAAAAATTTGTCGGTTTTATGTTCATATATAAATTTTTGTAACAGCTTTTTTTAAAAGTTTAAAAAAAATGTTTCCAGTGGATTAGTTTTCTGGCCGGTTGAAAGGTGAGTTGTTATTAATATCACAGTCAAAGAAATTCATTATTCGATCGATCGAGTAAAATTTCGATTGCTATCAAATACTATATTTTGCCCCCTAAAACTTATATAAAAAAATAAGCGAATAAAAGCTTGAATCAAATAATTATTATTGAATTATGTGATTCAAGCTTTGGTTCGCTTTGAGAATACCTTTTTTGTTAATAAATAAAATAACTTTAAGCGCCATATTTCACAAAACGCAATGACACAAAGACAAAAACAATTACAACAATTTCCAAAAGTTATTCAGGAATTAATTCCAATTTTCTTTGTTATACCCTTCACATAAGTGATAAGGGTATATATAAGTTTGTCATTCCGTTTGTAATTTCTTTATTATCCATTTGGGACCCCATAAAGTATATATATTCTGGATCCTTATATACAGGGAAGCCGCTTCAGCGATGTCAGTCTGTCCGTCTTATGGTAGAAATCAACTTTATGAAGCCTCCGATGTCGCAAGGACCCGTAAGTGGTATCAAACTATCAGAAATTGTCGCGAAAAAATTGGTATGAAAATTCAGCAAAATCGCCCGATAGACGAGATATAAGCAAAAAACCAAGACTACCTCCTTTTTTTTAGTCCACAACAACAACAAAGAACATACTTATGTATGTAATGAAAAAAAAAAACAACAAAAAAAGAAAAAAACAGAATCAGTCATGTTGATATTATTGAACCACGCCCAAAACGAAAATTTTATTAGTATTAGTATTCATACATAAAACAAGGTTGCCATACAAAGCTTAATTTAAAACTTTTTAAAATCGCTCCTACGGCTTCCAGGGTTCTCCTACAAAGGTAAAATGTAAAACCGACCATAATTATTTTATCCACCTAAACATTTTTTTGGAACACACCCTCTATCTCCAGCCCCTAACATGATTGCCATACAAAATTTTAAAAAAAAAGGTAAAAACCGCTACAACTTCCCCGGAGCCGCCCCTAGAGGAATAAAATATATCACAGACCTTCATTAGTTTTTCCTCCCAAACGTTTTCCTAGAGTATACTTACCCCTTATCACCACGCCCTAAGGGGGTTGCCACAAAAAATTTACAAAAATTATGTTAAAATGCCCACAACTTCTTCAAAGTTGACCTTAGAGCAATAAAGTCTACAACAGACCCCCAATAGTTTCTTCTCCCAAACATATTCCTAGAATATACTAACCCCCTATCTTCACGCCCTTAGGGGGTTGTCATACAAACTTTACAAAAATTAAATGAAAATGCCCACAACTCCTTCAGAGTTGGCCTTAGAGCAATAAAATGTACGACCGACCCCCATTAGTTCCTTCTCCCAAACATATTCCTAGAACATTCCTACCCCCTATCTCCACGCCCTTAGGGGGCTGCCATACAATATTTACAAAAATGATATGCAAATGCCCACAACTTCTTCAGAGTCGGCCTTAGAGCAATAAGGTGTACGACCGACCCCCAATAGTTTCTTCTCCCAAACATATTCCTAGAATATACTAACCCCCTATCTCCACGCCCTTAGGGGGCTGCCATACAATATTTACAAAAATTAAATGAAAATGCCCACAACTCCTTCAGAGTTGGCCTTAGAGCAATAAAGTGTACGACCGACTCCCATTAGTTTCTTCTCCCAAACATTTTCCTAGAATATACCTTCTAAGGGAGCTGCCATACAAAATTTAAAAAATCCGGATAAAAACCCTTACAACTGCCCCCTAATCACCCTTGGAGGGTTAAAAAATTACACCGACCCCTATTTAAAAATAAGAAATATTTCATAAGAAAAAAAGGGATAAAAATAAAAAAAGTTTGGGATTTCGAAAGGCCAATATGAAGGGTATATAAGATTCGGCACAGCCGAATAAAGCGCTCTTACTTGTTTTTATAATAAAATTTTTTTTAAGAACAGAGTTAAAAAAGTTATTTTCCTGACAGTAGCCGATTGGAATGGATTTTCGATACAAGCTATTGTTTCTCGTTATCATTCTTTTTTTCGGTACTTGAGTGTTGATAGTAAATATTTTCTATTTAACCCAAAGTTGAGTTAAATTTGAATTCAAGATTTTTTTCTTATAATAACTTATTTATTTAACTATATATTAATTTTTAATTGATTATCAAGAAGTTGTTTAATTACTTGAAATTTGTTTCCGTTTTAGTTGTAGGAGCGTTTCTGTATGAAGTCCCGTTGTTTAATTTTAGTTGAAGATTCTACCACGGACTTACAACAGCAACCGACCATGCCTAAGGACCAAAAAATTGTCTCCCCAACATTACTCATTCATTCTCTTAACCTTTATTTTTGGTATAAAGTTGTTTCAAGCTAGTTTTTAAGCCACAAATTTCTCTCAGTAACGTAGTAATCATTATGGAATTTATAATTTGTCTGTACCTATATATGTATATAAACATTGAAACATAAAGTTCTTAAAATATTTAAGGAAAAACTTTTTAGACAAATTTAGGAAAAAAATAAAATTACAAAACAAAACTGTAGAAACATGGCCACAATATTTCAAACACTGAAAAAACATTATCAAACAAATACAAAAACACCTGCAGCAACCGTTTTTTAGACTTTGTATGTTAATATCTATTTCTCGTATTATAAATGGCAAATCATTTGAGACGGATACACACAGAACAAAGTGATTAGAATATTTTGTAAATAGAACAAGCACAGGTGCAAATTGCTACAGATGAATAATTTGTGTTAAAACATTTAATTCAACATAAAATTCGTAGCTTTTTATCAAAAGTGCTGTTTTCTTCCCTCTTTTTGTTTCCAACTTATATCCTTCAAAGTACGCTATTATTGAGAGTCATAGGAATAAATGCTAGATATTTCATAGCTGTAAAATTAATCTTAAATATATTTCAAGTAGGGATGGTTTCTGCTATAAAAGGAATGCTGCACATTATCCACTATACAGTGATAAAGCTAAAGGTATGACGGGCAACATTAAAAAGTAATTGCGGTTAGAAATCATTCAAAAGCCATTTGCCAAATCCATGTACTCGATTTAAAATGAGAAAATGCATAGCAATAATGTAAAATTCTTTTTTTTTTTTTTTGCTTTTGCAATATTTTGAATTTCTAGCGAATACGTGCAATATCAAAGTATGCAAATAGAAAGAAACAGCCAAATGAATATTAAATGGGTGATTACATAAGCAGTTAAACATGACGAGGCTAATGCAAAAGTGCAAAGAAGGGAATTAGGATTTAGATATAGCTTTGTACGATTACATTTTTTGTGCAAAATTTGTGTACGAAAAAAAATTTTTTAAGTGCCACTGAAAAATAAAAGCCAAACAAAATTTCTTTCAAAAACCAAACTGACTAGTCCAACCCTAAGTCAATTAAACGTTATTTAGTCGTCTGTCCAGATGTCTTTCCATATATTTATTTTCTTGTGATCAGAATTTGCTATTAAAAATATTTCTTGGAAAGCTTTTGCGTACCTTCCCTGTTTAAGCTGATAATTATTAACATTTTCAAATAACCCTATACAAACATATTCTCAGAATCTACTTTTACTGTGTACTACTGTATCTCAACAACGTTTTGCATACTGCAGCTCCCAAAAAAGCCCTATTTTAAAAAAACAACATTCAACCGCAATTTGTGATTGGGCTTAAGAAAAAGTCCTCCAAAATTTTGTTAAAATTGGTTTATTTTTGACCCTGCAGGGCTCACACGGAAATCAGCTAAAACGGTCAACCGGATCAAAATGATGCCCTTCACTATAACTTTGTTCATTTTATTTTAAAACGTTAGAAAAACAATTAGATGATTGAGAAATTGTGTGGAGTCTTAATTTTCTTTCATAAATAAATTTTTATTGGGAAATAGTATCAATTTTGCATCGAAGAGTTTGACAAATCATATGTTATATATACACCATTTAAAAGTAACTTCAAATACGTGCACCGAGTTTAAATCAACCCGAAAAAGGTTAAAGGTTTGTCGTGTTTTTAAACCCTTCACATAGTGATAAGGGTATATATCAGTTTGCCATTCCGTTTGTAATTTCTTTATTATCCATTTTCGACCCCATAAAGTATATATATTCTGGATCCTTATAGATAGGGAAGCCGATTTAGCGATGTCCGTCTGTTGAAATCAAGTTTCCGGAGTCAAATAAAAAGATACAGACCAGTTATTGGTGTTAAACTATTATAAATATCTCGCAGACAATCGTTATTTAAAATCAGCAAAATCGGTTCACGATTGATCGAGATATAAGCGAAAACCCAAAGATACCTATTTTTTTAGATCAAAACCCGTGCATATATCCCCATAGATCTCAGTATATATAGTCACTCTTGCCACAAAACTTGGCACATATACTCCTAAAGTAGGGACCTAAATAATGGAAAAAGTTTTTTAGATAGGAACAGGGGAAGTGGTATTTTTCCTTCAATTTCACAAATTTCGTGAAATATTTTATGCGCTATATCTCGCAAACTATAACAGCTATCGACATCAAATGCTCTACAAAAAGTAATTCGACAACAAAACCTACGCTTTGAAAAAAAATTATTTATATGGTGGGTGAACAAGGGGGACCTCCAATACAAACTAACAATTTTTATGAAATTTTCAATGCACCACATCTGGGAAACTATAATAGCTATCGACTTCGAATATTCTACAAAAAGTAATAATCAAATAATTCATTTTTTTTCATTTTGGAAAATAAGTTGGAGAGGAGCAGGTGGACTAGAACATCCCATAAAAATTAACAACTTTTATTAACCTTTTAATATGGATAATGTCGAAAACTTTTAAAACTCTCGACCTCAAACCTTCTTCATCTATTTCTATTATTCATACGAACGTTAAAATTTTTTTAAGTTTTTAATGGACTTTAAAACTCGCACTAGGTTTTTTATCATATTATTTGCGATACAAAATAACTCGGCTGGGTATATTGAAAGACCAATGTGAAGGGTATATAAGATTCGGCACAGCCGAATATAGCGCTCTTACTTGTTTATATTAAGTTAATAAAATATGTGGTCAATTAGAAAAGTTGTGAATATATCTACTTGTTATACATATCTTGTTTTTCTTTTTTTCGTATGTTTTTCGAATGTTTTTTTTTTTTGGCGTAAAAATTCAGATAGAGATAACTGTAAAAGCAAAGACTTTCTTTAAAAAACGCCTACAAATCGTGGAAATTTATTTTCAAAATTGGCGCTTTTTTTTTATACCCACACCAGAGTTGTTTTGTGTAGATATTTCTAACGCCAAAAGATAATATTCTGAGGCACACTTTCAAATATACCGATCGACTCAGAATCCCTTTCTAAGTCGGTTTAAGCATGTCCATCCGTCCGGCTGGGTGTCAATGCATTCTTTTAATTAAATTACAGGTTATATTTTTGAAGATACGTTGGTAAAATTTGGCATAGATAAGTTTTTTGGTGATGATCGGTTCAGTTTTTTTGGCATAGCCCCCATACAAATGTTTTTCCAGAAAATACATTTTTGACTATAACTGACTTGAATATTTTATTATTTTGACAAAATATTCACTTTAGTATTGAATACAAACATTATCCGTTTTTTTAAAAAGCCTCATAAAAATGTGTTGTAGAGTATAATATGGTCGAGTTTGTCTGATTATAAATCTTTTACTTGTTTTAATTTAGATTTTTATGAGCAAGTAATATTCAGCGATAAGGCTTATTTGTGGCTTATGGGATGTTTAAAGATACAAAATCGTAGCTTTCGGAGGAAGAAAAATCCTCGTAAGCCACTTGAGATTCAATTTTATTCCAAAAAGCATCTGTTTAATACAACTTTTATGCGGATGGCATAATCGGCTCTTCTGTCTTTACTTCCGAAGGCAGCGCCAATTATACCTTAAATGTAGAACGTTACAGGCAAATGATTTGTGTTTTTCTGTTTTCCTTGCTATTGGAAATAATTTTTGGGGGAAATAGTTCAAGGAAAACGGTTCAATATGTTATACATCTCGCTAAACCGTGCCTTTGTTGGGCCGTACATTATTTTTAAAATAAACCTGTAAGTTAGTAATCTAGTTGGTATAATTTTAAACATTCTTGGTGGTAGGTGCACTTCAAATCTCTCGTCTATGTTAATGAACGGACAGTAATTGATAAATAACTTTCGACGCACTATTGATGATACAAGGCCGGGTACGCATGATTAAATTATGCAAAATCGATCAGAAAGCTTTTGATAAGCAAAATCATGGAGTCTACTTGTCAAAAAATATTTTTATCTATTAAATAGCATTAAGCTTGCTGTGTTACATTTAAAAAAAAGTTATTCCTCTACAAATAAGACTCCTTATATACAGTTAAAATTTTTGAAGATAATATAATGATGTGTAGTACATGTAAGATTTTTTTTTACTAAAACAAATTAAACGTATTCACCCCCTTAGGATTGACAAAGGTGGATAAGAGCAAATATTTTTGTTGAAGTAAAAGAATAAGAACGTATTACTAAGAATATGGCCATATACGTACTGTATGGGTGCCTGGACGTTCCAGGGTAATTGAATATAAACGGACGAATCTCACGATTAAAACCTCTAGGACAACCCAAATGAGGATAAGACTAGAGAAATACAGTGGCTTAATCACGGCAAGAAGGGTGCTGAGTGTGTGTGTCTTATCCGGTCGGTGTTGATAAGAACAGCATGGCTATTATAAAGGTCATCAAATTAGTAGTATATATTTTGTACTGTTGCTAAGTTTCTGCGCAGACCAGTGCACAGTGGGTTAGATGGCACCGAAAGTGGCGATTAATTCATGGGAGCCGTAATTTAAATTTTTTTGAAATTTTTTTTTTTCAAATCGTTAAATATGCATAAAAAGGCATATTCTGAAAAAAAGATACGATTTTATAGACAATTTTATTTTTCGGAAAATTGTAGTTTGTTTCAGAATTTTCGCCATAATTTTAAAATGGAAAGTGATTTTTTAAAAAGTTAGAAGCAAACAAAAGCTTATATTGTCTTCTTTCTAAAAAATAAAAATAAATAAATATATATTTTGCATAAATATGAATATAAGTTTAATGTAAACTCTGAATTTGGGTTTTGAAGGATTTCGAGAATTTTAAAACTTTTTTAAAAAAGTAACGAAATAAATTTTTATAATTTTTTTTTGTTTATCAATAATTGTCATACACTTAAAAAGAAACCATATTATGTTCATCCTCACCTTCATCATCATAATCTTTGCTATCATTACTCTCACTTTCATGTAATTCTTGAAAAATAATAGGCAGTAGCAAAAGCTGTAGTTCGGAATTTGATAATTGTTGCTTTTCTTTCCGCTCATTTTATTTATAAATACTTGATATGAATGGATCTGAACTGAGAAAGAATCTATTAAAAATATCTTCATTCGACTTTTCTCGGCTGCATTTGCGAGCAAAGTGTTCCCTATAATTTTTAAAATCCTAATTTCTGGCTTCCTAGGCTTCTTCTGAAAAATGTTAATAGCAAAAAATGGAGCAACAAAACCGCAAACTTTCTTTTTTGCAATATCAAGTTAAGACTTTATACTTTTAGAAAGTATAAGATTCAAAACCTTACACTAACTAACTTAGAAGTTATGGTTCACGAAACATCAAAAATAGGCCAATTTCTGACCTTTTTTAAAAAAATCGTCAAAAATATTTTCAGACATTTTTTAAAAAACACTAAATCATTTTTGTATACTTTAATACCTGAAGTTGAAGGTTACATCTTATTACGGACTCGTCTAATGCAAAATTTTACTTTTTTCGCTTTTTTAAAAAATTGCAAAAAATTTTGTACTTTGACAGGTCACTACGGAGTCAGCTGACAAGATAGATGTTTAAAATTTACATAGTGATGTATAATTTTATCCAGAGTTTTATCCGATACTAAATATTAATACAAAAACTTAATTTTAAAAATTCAATTAAGCGTCACTTTTGAACCATTTCAACCCAACGTGCAGTGGTGCGAACATCGTTAAAATAAGTTAAAAATATAAACAACGTTTTTACTATTCAGTTTCGGGAAAACGTCTACTAGGGGAAATACGCTCAATAAAAAAAAACCCCTTTTAAAAATATTTTATTGGCTCCTTTTTATTAAAAATTTTCGAGTTGCAATTTATAATATCTGGGTTGAACCAATGATAATTTTTTTTGATAGATAGCGATATTTTTTCGCAAAAAATTGTTGGTAAAGTTGTAATCAAAAGTGCTTATTCCGGCCTTTTTTAAAAAACTTACCGAAAATATTTATATCCAGTATAATAGTTCGTAAAATAGAGCTTGACACATATGCAAACTTTTGTAAAGATAGAGTAATATGTAATTTTACTTATAAAAATTGTAATTACTTTTGACTCGACTTTTCAGCTTTTAAAGATTATTGTGGGTATTTAAATATAGATTTTATAAATCATATGTTAACTAAAATTACCATTAATTTCTTTTAATCCTTAATAATTTATTGTTTTTCATGCAAATATAAAATTATATGTTAAAAAATAACTCCTGCTTTTGAAGTTGCATAGTAGTTTTCTCCTTGCACAATGTAGAATTGACAACTATAAAATTGTGCCAAATATTCTTAAGTGTAGATAAAAAATATAGCTTAAACTATTTAAAATTATTTAAGTTATTAAATACTAATTCTGAAGTACGTCTTAAATCTATTTCAGATGCCACTAAAAAGTAATAAATTCAAAAGATACTCCCTCTATTTAAAAAGAAAGAAATATTCACAACCATGAGAAAAAAGATGAACAGTTTCTGTGACATGTTCCTTATTTACATGAGAGGCTCTGCTGTATAATACGTAATGTGCTAACAGCTGTTGTCACTGTTGGTTAGTTGGAATGATTTTTGTGGGCAATTAAGTGTGTCAAAAAAACAGAACTTTAAAAGTACAAAGTGTTTAAAAACATTTAAGTGAAACTTGATTTATTTAAAGCCCAAAATATTTTCTCACATACAAAAGGCGAAAGTTTTAAAAATGGGAAGTCTTAAAAAACGCACTTAAAGCTTAAACAATTTATAAAAAACAAAAATTTTTTATCACTTTTTATAAAAGAACTCATCTAATGTTCTGTTATTTACTTTCAAACAACTTTTGGTTGAACATAAGCTTTTGCTGTTTAGTTGGCGAACACATAAATGAAATCATTTCTGCCTATTTTTGTCAGATTTTGAATTTACTTGTCGACCAGTTTGTCAACATCATCAGTTTTTTAGAGCGGGTGCAGGTTTCAGTTCGTTTATGCTAATTTTAAAATTTACACCAAAATATTTTTTTGCAAACATGTGACTACAGTTTTCATGTTTTATGCTCACATGAGTTTTAAGTCGAAAATTAAAAACGAAATAAATATTTAATGCGTTAATATAAGAAACCATAAAAAGTTACTCAACTTTATTTCATAGACAGTTAAATTTAGGTGTGAATAGAAATAAGTAATACTCAAAATACAATTAATACTATTAAACACTATTTAATATATTCTTCTAATTTTTTTTTAAACAAAATATTGCAGATTCGCGAATTTAAAATATTCTTGTTAAAAATCTCATAACAAAAAAAATTAACTCGATCGACCGAGTGAAATTTTAATTCATGATTCCGCCAGAAAAAAACAAGAAACTAAATCTGTAGCTGGTCGAGTCAATGTTATATCCTACGCTATAATTTATATATATGTATGAATGTATGTATAAAGTGTCGCGTTTCGCCCTGTTAATGCACTCCATTTAATTGTATAATGGAAATACAATGAAATAATTAAGCCTAGGGTTAATCAGATGGTATTGACGAGTATTGGCAAATTAGCAAACTTAAAAGAGAAAAAAGAGCTGATAGGTGAAATTGAGTAGGTAACGCCTTTTTCTCGCATTGGGATGGTTCGGGAAAGGTCTGGAGATAAAATGAACGGTTGTGGCGGCATTCGAGAAACGAGAGTGCGGATCATCGGCCGAAGTTAAAATGGATTCGAAGGTACTTCGTTCTTCTGCGCTGCTTCTCCAAATTCCATGACTTGGACTTTTCAATTGAGTCTCGGTCGTCTTCAATTGTGTCTTCATATTCAAATGTCTTCTGCTTTGATGAAGTTATTCATTAAAAAAATTATTTGAGTCTCGTTTCATTAAAATCTTTTTTACTTGATGTCATATTTTTCCTTTTTCTTACTTTTTCCTTAAGCGATGCACAATGGACCCAGAACGTTTTCAATTGATGTTGTATGAGAAGTGTTACTTCTATCTACCACCCTGGACGAAAAATTGAAGGTGGGTCTCAAAATTTTATTTTTTAATATTTCAAGCAACCAAATAAACGCATAATACCTCTACCACGAATTTGATTTAAAATCTAAAATTATTTTTTCTAACAATGATTTTAATTTTCCAGCAGTCTGATTATTAACAAACCTTAAAACTGAAAACTCATTAGGCTAATTAACACTATAAGTACATATTTACATACTTATGTATGTACAGATGGTTTCTAAAACATTGCACAATACTTGTACTTTAATATTTATATAAATGTTTTTTGAATTCCCCATGCAACATTTAAATATATTTAATGCACAATTTAAAAATGTTGCAAACAAAAAAGACACATTAAATAAATTTAGATATTTTAATACCCAATCGGAAACATGCCAAAACAAATATTCCAAAATTATCAAAATTTCAGATCAACTTTATATTAACAAAATACTTATATGGATATATAAATTCACTTACAAACTTATATTTATAAGTATAATCAATGCAAGAACATGTATGCTGTAAGTTTAGAAAAAGTATTTTCTACTTATTCTATTTTTGAAGTCATCTTCTTCAAACTGGAAAAAAGGTCAGAACCTAGTTGATATTAAAACATTTGGAATAACCGATATAGGCTTAAAGTCCTCTACATACAACTAATTTTGCTAAAGTCAAGCTTTCTGCTTAATCTGTGTATGAGACATTATTTATACAAATGCATTTTGGTATTCTTATGAATAAATATCTGTGAATTCATTTCAAATATATTAAAGTGTATAAGTAAAGTATTTTATTCATACATATTTACACGCAAAGAAAAATATCATTGAGTTAACCAAAATCTAAGAGATTGGGTAGTATGATTGTTGCCAAACCAAGTATTGGTTAGCTGTGGTCATAGTTAGTTTAAAAACATTTGTTCTTGTTATAACATGATGATCTTGCGAGCCAATGTAAATCGCCAAAATGTGAGATGAGGAGACTCGGGAATGAAGCCTTTAAAATATCGGTTGTAGCTTGCGCAGTAGGATAACATGCGCGCACCGTCCACTGATGTTTGACCAGCGGCGTCCTCGAAAAAAATGACCCCATGACTCTTTTTGCGTGAACAGCACACCATGCGGTCACCTTGAGGGGGCTCCTTGTGGATTTTCGGCGCCCCAGAAGCAATAGCTTTGCTTGTTCATGTACCACTCAGGTGGAAATGAGCCTCATCGCTCAATATGATATTGGCCGAAAAATCCTCCGATTCGGCTATGAGATTGGGGATGGCTTGGGCGTAGGTTACATGCGTTTGGCGGTCGACAGGCAGCAGCTGATGCACGGACTGGACTTTGTACAGGAATGTGCGCAGGTTTTCGACCGGCTGGTAGCTAATTGCGAGGCATAGAGTCTGGTCGATCTTTTTGGCGACAGCTCGACATCTTCGCCAAAAGCGGCAAACACGAGCTCCGTGGCTGGCCAGTATTGGCAGCGCTTTGTGTGGTCCCATATTTTTCAAAGCTGGTGACCAAACGGCACAGACTTTGCGCAGTCGGTGCTGGACGACCGGGGAATCGGTGACGGACTTTACGCTGCGCCAACCCTACAGATTAATTGTTACCCAAAAAATAGTCACGATTATTTCGCGTTCTTGGAGAATGTATCGCTACTTGGCCTGTTTACTTGAATTCTACATCTATTTAGTTCACAAATGTCAAAACAGATTTGACATCAGCCACAATTTGCAAAAATAGGGTGATTTATTTTTGCCCACCTTTTATTTTAACAATTGATTTTTAATTTCCTTTACGATGATATACATAGTTCACAGCAAAATTCTTTAATAACACATAACACTCAACAAGAAAAAGAATTTTACAAAACAAAAAATGATCAAAGATAAAACATTAATTGATTTCCTTGTGGTCATTCTGTTGTTACGCCCATCATTAGTTAATTACTTGTAAGTTTTAATACTACAAACATTATTTTTTTCTATATTATACTATGATTTCCCGGCTTCAGTTTTCATTAGCTAAGTCATCGTTTTAAATATACCTTCAAATCAAACAAAAATAATTATTATATGCTTGAGTCAACCAAATTTGTTTGCGGGAAATACCAAGTGAATGTCGTGGTTATGCTCAACCATGTGTTTTCTCTGCGTGTACTTGCATGCAACTCTTGCATACTCACATTTGATATTAAAAAGCTGTGCACGTAAGAAACAAAATTTTCCTTTTAAAATCCCTGCAGTTCTAATAAACGTAAGCGAAAAAATTTTTTTTTTTAAATGTCAGGACTTTTCCCTTATCTAAAATGTACAAGTACAAAACTATATATAGTTTAAAAGGGTCAAAGAACTGTTGGGTCCTGGCCCCAAAATTACAGGTAATAAAAAAAATACTCATTATACATAAAAGCATTTATGTTTCTACACATTAGTGTGTTTATAACTACTTGACTACATTGCTTGTGTGTTTATACATTTGGGAAAAATTGTTTTGAAACTTTTCCACTCATTCTGTTTATTTTTTCTCTACTTTAGCTGCATGTTGCTTGTTATTATATTGTCGTATTTTTGTAGCAGCTTAATTAACCGCCTAATGCCAACAATAGAAAAAAATTTTCACAAATGAAAATCCCATAACAGCTTTTAAAAACACTTATTTTACATTACGCGATAGTTTGTATATTAAAATATCTAGCAACCTCTTTGCTTCCCTAGTAAGTTAGCAAGTAATTTTGAAAATTAATACTAAATATTTTTTAACTAAATATTCATTCATTCTTGTTAAAGTTGTCTTTACATGCATGAGCCCAGCTTAAATAGATATATGCTAATCCAGTACATTAATCGTAAAAGGTTGCCAGACTTTTTTTCAACATTTATTTCAATGTTGTAATTTTATTTTTATAAACTAGCAGTTATTGATCAAATTTTCAACCAGTGCCAGACTAAAACTTAGGCTGTCAGAAAAGTGTAAAAAAGTTAATTTTTTGGTCATTTGTTTGTTTCACCATAAATTTCCCCACTTCTCTACTTAGATAATATAATGCTGTAGTGAGATCTGCATACGCACTGACAGAACCCGTACATCAGCAAATATCGACATGTGTGCTTGACTGTTGGCCGAGATGTCTCTTGTATAAAGCAAAGTTTGTCCTAGAATACAATGATGAGGTACTTCAGTCCCAAGTGAAATCAATGGAGATTTTATCACTTAAGCCTAGTGTAATTTTAATTCGCCTTACTTAAGAAAAACAGACTGAATACATTGTTTCAAATTTCCTTTTTTGTACAAAATATTTGTTTTAAAATAAAAACTATTTGCTTTTATTTTTTAGAAACGCTTGTATAGTTTTGTGGTGCATTACACAACATTTAAGCAAAT
This sequence comes from Melanophora roralis, assembly GCA_963583895.1. Taxonomy (NCBI): domain Eukaryota; kingdom Metazoa; phylum Arthropoda; class Insecta; order Diptera; family Rhinophoridae; genus Melanophora; species Melanophora roralis. The sequence goes on along the minus strand of OY757187.1, from coordinate 26,026,823 downwards.
CTGAATTTGGCACAAATGAGTTGCCTTGCGTGGGAAAATTAAAAAAATTTTTTTTATTTTTTTTTCTATTTTTATTAATGTAAATGTTGTTTTGTACTAAATTCAACAATTTTATGAATGCTTAACAATTACTAAAGTAGGTAAAAAACAGTTAAAATAATACTAAAGACGTAAGTGAAATTAGTCAAGTGCTTTGAATGAATTAGCTTGTAGTACGTGCAAAAGAAGAAAAACAAATCCGTTTTTATTGTTTAATATGAACAGAATTTTTTCAATGTTAACTTTTGTAAGTATAAGAATAAAACCTTTTAGGGCTTAGTTATTTAAGTTACAATGAATTTAACATTGAGGTTTTGCAATTTAAATAAGAAAACTATTTTAAAAATTTTGTTTAAATAAATTTAAGAAGATTTACATTTAAGCACGTTTTTTATATATATTGGAATATTTTTTAAAGCTTTTTAAATTATAAACATATTATAAGGGAAAGGTATCCATAAAAAATTTTTAAAATTTCTTAAACCTTTAATGAACATTATTATTACTTATGAACAAGACCAATGGTTTTAATGTAAAAAGTGTAAATAAAAAAACATTTTTTTTACAGAAAAATACCACCAATTTGGATCATTTGGACAATTTGAAATTCTGTCTACTTTTCTTTTGTAAAACTTTAACCCTGAAGTATCTTTAGTTATTTTTTGCTGTGCCTCCCAAGTCTCGAAACGAATAACTGCATCGGTATCAGTATCGGTATCGGTATTAAAAAATTAGTCATTTTGGTATCAATATTTTTATTGAATCGGTATCGGTAACGGTGTCGAAATTAAAATTTTTATTCAGGAATCGGTATTTTTAAAATCCTGCCATCGGTTTACCGGTATATGTATTTACTTAATAGTATTTACTAGAGCCCCCCGACCAAACGTACAGGTTCGGGGTTCGGTAAAAAGTTGTGTTCAGACCATGTTCGGGGCTCGTCGTTTTCACCGAAATATAACAAACGCTGATCGAACTTTTCATGATAATATATTGTTTGCATTTGTCAATAACAAGAAAATGCAAAATTATTAAAAACAAAACTATTAAGTAATTGGTTTAATCGGTATTTTGATACCTGCATCAAAGAAAACGGTATTTAAATACCGGTATTTAGCGAATTAAATTATTTCAGTGTCGTTATCAATACTGGTAACCAAATTAAAATAGCATTTAAACGGTATTTATATCGGTAACGGTATCGGTTCCCAACCTTGATTATTACTAAAATTGGGGATTTTTAAAGTAATTGTATTTGAAGTAGTTATTGTTACAATAAAAGTATATATATGGGTTTTTCAATATATCAAATTTATGTAGGGTGTAGTGATGTTTAAGGTATTTCTGGTCGGTTAAACTTACGACATTTATAACAAAAAATGAAATTGAGACACAGCCAGACGAACTGACTTTCTTTTAATTTTTTTCCTGACTTTGGCACCACAAAATGAAATTATTATATGCAATTGTACATTAGGTCTCCATATAGGCCCCCTATGTCTCTGGTATTACCAGACAAGAAAAACGATATCCTGGTGGTTTTAGTCCCTCTAATTCGACATAATAAACCCAAGGGTGCTCCACATTTCTAAGCGATTGGCAATAGTTTTATCTTGCCAATTGAAGATAATTTCTAAAGATTTTGGAAAAAAAATTTAACCCCGGATAGGACGAAATCAACGGCTGTCTCAGCTGCTGTCTGTCTGAAAGACTATGCAGTAATTGCCTGATGCCCAGTTCGAGATATAATACCACAGCTCTGACACCGTCTTTTAATTTTGAACCTATTTGTAATTAAGTTTTGATAATAAAATTATTAAAACTATATTTTGGTAAATCTAAGACCATTAAACTATCGCCGCCTTGCGCTTCTTAAAAGAGCGATTGCAACTAATATCTGAAGGAGTTAAGGAGTTATAAAAGTCCTCAATTTTAAAATTTTCAGTTAGAACATTATAAAGTAAATAAGCAATATGTTCCTTATTACATAAAAATAGTTTATAATTTTAAAAACATTTTTTGTAAAATATGTACATAAGTCACGGGAACAAAAACAAAAACAAATTGCAAGCAAAATATTTATTTTTCTGCCTGTGTGGTCATAGGAAATCTGAAAGAAAAACTAATGGTATCAAAGTTATCATAAACAAAAAGGAAAAAGCTTGATACAAGGATACAAAATAATATATTTTTTATGAAAAAAATAATAAATAAACAAGTTAGTCAAAGAGATGGCACGAATTATGATTGCAAATTTGTTTTCAAAACAAACATCGCATTAAGTAAGAATAAAATAAAAGACGAGTGTTGAAACCTTTACAATAAATTGCAAAACTCTTCAAGATGTTTACAATTTATTTATTAGGCCGGCTCTTAAAATTTAATTACTTTAAAGTGTTATTAAAGCTTTTTTTTAATTTCTACAACAGAGATACCCTATTTGTTGGGTTAGTTTTATGTTGTTGGATTGCCATGATTAGAAATGTAAATCCTTACACATGACTTGTCTATAAATATAAAATACTTTTTAACACCTCAAACACATATTGGAATACATTATTGTCATGTAACTATTTATGGAGAAAATTAAATTTTCTAAGTGAAGTGTTTAAAAAAAAAGCAATTAATCTGGAATTTAAGATTTTACTTCTATAAACAGAAGGCAGGCTAATGTGCTCATGTATATATGTATGTTGTTAGCAATGTTGATGTATTTATTTTACAGTTTGTTTACATATGATTTGCTTTTTAGATAGACTTAAATCAGCAACGTAAACAACTTCAAGGTAAATTATCTTTAAATTATTGAGATGCTGATTTCTATGTAATTCCTGTTACATTTTTAGAGATATTCATCGTGGGCACACAAATCCTTAACAACTGGTTTTTTTATATTAAATTTATTTCCCTTAAGGCAATAACATCCCTTTTCTACCTTTGAAGATGTTGTTGACGAGAACAGAACGTCATTAGCTTGAACATGTTTTCATATGATAGATATTATAGTTTTTCTTTTTTGCTCATCATATTTTAAATATTTTTTGTGCAAAATAGTTTTCTTTGAACATCGTTACAGCATAAGTAAAGTCATGGGGCTAAGTCTATTGCGTTTATGCAATTTTTATTATCAAAATTTATAACAAAATATTAACCTCGCCTTTGGTGTTGGCACTAGTTTGTTTGTTTTTTCGATTCATAGACAAATGTGTGTAAATTGTATTGCCAACAGGTCACATTTTGTGTGATTTAGAAATATTGGATTGAAAACAGTGGCAGGCAACTAATAATATTGGTTTTGTTTTTGTAAATTGTCAGCTTCAAATTATATTAATTCTATATTGTTGTTAGTGTAATTTTACAAAGAAGCGATTTAATAAATAAACTGCCTTATTTGAAATCTCATCTGAGACTGATTAAAATTTCTAATGTTTTGTATACGTGTGATTGTGTACATGTGAAAATAAAAGAGGGAATTTGCACGGCGTGGCAAAATGCCTCTCAATGATTTAGAATTTAAGAATTTGTTTAGCTTTTGTAAAATCGGATTGTTTATTTTAATAAAGTGTTGTAACTAATATTTTTAAATAAAATTTAGCTGTTATATAGAAAACAATGCAATAATTAATAGATTTAAAATACCAATTTAACCACAATAACGTAAGGGCAAAGGAAAAAACTTTAAACAACTCAGAGAATAGAATTTTGAAGTTTTTTTTCTGTTAGCGCTCATTTGCTGCGGTCTAAAAAAACGCTTTCTGATTTTGTTTTTTTGTTCTGCTGAAGTTGGTTTTTAAAAAACTTGTTTTAACTATGAAAAAATTTATATTTTTTCAATGTTTATTAAAAAAAATTTATTTGAAAAAGCTGTTGTTTTACGTACCCTCGCCAAATAGAGTATATTTTCGAAACCAGCTACGGTTTTCATTATTAGTAGTCCTTAATTGGTAGTTAGCGTTTGGCAGTAATCAAAACCTATTGAACCCACATGTAAGCGTTAAGAAACATCTAAAATTTTATTTTTTTTTTGTTTTATAAGTGAGAATAAAAAAATTAAAAATTTACTTATTTAAATTTTTTCACAAATTTCCCCACAGTGCGACTCTAAAACTTAGGTGTCTCAAGATTTTTTGTTAAAATAAACTCAAAACTAATATTTTATATGTTATTATTTTCTTAGAAACTGTCTTATATTTTACATTAGGTTATATCTAGATTATGAAACTCGTCCATTTACGATTTTTACGTTGCACGTTGCTATCATTACAACTTTTTAATGTAAAATTACTAAGAAACCTTTCAAAGTTTTCAGTTTCTTTTAATTTGCACATTTTCAAATCAATCAAATAAAAACTTGCAAAAAATGATTGTTCTGCATTGAATGTTTTGATATTTGATTGTTGTATAGAAGAGGCATCAACTTTGGTGCTTGATATGCCAATGAGAGAAGGATTGCCATAAAAACTTAGCCAAATAAAATTAAGCCTATAGCCATTCAGGAGGTAAATAACTAACTAATACCACTATCTGCTGTCTCTTAATGAAAAATTACTTTTAGAGCTTAAATTTAAAATATATGCAAATAAAAAATCTTTAAAACACAAATTTTTATGATGACTTTCAAAAATAAATAACCTCCTAACAGAAATATATTTTTTGCTTGATATGGGGTTTAAACATATTAAATACTGTACTTTATTGCCCCATGTGGGTCAGTGGCCGAACCTAGAATAGATTTCGAGTCACTTCAGTTTTCTAAGCCTATTCTCCAATTTCTTAGATTAAGTTTGGATAGATTATCCTATATTTGGTCTATTTAAAGGAATTTCAAATATCTTCCTTGCGTCCTTCATTAAGATTGTATATATTTTTTGCATAATACATGTATATTTTAGCCAGCGCAGTCCTTTAACTTTAACACCAATATCCATGTAGGCTTATAGTACGCTAAGCCTCGATACGGATGAAATTCGCATACGCAAATTGGTCCACGTACTTTTCAAAACATATTTTTTCAAATCTTCTAAAAGCAGATTCATTTGCTAAGAAAATCCCTATGCCTCTAGGTCATATAGTAGTGCCGTAAAAGTGTATTGTGTAGTGTGAGCTTTGTCTGTCAAATAAAGGTCCCTGTCCTTAAATTATATGTTTGGTCCAAAAAAGCTTTTAATTCTGTACCTAGAGGAAAACAAATTTCTTCAATATCTTGAAGTTGAAGTTACCAGCATTAACGGATTGCCCCGATCCTTAAATTTTCTGGTCTTTGAAACCGTCAACTTAGTCTTGTCCTCATTTTTCAGATTCCTTTTTCATCTGGCAATATTTGACATACGCGAACGCCGTGGGGTTTTTTGTTAAAACGGTGCTCTTTCTATTTTCTGCTTTCTGCACGACCTTTGGCAATAAAATTTTAAAGAGGTATATCCAATTTTCACTGATGTTTTTGATTAGTTAAGTTTATCCTGCACAATTTGACCAGCCTCAAATACCTTTGCATGAATCGGACTAACCAAAGCTGACCCCTAAGCGGCGAAAATATATTAACTTTATATATTTTTCTCATAGTAGGAACCTTTTTAATAGGTTTAGATGCTCCTTTCACACCCATTGATTCCTGCCTCGAACAGCTCCGTTAGTCATCAGCTTCTGCCGCTCCACACTAGTACCGTTGATTGAAAGAGGGTACTTGCACCACCGCTCGTTTCTTCCAGATTTCCAGAACCCCTGACTGAATGCCGTATTAATGATAACAGAAAACTATGCTTCACCATAGTCCTCAATTGGGTGCCTTACACGTGAGTATAACTTTAAAAACTCATTTCAACTTCTCGTACTCGCGCCACTTCATTTCTATTTTTGCCTATCGAAAAGCATGTTTTCTTCGACACCTTTCGTTCGCATTTCGCGTAAATACTGCCTTCAGAGTTCTCCTGTATGGTGAATTTTGGCTTGTAAGAACCTTGAAACAGTCCTCATCATATCATCGTTCTTTTGAATAGTTTTGCCGAAAGCTTGAGGGACATTAAAAACAGTAATGCTGACATTAAAATTTTTTGCCTTGGCAGATTGCCGCGATTAACCTAATCATTGGAAGAAATCGAAAGATCAGTTATCGCATTTTTTTTTGTTATGTTGCATGACAACTATAGTATACCTCAACTTTTACTATTTTAGTTACATTATACCCGTTAAATCCAGGTTTTTTTGCCAGTTGGATCAATCCGCCCATTCTTAAAAACTTCTGCAAATTACAACTGTTGATCCCTTAATAATGGTCCTTAGGCGGTATTCGTAAACATTGAGGGAAACTGTTTTTCCTTCTTTCGTTTTTTACTGTCATAATTATTTTCAGGGAGACTTATTTTCTCAAGTTCATGAAAAAACCGCCGGCACATGCTGGTGATATCTCGGTAAGTATGAGCCCACTTAAAGTTAAGGATGACTACGTTTAGCACCGGACTTTGACAATTTAAGTCGATCAAAACCTCTGTATGGTACCCAATACTCTCTATATCTTTTTACACGCTTAACATAGTGATAAGGATATGCACCAGTTTGTAATTCCCATTTTGGTTTCTGTAAGCTATATATGTTTATTTTGGATCGTTATAGAACAAGAAGTTAATTAAGCCATGTCTGTCTATCAGTCTGTCAGTCTGTTGAAATCAAGACGAAAGGAAATCTTTTTGGTGTCAAACTATCAGAAATATTCCTAAGTAGAGCGCTATTTAATATCAGCAAAACCGGTTCACTATGAACAAAGATCTAAACAAAATTATAAAATAACCCGTACTTTGAGGGCAAAGTCCGTCCATACATTCCATTTTATATTTCCATAAATACAGCCACTGTCACAGGTACTTTAAAAACAGAAACCCAAATTGGGGAATTGTCTTGTTTAAATAGGAGCAAGGGAGTGGTATCCCCCCCCCCCCCCCCACTCCAATTACACAAGTTCTGTAAAATCCAAAATTCTAATTCAGGTACTTTTATCTGACCGATTTTTATAAAACTTTTAGTGACATATTAAGCATTCTAGAGACAATATCTTCAAAGCAAAAAAGTGGGTGGCACCGCGCCCACACAAACTAAACCTTTAATACTGGTACTTTTACTCTACAGATTTTTTTGAAAATATTTTACTCATATAACAGGCATCTCAAGCCTGCAGTACACGATATGTAAAAAGACCCTTATGCGTTATTTTGACGTCATCATAAAGCCACTTTGCCTTAAATGAGTCGTAAAATTTACGTCAGAGCTGCATGCGTATGAAGCTTTTTACATTTTGCGTACTGCGGGCTTTATATGTTGAAAGTCATAATTGCTAGGCAACCTTCCCCATTAAAAATTTAAAGGTGCTTCACAAAAATGTTTTTGTAGATTTAAACAATAATATCAAACACGGTCTAGACACTTGTTTGGTTAACCATTAAATATAAAAATTGAAGCGGAAATGCTTTAAGTGCAATAATAAGAAAATGATTTTCATAAAATAATGATTTAAAAAAAAAAGAAAAAGAATTAGATGAGTTAACTTTTTTCGCCAGACAAAAGTTGCTTTGTTTCGTACGAATTTAAAGCACTTTATGTTTTTGCAATCATATTGTTTTAACAATTTCTCTCCTTTTTGAAGAAACCATTGGGGAATGAAATTTTTTATCTGCGAAGTTTTTTAATGATTTTTTTTCACCTGCAAAGCATCTGCAGAGCTTAGTTTATGCCAAGACCTAAAGTCAAGTCCTATACATAAATTTTATTTTAGGCATTATTAAGGTGTAAATGGAAATCTAAATCGTTTTATTATTTTAGATATGTTAAGTTAGTGTTGCTGTTGTAGCCAAAGCATTACAATAACAAACTCCCACCTCAAGAGTGCAACTAAACTATTTGAACAAAATTTCTTAAACGAATTGCTCTTCGTTATGAATAAAGCAAAGAACAAATCTCCTGATGTTTGTGTTTGTAATAGGTATTTTCCTACGTGCATTTAGTAGTTGTAGAAAATAGGGAAAACAAAAAGTAACTTAAAAATTCTTAGTTTTCCACAAGAAGCATTTTTTCATTTATATTTAATTGCTTTGGCTTTTACCTTTTTGGCAGTGGTTGCATAGGCCAGAGATTATATTTACTTATATGGTGTTTTGTATAGATTTAGTACTCAGTGTGCTATTTCCTGCTTTTAGAAGAAAAAACTAATAATTTTTTTTTTTTTTTTGTAAATGCGAAACGTTATAATAATTTATTTATTTATGTTTATATTTAAGGAAATTACAGTACAACAAGACTTTATCTTATTTAACAGTACTGCTGATGCTATGGCAAATTTAACATTTTCTGACAGTAATTACATTAACATATAACATATAACATTAACATATAACATTGGCATATAACAACAAGCTATAAAATAATAAATTTGATTTAAAAAAAAGTTTACATATACATGTGTTTATAAATTTGTTCAACCGAAATGTGACAATAGTGCACAGTTAAAGTGCTTAGCATTGCTAAGGATTTGTATATTGGGTGGAAGTTCGTTCCAGAGACGAATTGCGTTTACAAAGAAGTGCCTTTCAGAAATAAGTTTTCGGTAACGAATTGAGTTTATTCTGCAGCCTCTGTTGGATCTCGAAAAAACTAACCTTCTGAAAAGATACTGAGGTGTTTTATTATAGATAATTTTGTGTAGAAATTGTAGAGTCCGGCACTTTAATAGATTTTCAAAAGAAACTTTATATATTTGGTAAGAAAAGTGTGAGATTCTACTATTTCTGTTTCGGCCATAAATATATCTTGCAATATTATTAAACGTTACTTTGAGTTTATGCTGACATATTGAATCGCAGCTAGAATATATTTCACAACCATAAAGAAGGGTCGGCAGTAAATATGTCTTAGCAAGAAGCATGCGTATGTGAAATGGCGTAAAATATTGAGTGATCCAAAGATTTCTAAGAATAGAATAAGTTTTTCCGCATACGACATTTACGTGATTTGACCATGTTAATTTATCATTGATAACAATTCCCAGATTTTTAGCAGTATCAACCAGCTCAATTATGGATTGTCCAATGTGTATCGATGGTAGGTTTGGGGGTACGTAGGCGCTTTTGCTTATTAGCATTGCTTTCGATTTATCAGCATTCAAGCAAAGACCATTTACTGAAGCCCATCTATATATGTTGTCAAGATCAAGGTTTAATTTTCCAATGCATTCATTAATTTCAGATGGCTTGCAGCTAATGAACAGTTGTACGTCATCAGCGTACATGTGTATTCCACAGTATCGAAGCTCAGACGGCAAGTCATTGGAATAAATTGTGTAAAGTAGTGGACCAAGTATTGAGCCTTGCGGCACCCCTCTTTTTATTAAGCAACTGTCGGAATTTTCTGATCCAAAACAAACAAATTGGCTTCTGTTACGAAGGTATGATGAAATTAAATTTGTTGCGGTATTTGAGAAATGGCACATGTATTTTAATTTTTGGCAAAGTATAGTGTGCTCAACAGTATCAAATGCCTTTGAGTGATCAAGCAAAATCAGAAGCGAAATCATGTCGTTGTCCATGTTTGAACGCAAATCTTCACACACATCAATAAGCGTAGATATACAGCTATGATTAGGCCTGAAACCAGACTGCCTATCAGATAGTAAGGATTTGTTGTACAAGTATTTGGTCATCTGCGAATGAACTAATTTTTCAAAAACTTTTGATAAATACGGCAGTATAGCAATTGGTCGATATTTTTTGTCTGGTTTTTGGACAGGTATAATTTTTGCTTGTTTCCATATTAACGGGAACGTTGAAGTTGTTATTATTGTATTCATTAAATGTGTTAATTGCGGAAGTATATATGGTATAATTAGCTTTATAAATTTAGGATGGATGCCATCATGTCCGACAGCGTCTGACTTAATGCTAAAAATAGACTTAAAGACATCTTCCTGCGTAACATTCGAGAACTCGAAATTTAACGGTTGTTCAGGAATTGTGGTACCAGCAACAGGGAAAATATTATCAGAATTGTAATAAATGAGGTTTGCATCTGGCATCGGTATACTTAAAAAATCTGTGTTCAATTTGTTTACGTCAATTGTGTCTTCCGAGCGCATACGTTTTGGCTCAATACCCATCGAGCGGATCTGTTTCCATTTCTTTTTTGAGCAAGCGGCTGATTGAAATTTCTCTTCGTAATATTTGCATTTTGCAACTCTGATTTTTACATTTACAGTTTTCCTGCAATTTTTAAAAATATCATAAAGCTCACTAGTTTTGAACCTTTTCCATCTTCCATATGCCTTATTTCTTTCCTCAATTGAGACTTTTATATCATTTGAAAACCAGGGATTATCTGTCTTAAACTTTTTGGTTTTAACCATGACATATTTCTCATATAAGTATTGTATGTTATTGTTTAGGAACATTACCTGTTCATCACATGTGGGCATATAAAATGACTGACTCCACGGAATTATTGTTAATTCATTTTCTAGTGATTCAAGATCTAAATTTTTAAAATCTCTAAAAGTTATAGTTTGTTCTTGCGCGGTTGCTTGAAAATCATAGCTCATAAAAATCATATCATGTTTGGAAAAAACGCAGGCAGAAAGCTGGTCAAACAAGAGCATACGGGAAGGACTATCAACAAAGCATAAATCAAGCAAAGTACTTGCAGTATTTGTAAAATGCGTTGGCGTAGTTGCATTGATCAAGGTCAAACCAATGGCACTCATTTCATACTTCAAGGATTTATCTACTAGGATATTAGCATTAAAATCACCGGTTAAGACTACATCCGTGTAACCTAGAGTAATAGCAGACAATTTTTCTAATAATGGCTTCACACTTATTCTATTATTTGGCCTGTAAACTGTACCCAACAGTAATTTTCGGTTGTTGTTAACAAGCTCAAGAAATAAATATTCCGTCATTTGCTCATTTGAAAGTGGTCCACTATCATCCGAGGTTTTAAGCTTAACTTTACTGGCAATGGATGATTTCACGTAGATTGCCACTCCCCCAGCGTTTGTAAATCTATCTGACCGAAAGAGTCTATAACCTTTGAGATTGTAATTGCTGTCCTGAACATCGATACGAAACCAAGTTTCTGATATACATTGATATACATTTGGCCACATAAATTGAAAAAGCAGAGTGTGTTTAAAAACAATTTATAAAATCCTTTTATAATTGAATAAAGGATTTAATTTACGGCGACGCTATGGCATATAACGTCATTTTAAAGTCGCACTTGCTTAGATTGAAGTTAACAGATTTCTGTAACGAAATCTTTTTAGAATTCCTATTAACTTTATAAGTCATTTGTGTCTAAAAGGGAGTCATATATTAGGGGCAAATAAAGAAAAAACTGTTGAGTTGCTATTTGCGATAACATTCCTTTTCCATTTTTAAATTTGTACATTATCACATTATTTTGTATGGTGTACGACTTATCAGTATGAGAATTATAACTGAATACTATTGAATGCGTCACAGTTTGCGGATAGAGTATGTTCCAGGTGTAGCTGGTTTTTCAGTTACGCGTAGCACTGATCCCAATATAAATTTTTACTATTAATTTAAGCTCCCGAAATGCGATGGCTCTTCTGACAGTCCCTGCTGTGGTAGTATACTTCGTTAGCCGCACAAGCAACAGAAATTTTAATGATTAATAAAACCGTAATAGGTTTAATCATTTGTGGACCGGCCTGACCATTACGCCAGCATTAAATCCCGCTACTTCCTTTTGGTTTCAATACAAGAAAAAAACGCGACGATTTAGAGATTTTCGTTGCAATAAAAGCGCTAAAGAGGAATATGCGTGAATTACCTCAGTCTGGAGCTATTGAAGATAGATACAATCCATTAATGAAGACTTCTAGGACTTATATTTACAAACCCCTGAACTAAACATAGGCATTTCATAAAACTGATAAAAAAAGACTGATCTGAAAGAACTCGAAAGCTGTATGGGATTAACCCTACTACTTATGATTAACAAAGTTATGCTTCACAACACTCATACAAGACTTTCCTCTCTCATATCACCTGCTCAACTCCGTAATGTCTTCGAGAGGTCGGCGAAGTAACGTACTCCCTTATATTTCATATTTATTGACTTTGCAAAGACTTTCAACACTCCTCATCACCAAACCATTTTAAAAGCGCTCAAATTAAAAGGGATTTCAGTTAAAACAATAATCAATTTTAATAAAGCCTCATACCGAAAATGTAAACGCAGGACAATTGTTAAGACTGTGTTTTGTTTCTGCTGATGTTCAACATAGTTCTTAAAGTAATACTTAAAGAAACAGGAAATCAACATGAGTAGAGGCATTACATGGGGCATGCATGTTGGTCTCAAAGATTTAAAAGATCATACTCAAATATATATGTATGTATGTGTGCTTTTAGCCACACAACCTCTTTTCTCTAATTCAAGGCTTCTATTTTACTCCACAATATTTTTGTGATAAAATTTATGATTAAAAGGGTAGACGCCTTTAATATATGAACTGTATAAGAGCGCAATATATTTATTCAAATAATTAAGTTCAACAAAGTAACACCCTTAGTAAAACCCAATACTTGGAAACAGAAAAAAACTATTTCGAAAATTTTATGAATTTTTTAATTTCTTTTTTGTTTTTGAGACCCAAAAAACTGTAAATTAATTTTATTAAAGCAAATCGCAAATTTATAAGCAATTCCTATAGCGTTAATTTTTAATTTTCCTTCAAATTTTATTCAAAATCTTTTTTGCATGCAAAAAATTAGAGGCGCTTCTGATAACTGTATCACGGTACAGTTATACGACGCCAAAGTTCTTGAAGTGCAATAAAAAGGGATGGTCTAGTTGTCCTTAAAAAACAATGACCAGCGACGGGCGAGCTCCTTTCCTCCCTCACCAGAGCTATTCTTCAATTTTTTTTTTATTTTCAAATTTATAAAATTTTTCTAAATTGATTTTAACGTAGGTAAACAAATTCGAAAGGTCTGTTGGCCATTATTTTAACGCAAACAAACCTTAACCATAAAATACCAATTTCAAATATACATACATACAAAAGCTACTTGTTTGCCTCATTTGCATAAAGTATTATGCAACTTCAATTAAATTTCAATTTAAATACGCAAATGAATAAAATTTTGTTTACCTTATTTCATTATAGAATTATTAAATCAAACAATAAAAAAACTTGTAATAAAATCGAATTAAACTGAGATAAACCAAGTATAAAAGCTATTGAAACTGCAATCTTAACCGCAATTGCAAGAACCACATACAAGAGTAAACAGAGATAGACAGACCAAAAGGCAAAGAGACAAACAGACAAATTTAAGAAATGTTACTGCAACAAAAATATGAAATCACTTATTTCATACAATATTTGGGCAAGTTTTGAAAAATTATCTTAGTTTTAGTACAAAAAATATGATTAAAAATGTTCTGTTTAATTTTTAGTCAGCAATTATTTTGCGCCTTTAACATCAGTCTTGATTGTCTACGATACGAGCAGTTTGAATAAAAATTTATTACAACAACAATATTTAGATGCTGTTCAGCAGGCTTTTCAAAATGAAACCAAACACGGAAATATTATTGGTTTGCAATGGATTAATGTTAAGTATTTAAACGAAGCGGAAGAAGCCAATTTAGACGAAATAATATTAAATGCGGTGGAAATTGCTTCTGTTGAGGTAAACATATGATAAATTCATAATTTAAGTAAGTTGGAAGGCTTTTTTAATTAAAAAGAAATTGTTTTTGACCGTTTAGTATATATTATAGCTTGCTTTGCTTGCAGCCTGACAAAAATGGTCTTAAATGATGCCGTTTTAACATGACCATACCAGATGTTTTATCTCTTAGACACCGTACTTTTATTAAAGCTTCAAGGCCTAAATCGAACTTGTAGCCAAGAGGTATCTAAATAGATAATAAACCTACACCCCGATGCTCCACTAAAGTATCTGGTGTATTACTGCCAGAAAATGACAGGTACGGCAGTACATTCAGAAAGAGGATAAAAAACCGCCTCCTTCGTTTCCGGTTTCCAAGAAATACGACACAAAATTAATCCCACTCTACACTTTTTTTTATAAGGTAACAATCCACAACTCCCTATCAAAATCAGGTAATATGTCCTGGATAAAGAGCAAAGTGTTCAAGGTTTTTTCATTATCATACGTTCTCGATCTTCAACAACGTTTTTCTCTAAGTCTCCTAGTAAAATGACGATGTGCAATATCGCAGTTCTGATATAAGATGCAGACTTTGGACCCCACTTATTTGACTCTCAAAATATTTCATGATAAAAAGGCTTGCACTGAGTAACGAGATTAGACGACATACTATGGGCGAAGAGAGACACCGAATATGAATTGACTTCTGTCCACCGAAGTTTTTCCTCCACAAAATATTTTCCTTCGATATTTTAAAGGAAAGTGCCAATGAAATCACGTCTACAAGACTTGACGATATAAATATAATTACGGACAGGTCAAGAAAGAAATGGTATCAGTGGAACGTCTTTTTGTCACAAAAGAGAGTCCTGATTTTGTAAAACGAAGCCGCTAACTGGCTACGGTGTTACTCAATACTTTTCAAAAATAGCAAGATGTTTAACAACGACCATGCTGCTCTAAAGTCCTTTACTGATATATGCTCTACATCACAACTTGTCTGCATGTTCCGAACATTCTCTAACTTAATTCATTAATCCTTAAGACATATGAAACCCATAAAGGCAGTTGCGTACAGCAAATTTTTCGTGATTGAAAACACTGGCAGCAGGGCTGGGACCAGATGATCTAGCAAACTTAATTGTGGAATAACTTTAATATCCTTACAAAGGCTGTATATGTCTCCTTGATCTAGACAATCATTAGCTTAGACACCTTTGCGGCTATTACCGGTAACTGTCGACTAAGCACCTATGCCATAAAATTGGGATTGCATTTCAATAACTTGTATAGTAGACACCATGATCATTTGTAGTTTGAGCACCTCTTGTTGTTTTGCTCTTCACTAATCACTCAGTGCTAATAGACTGAACATTATCTATTCTATCCTTTAAAAGGAAAAGCGCATAACTTATTAGTTAATCTCACTTTTGGCAATCAGAATTTTCAGTATTTTACCATTTTACCGGCCGGAAACGTAGGTTTTATGCACCTTGCTCTTCTTTTATTTCTGGAGTAGTCTGCGCTTCCTAACCTTACCTATGGGTTATTTTAAAAAAAACAGGTACACGACACTGAAAGAAAGTCCTTCCTATTAAGTTATTTTAGCAAGCGATTAAATATTGTTATTAAGATATAATTTGTTTGCAAAAAAAACAGTTTCAAAGGACATATGTATATGTACGTACCTTTCTTTTATTGTTTAAAAGCACATTATCAGACGGTAATATGTATCACTAGTTTTGCTCTTAATTCACTTTTACCATTATGTTTTAATATTTTCAAGTTAGAAAAACTTGCAATAATTTGTTACAAAATTTGAGATGATTTAAAATTTTTCAAGGGTTTCCCAATATCCAAAAGGAAGAGGTTCTTAAAATTGTGACTGGTAAACCATAAAGTTTCCACTTTGGTTTGGGTGCAAACATGCTAAACCTTTCATTTTTACTTTTAATTAAAATTTTGCCTTAAATGAACCAAATAAGTCATGCCGTTTAATTAAATATATATTTATTAAACTTTTTTAATTTTTCGTATTTAAAACTATTTTTATTTTTTTACTCTGAAGCTGTTTTTAATCAGCATAAGAAAGTTATAAGCAAAAGCATCTTAAAAAAATTGTGATTAATTTAATAAATAACTTCCATTAACCTTAACGTAATTAAATGCAGTTATATAAACATTAACTTTAATCAGAAAAAAAAATTTAAACTCAGCATACTTTGACACACAAACTACCTAAAGTCAACTCATTCATGACCTTTTTTGTTGTTGTTCTATTTTAATTTAGCTTTTTAATTTGTCTCGACTTTCTTTTACCTTTTGCCTTCTTTCCTTAGGGTTTCATAACAATACTTGGAAATACTTTACGATTTCTACATGCCCGCTACTATGCAACACGCTATACAACTCTACGCCTCAAGGATAAAATCTATTTGTTTTTGTGCGAGTCAGAAGAAAACCCTAAATATTTTTTAGCCAACGAGATACTACAGTGTAAGTAAGAGATCAGCACAACAACAAAACACAAAAAAAATTATATTTAATGGCAAATGGGGTATTTGAATTTCGTTGCTTATTGTTATTTATTTAACAGCCGAAGGCCTTTTGTTACAAACAACGAGGCAACATTTTCTTTTAAAGCTGAAAGTAACCTTTAATTATTTTCAAAAACTATTTGACAAATTTGCCGAAATTTACACCTTCTGTTTGGAACATTTATTAAAAATATTTGCAACAAAATATGGAAATATTTTTTTACACTATTTTCTTTTGGCAACAGATGTCATGTATTTAAGAAGTTTTTATTAAAAATGTTTTTTAAAGTTATTGATTTTGTTATAAAAAAAGCAACATAAATGTTGGCAATTCGGTAATATATTGGTTACCTCTTAAAACAATAGTGCAATAAAAAAAAATTGAGGTAATTTTTTATGGGCGAAAAAAACCTGGCACGGCGAATAAATATTTGATACTTTTTAGGAAATTTTGTACCCTAAAGAAAAAAGAATAAAAATTATTTTTTTCTTGCAATTTTTTAGGATTGTAAATTAAGGACTACTTGCTCAGGTTAAGATTGAAGGTCAACTAAGTGGATGGAAAGTAATTTTTCACATTTGTGGTCGTTATTAGTACAGCAATTGTAAGTTAAATTTATTGACCCAGATCAGGGTCTGAAGTTAACTAAGGGGCAGAATATAATTTTCGTATTTGTGTATTTTGGTAAATTTTTATATTTTAAAGGTTCTTATCCTTAAAATAGAATTTAGATCTTTGAAGCCAGAAATAGTCTTAGTGTATAGTCTAGAAACATCGATTAAGAAATTTTGAGGTAGATAAAACCAGAAATTTATGTAATTGTTAACATTACATTTTTGTATATGGGGGATTTCATGTCAAGTGACCCAACTGTTTTTTTCGATTCAAAAGAAATTTGGACCAAAGTTAGTTCTTACAGAGAGTAGTTTAGACACAATTTTTTAGCACGATCGGTCAAGAACTCTCTAAGCTAGAGGGGTACAAAATTTGACGTTTTCGGCAAATAGGTGTTTTTTCTAATACATGTAGTTTATTACCTTTTGCTTTTAACAAAATTCGTCCCAAATACTTTCGATAGATTTTTTTTTCAATCTTCCAGAAAAAAATATTTTTAAAATTAAAAAAAAATTTTTTTTATTTTTTTTTATAAAATAATTAGAAAAAAAAATTTTTTTTCCAAATGTGCCCATTTTTTTTTTTTTTTTTTTTGCTCAAAAGAAAGCTTAGGTCTTTTCTTTGAAGAGCTTGGAAGTCGCTTAGTGGGATGCGAGTGGAATATCTATAAAAAATAATGTTTTGTAACTCAAGGTAGAGGTTTTCAAATTTTCGCGTATATTCTATTTTGATTTGTTTGCTATTTATGTAAAATTATCTCTTAAGCAAAAAAAAAACATATTTTATGCTAAGAAACAAAATAATTTAACCTTTCCGACGGTATGCAAGTACCAAATAAAGTCTCATATACTCGACTCTGTATTACCAACAAAATGGTAGGCCTCTGGAAGGAATAAAATCACTTTTATATGGCAATGTCAGAACACGTTTTGTAAATATTTTCAATGAATACCGTCGGAAAGGTTAAATTATTTTGTTTCTTAGCATAAAATATTTTTTTTTTTGCTTAAGAGATAATTTTACATAAATAGCAAACAAATCAAAATAGAATATACGCGAAAATTTGAAAACCTCTACCTTGAGTTACAAAACATTATTTTTTATAGATATTCCACTCGCATCCCACTAAGCGACTTCCAAGCTCTTCAAAGGAAAGACCTAAGCTTTCTTTTGAGCAAAAAAAAAAAAAAAAAAAAAAATGGGCACATTTGGAAAAAAAAAATTTTTTCTAATTATTTTATAAAAAAAAAAAAAAATTTTTTTTAATTTTAAAAATATTTTTTTCTGGAAGATTGAAAAAAAATCTATCGAAAGTATTTGGGACGAATTTTGTTAAAAGCAAAAGGTAATAAACTACATGTATTAGAAAAAACACCTATTTGCCGAAAACGTCAAACTTTGAACCCCTCTAGCTCAGAGAGTTCTTAACCGATCGTGTTAAAAAATTGTGCCTAAGCTACTCTCTGCAAGAACTTACTTTGGTCCAAATTTCTTTCCAATCGAAAGACATCGGTTTTAAAAGTTGGGTCACTTGACATGAAATCCCCCATATTCATTATTAACTAAGAGATTCTGGATTAAAATTGTATAGAAAACTTTAATTTTCATTGGTAACAGGACTTGAAAGGTTATTCAGGATTTGATCCCAATTTTCTTTAATTATTCATAGGGTTGGTTGTAGGTTGCATTTCATTGGTTCTTATACCAAATCATCAGTAGAATTTAACCAAATTCCTAAAAAACCTCATGCATATTTTCTGTCTTAATATGATAACCTCAATAAACACTTTGTTGGCTTGTTAATAGTAATTCTCAATAAGTTTATTGAGGTTATTATATATACTAATTATATATACTGATTTTAAAAAAAAGGAGCTTATTGCCAGTCCTTAATAAAATATACAAAAATTACATAGATTTTTGTAGATTCAAAAGGTCAAACAAAAAGGGGGACGTCTATTATAGGGTATTACAGGCAACTTAGCAACTTAAAGGCTGTTTCTTGTAAAAAATTTTTTTAGCTGTCACGGGCAAGACAAAAATATTTTTACCAGCCTCCTTGGCCGTTAAATTGCCCAATTTGACTCCATAAATGTAAGTCTGAAAGTATCGAGTGTTTCCTCTTAAGTTTTACCTCCCCAAAAAACACTGATAACCACATGATAATCTGTACCCGCTGCCTAATATTTTTCTAGCACTATTAAATAGTTGCCGTTTTGTTTTTGAGACATGGTTAAACTCTTTTCACAAGTTTAGCAAAATATTACAAACGCAAATGCAATTTTGTTTCGAATAAAAATTTGAATTCGAAACTGGTTTATAATATATACAATATTTAAATAAAATTTTACTGTGCGATGGCTGCTGCATTTGCATAACTAAAACCTAACTTTAAATTAAGTACTAACTAACAAATCTTATATACCCTTAACATTAGACTTTTTGTATATATTGAGATTCAAGATAAATTCAAGAAAAATTTCTCCTGTTGAAATTATAAATAATTAGACTGTTATGAAAAAAGCACGTTTTGCTCTGCACTAATTTTTTAAATCAAAATTATTTGTGGAGAAATATTATGCATTTTTTCTATATATAACTTAACCAAATTAATTCCTCTACATTTAAAAACATTTTCTTTAAAAAAATGTAAAAAAGCACGTTTTATCTGCGACTATGTATGGATTAAGTCCTAAAAAAACTGGGCAGTTACACGATCTTGCTGATTTTAAAAAGTGATCATATCAGGGGTATTTCTATTGGATTGATACCAATATCTGAGTGAAAATTACGGCATTCGACTCGAATCGAAATTTAAAAATTCTTATAAGAATTCCTATATTAGAAGCATTGACAACACCATCTATCAAATAGAATTTCGATTTGAATCGAATGCCGTTATTTGCACCCTGGTTCGTAGAACTTAATACACAGCCATTCATAGGTAAACGGACTTCCTTATCGTTAAGGATCCAAAAATATATATATACATATATATATATATATAAAGAAAACTACAAATGGAATGATAAACTAAAATATACACAGAAAGAAAAAACACCTTCTAAAATCAAAAATTTTATTCTTTAATTTTTCCAACATCGAAATGAAATTTTTAAGTGCGATTTAGATTTTCTTAGAAAAAAGTTTTTGCTTTTAAATATACTGAAATATTTAAAAAAGAAAGTGTCTCAGTAGCGCTACCATCTAGCGAGCTGGTGTTGCAGCTCGGGAGTGCAAGGATCAAATCCCAGCTATAGCAAATACAGAAAAAAATTGTTTTATACATAATTACTAAAAATTAAAAAAAAATAAAAATAATGTATAAATGTATAAAATTCTTCTTTAATAAAGCTCTGCTAGTCAAAAAAAATAATTTTAGTTTTTGGAATAACGCAGTTTAAATCAATCTTTTAAAATGTACATCAAGTACGGGTTCAAACTTAAATCAATCCGTTTTTGGCTTAAATGTGGCTAAAAGTAAGATAACTCGTATTTGGTTTAAGAAAATTTGTACTCACGGTACTTTTGACATCGCTACGGCTCGATTTAAGAAAACATTTATTTTTTGTGTGCACACTTTTCCCTATG
This sequence comes from Melanophora roralis, assembly GCA_963583895.1. Lineage (NCBI taxonomy): Eukaryota > Metazoa > Arthropoda > Insecta > Diptera > Rhinophoridae > Melanophora > Melanophora roralis. Next base: position 26,006,352 of record OY757187.1, on the reverse strand, counting down.
TGAAGGTTATAATAACAACAAAACAGACTTAATTGCAATTACCTTTTTAAACCAATATTACCGATACCATATATTTTTTCTAATTTGTTTATATATTTTTTTTTTGCTTTTCTAAGTTTTTCCCCATCATTTGATGGTTTTACCTGAAACCATATATCCCGAATCTAATAAGAATAAAACCGTCAAAAATAACAATACAACGACAAAAATAAAAAATCAACAACGAAAGAGAAAACAAATTTCTTTGGCTAAGGCAAAAACAAACGAAACAAATGTTTCCATGGAAATAGTTGTTGATGTCACCACTAAAAATCTCACTTCTACCAAAACTACCTTGTTTTCTTATTTTTTTAAAACTTTCACTGATGTTGCGGAAAACATAAACAACAACTACAAATACCGCGACATCAATTTTGAGTTGTGGACACAACAGTATGGTGGTGCTGAAGGCAATTTAAATGCCATACACCTTGATACGTACATTAGTGGTAATGGAAGATTTTCCAAAAATGCTCAACTTTATCCTAACAAACTTTGGGATTTACAACAACGTACAATAAGAATTGGTTCGTTAACTTATGTGCCATACGTTAAAACTTATTATGTGGTAAGTTTTTGTTTTAAAATTTTTAATTTAAAAAATAAATAAAGTAAAATATAGTAAAAATATAAATAAAGGCTTAAGGAATAGAAAGTTCACAGCAAAATTTTGAAATTATAGCTTTGAAACGAATAAATTTTGGTTTTTTTAAATTGTTAGAAATTGCTTTAATGTAAAAAATTTTTTGGGGTTTTTTATGCACTTTTTAGTAACTTCCCTACGGGGAAGTGGACCGGTCCAAGACTATTGATGTGAACGGTTTCTTAGGGTCGGGACTGGTTCTAGTTCTTGCACTTTATATGAAGAGAACCTGTCACTTTTACATTGCGTTGTCATTGAAGGGGGCAATTGGTTCAAAACTATTACCTCAGGACGGGTTACAGGCCAATCCTAAATAAGCAAATTTTGCATTAATTGTTTAAGATCCTGTTCAATCTACTTTGTTTGTATTTACGTGTGTGTGTGTGTGTATATATAAACAGATGTATGTTTATGTGTAGGGACCCGTTTTTTTATTTTTTTCCCCTAACCTCCTTAACACCTTTTAACCAGTTACTTGATGTGTGCCTTTTTAACCGATCACGACCAATAACTTTTGTCCTATTCATATTTTGTACCTGTAACAGGACGAGTACCCCGACCAATTGACACCAATTTCCCGCAGGGTTTCTATAAAATTTCCTTGATTGAAAGTTCACTGTAAAATTTGTCTTCGATCTATTCAAATAAAAAATGTCAGCTTCGTTTATTGATATTATTTTTTTGGTGCACATTAAAACATTTTTCCCTCAATCAGTAACTGAAACCTTTAAAATTTTTTTCTGTGTACTCACTTTGATATAACTAATATAAAATATTATTAACGTAAGAAGACTCCTAAAAACAGGACTTTTGCTATCAATTACCACTTGTGACAGGTGGGACCTTACAAATTTGAATTCTAGATTTCCTTGGCTTTAAAATCGTGTTGTGAAAAATATTTCCCAGGACGGACTTAATATTTTAAGTTTAACGGTACTTTAAAGTGTTTTTAATCGTATTTAATACTCTATTTAAAAAAAGTATATTTTGCTTTAATAAAAACCTTTTAAAAAAATGTAACAGTTGTGAAATATTCATCTAAACGTAAAAAACGAAGACGCGGTTATTTGTGTTTAATTATTTTTTACTCTTGCGAAGTAAATAAAAATAAATAAGAAAGCGTTTCTTTTCATTTTGGGCCGATTAACGTAGAATTGACTGACCTTAATAGAATCATTGTTTTGGGATGTGTGAATTGCTTTCTTAAAACCTTTAGAACTAAAGCGCATTGTACCCTCAATCGTGAGAGATGCTAATGTGACAAATTTCTTAATAAGCGCTCTAGTTCTTCAGGCTTGATTTTAATTTTATTACCGATGCTTAAAATGCATTTTACCCATTTTAATAACAGCAATAATGTTAATAAAAGAAACTCCGTATACTAATTTATGATTTACAATACTTACTTGCTTAAAATGTGTAAAACCATTTACAAAATGCTTTTAGCAGTTGAGCTATTGTAATTCCCTTTTGCTTAAAACTATTTTTCACCTTAACATATACGACAAAGAACTTACACAACAACAAAAAACTCACACAACTTTAATTTCAACAAAATAAACCAAGTTTAGTTTAGTTAAGTGTAGTTAACAAAATTGACAGTTAAATATATTGCTGTTAAGCATAAGCTTGAGGCTTAACTTTTTTAAGCTTGTCCAGTGTACACACAAACAATGTATAAGAATGTATAAACAATGATACTTACACAGAAAAAATTATTTCTATATTTTATTTAATTAACAAACTTATTAAAACGCCAAAACGAGGTTTAAATAATGCCATTTTTGTTTCATAAAATTAACTAGGTTTTTATTGAATTTCACCATAGCGATTACGCTCATTTAAAAAAGCAATAATTTTGCATGAACATTTTGTAGTTTAACGCTTTTGTTCCCCTTGTTTTTGCAAGTATGCAATACACTTTAAGTTAAGTACACAAATATAAAAAAACAAACATGTAAAATAAAAAAGAATTTGAACTGCAAAAATACTATGTGTCTGTAGTATAGTAATAAAGAGTCTTAGCCTGGCAATCAGAAGCTGTCAGGTTCAATGCTTAATTGGGTTAATATTTTTTTTATTTTTTTCCTTCGTAATTCCTTTTTTTTCTTGATTTTTTATAATTTTTTAAAATTTTTGCTTCTTTTATTTATTTTCTTTCCGGTTTTGCTTTATTTTTTTTTTTTTTTTGTTCTGGCTTTGTATTAAGTTAAGTTTTTAATGTGGTGGTAAGTAAATAAAAATAATATTAACACTTTTAAAAGTAGAATGCTCCGTAAGTGGAGTGGATAGAGTGTACGTCTTGCAACCATAAGGCCCCAGGTTCGAATCGCTGGTTATGTAAAAAGTTATTTGTAAATTAAATAAAATATATATATATTAAATAAATTAAAAATTAACAAAATATGTAAAAGCAATAGAAATTAATTATATATTAATTTATAAATAAATATTTTTTAAAATTTATAACAATTCAATTAATACTCCAAATCGAAATTTAATTAGGATTAAAAATTTCTTTACATTTTTTCTGTGTATTTTACTTTTCGTTTTTCTCAAATTCTTTTTATATGTGTTTTTTTTTTATTCTCAGTTCTGGTAATGGTGCCACTTAATTGTAAACATATGTTGTGGTACATGTTTATCTTACGTTAAGTTTTGCCAATTTGTTGGATTTATGCCAAAAGCAAAGTCAATTCCTAAGTGTGACAAAGGACAACTAAAGTTTTATTCACACTCAATTGTCAATATACTGACTACACCACCCTTAACTAAACTTTATATAAAACGTACAATTTAATCTGCTTTAATTGTAGTTATATCGTTAGCAAATTTGTGTAGACTTAAGAATGTTAAAAAGGACTTGCGAAAATTAACGTTAATTTAAATGTGATTAAGCAAATGTACAAGCTTTCTTGAAAGGAAAATAGCTCAAAGTTAAGTAAGAAAGGTTTGAAAATAACTTGACATTTTTTTAAAAACAATTTGCATACAAATTTCTACAACACACCACATACGTGGCTACTTGGCGAAGTATGTCCGTGTGTCAATCTACATTTTCAGATCGTTTATAAAATTTTGCCAAAAATAACTTATTTATACTGAAACGAAGTATATTAAAAATCGGATTGATTGTTTGTTTATTACCCTAAAGCCTTAGTTCCTGTTCTATCGCATTATATAATTTGATATATAATTATGTTAACAGTTTACCGTAACTCTGAAGTAGGAGTAGGAGTAAAATTATTTTAAATTTGGTTAAAAAAGTTATGACATTAATAATTTGAAGCGTAAGCGAAAAAGCTAAATTTATAGAAAATTTTTTATGACAACTTTGACAAGCATAAGAAATTACATATGGATTGCAAAAGTGACAAATCATTTGTAACAACATCCCGTCTGAAAGCATCTTTAAGATGTGTTTTTAACAAAAATCGTCGCATCTCATAAAACATGTTTTTCTATTATTTCAAGTATGTATTTAGATATATAGAAGATAGGCATAATAGTATCAATTTTATAACCTTTTTCAATTTTACTTTTAGCCACCTGGAAAAGGAGATGTAGACTCTATCAACTCGAAAGGTCCTTTGAAGACGGTTCAATTTATTGGGGCCGAAGCAGAACTAATAAAATCTTTTTGTCAAATACGTAATTGCCACTTGAGAGTGGCACCTTGTAAGTTTTTTTATTCTAAGACATTTTGTAATCCTACAAAAACTGCTTAAAAAATAACTGTGAACCCAAAACAATTCAACTAATACTTTGTTGTTAGTTGCAGTGGAGGCTTTAAGAACCTTATTTTTGAATTCTATTTTGCTGATTTTGCTTTGTTATTGTGGATTTGTCCTTTAAAAATAACAGTCTTGTGAAAGTTCAAATTTTATTATTAAAAACCTTAATATATAAAATTTTCCTTTTTTTTCAAAGAGAAATAACATTAATAACCAACCGACTGACTTACTTTTTATCGTACAACCAAAGCGCGTAGGTTAGGTAAGGAAGAAATTCGCCCGTATAAAGAAACGATACAGCTCACTTGGGTCTGCTAATTCTGTTTCTTTGTGCTACCTGGTGAGGCAGATAAAAAGGACGGAGACAGAAGGAAATAAGAAATTTAAACGAGGATAAAACAAAAAGAAATGTAGGATGAAGCTGACTTACCAGGGTATCTGATGGGAATCAAACCCAACACCCACAGAGTGATAGACTCGCACACCAACTCATTGATCTACCAGGGCACCCTTAAAGGAGTTAAAAAAGCAAAATTGAAAAAGTGTCGTATTCTACTCAAAAAAATTACGGATACTTAAGGTGGCACTTTAAAATATACGAAGGAAAATTTTGAAACTACCAAGCCAATGGAATCAAAATAAGAATTGCATTTGACAGATTTTGAAAACCCTGGATACATTTTTGGTACTTTTTCAAAATTTAGACTCTACCCCTTGGAGTCAATCTAAAGTTGATTCAAAGGGAAAAAAAGGTGAAAAATATGATTTCGTACCTTTCGTTTGGATAAAATATTCCTTTTTTAAAAATTTTAGACTCTACGTTAAAAAATCGAAAGAATTATGTTACTGATTTTGAGCCATAATATATGAATTTAAGGACTATTAACCCATGTAGAAGTAGGAATTCAATCAAAAGGAAAAAACAATTTTAACATTTATATTATTTTTTAATCAGATAAGTAAACAAAAAGTACTTCTTCAAATATTTCTCAATTTTTTGCTTTGAGATTACGAGTCTAGATATATGAAATTAAGGACCATTGACCTACTAGAGGCTTTTTGTACTTTTCAGTCGTCTAAGTAAACAAACAGTTTTTTTACACATTTTTTACTTTCTTTATAAATTTATTGATCCGTATAAAGGCAGAAAATCAACTAAGTGTACAAAAGTACTCTTTTAAATTTTAAATACTTTTTTGTCCCTTTCAAAATAATCAGTCTAGATCAGCGCCTTCCAAAGCCAACACGCGTGCGAATGTTCTCTGAGCATTGAAGAGAGTAAGAATAAAAAAAGCATTTGGTAGTCTTCCCTACCAGCCAGTTAAGATTTTAAAAATTTTAAATAATTAAATTTTTAAAATATATATTTTTGGTTTGGTTTAACTTAAATCTGAGAGTCTTTATTTTATTTTATAAAAATTATAAAATTCAAACCCAGATATTAGCCAAGCGACAAACATGCCGAAGATCTGATCCACATAAATGTTGTCAATATACAATAAATAAATAAATAATAAGTTAAGAAGGAATTTAATTAGCATAGATTAATGGCGGAAAATCATATGTTTGTTAAGATTATATTTTCACATATACAGGAGGAAATTAAAATTTCTAAATCAAGATTGAAAACAAAATTTTAAAAATTTTACTTTTTAATACCAAAAGTACTTCCTCTTGTTTAGTATTTGGTTTTAATCAATATTTGAAACAATGTAGCTTAATTGTCAATAGTAAATAATAAAAATAAAAAATTTCATAATAAAGTTCCAACCTCTTCCTAACCCTTTAAAGATGCAGCTGATAACTGGGGCATAATATTTGATAATGGTTCCGCTGAAGGAATGCTGGGCGATCTTTATAAGCAACAAACGGAAATGGTAATAGGTTGCGTTTACAACTGGTACAATGATCTAACAGAGACATCACAGTTTATAGCCCGCTCTGCAGTAACAATTTTAGGGCCGGGACCAGAGTAAGCAATAACCTATAATTACATCATTACATAATTTATTACATTTAAATATATTTTCCAAGGCAATTTCCCCGTTGGCGCACTAATATTTTGCCCTTTTCTTATGGACTATGGATATTTCTTGTATTAACCATGATTTTGTGCTCCTTAATATTCCATTTTATCAAATACACATCATATCATTTAAAATACATTCACTTGGTACAGCCAAACAAATATCGTAATGTCAAGAACTACGAAAAAACTATGCTCGATATTTTTGCTGTTTTCATTCAACAGCCATCCGCTGATACTGTGTAAGACTAAACAATTTTTTATACCCAACCATAGTGAATTTAGAGCAGAATTATTATTGCATTTTTAAATAGCTTACATCGTGTTGCATCCCGAATTTTTATGGCATTTCTTTTATGTGCAACAATTACCTTGGAAAATACTTATAGTGGCCAACTGAAATCTATATTGACGATGCCATTGTTTGACGAGCCTATAGACACTATGCAAAAATGGTCTTTAACAGGCTGGAAATGGGCAGCTCCCTCTATTATATGGATTCATACTATAGAAAACTCTGACTTAGGAATGGAACAACGTTTGACCAAACAGTTTGAGGTTAGAGATTATGAATTCCTCTATAAAGCAAGCTTTTGGAACGATTATGGTTTGGGTGTCGAAAGAATCAATAGTGGTTCCTTTTCTTTTGGAGATTATATTACGAGCTCGGCTTTGGAAAATAAATTAGTAAGTATGAAAATATTTAGTAATAACATATGGAAATAAAAAAAATAATTACTTTTCTATTTAGATACCTAAAGATGATTTGTATTTTGACTGGACTCGTGCTGTAGCCATAAGGGGTTGGCCTTTAATGCCTTTGTTAGATCGCCATATATTGTTCTGTTTGGAAACCGGCATTTATATGTACTGGGAAAGACAGGTATAGTTTCTACAGTTAGTAAATTAAATTTAAATTTGCAGTGATATTTTTTTACTATTTCAGTTTAGCAACAAATTTCTAAATCATCAAGTTCAGGATATTTTGAAAAAGTTAGCATCTGGTTCCAGACCTAAATCTCCGCCTCAAACATTAACAATTCAGCATATATCCGGGCCATTGTTTATCTTACTTTTTGGATATTTGCTATCATTTCTAATCTTCAGTGTCGAAGTATTTATAGTTCGATTAAAAATACCTTTATTGGGGAATCGTTAAACTGCATAAAAGATTACTTCAAATCTCTAAAAGTTACACAAATAATAAATTTATATACAGAGAAAACAGATTCCATGCTCCAAGCGAATTAGTTTCTAACTAAATTAATGGGGTTCAAACTATTATCTCCGAATTCGATAAAGTAACTGAATATTTTTGATTTAATGTTATTCTTTCCTGTAAACGTTAGAAAAACTTGAATATGCTGATTACAATAATTATCAACAACGATTTTATATACAAACTAAATTAAGCGCATAAATTTCTTTTTTTTTTAAATGTCAAAACATCAACACAATACTTTTGATTTTACTTTAGAATAAAACATTATAAAGTGAATTTGGGAACTGGGGTGATGAGCATCAAAACAAACATACACAAGTTTTAAAGGGCAACTTAACGCAGGACTTATTTACAAAATATACAAACCAAATGACCAAATGAAAAAAATCGAACTACGCTTCTTCTTGATTAAACCAGCGAGTAGCTTTACAAAGATTTTTAAAAGGAGCTAATCAAGTAAAGTACTTTGGGGAATTTTAAATTTATTTTTCAGCTGTTATATTTATATTAATATTCATATTCATAATTCTAATTTTAATTTTAGTCCCAGGACTAACCAAGGTATAGGCTCTACCTTAGAAATGTAGAATGTAAACTAAGTTTGAGTACACGCTAGGCCACCACAAGTAGTCGTAATAGTGTCTGGTAGCAACGCACAGTGTTGTGAGCGTGGCCATAAATAGAAAAATTCAATTATGGAAATAAAAAATGGCTAACGGAATTTAATAAAAGACACTTTTACTAATAAGCTTACAAAAAGTTAGATTAAAATAATAATTTTTTCTAAAGATATGGCTCCTCAAAACTGTGGTTTGAAATAACTTTAATTTTGGATAAAAAGGAGTAAAAATGAGCATGTACTTCATAAGGTTAAACAATTGAGTATAGTTGGCAAATAAAAATAATTTGTACTAGATTTATTGTTGTATTATGTTTTAAATATATTGATGGTATTTATGTCGATAGCAGTGTATGCATCATTATAAGAATGAAATTAATAAAAAAAAACAAAACTTGTTGTAATAAGCAAACATATAATAGTGAAGGAAAAAAAATTTCAAGTATTACCGGGATATTTTTTTTTTCATTTTATAACAAAAAGTATGTTAATTTATAAAAATAAAAATTACGCTGCGCTTATGTGCGCCAATTTAAATAATTGTAATTTTTTTAGTGTCGACTTAAATGAAAACGTGAGACTTTTTCAATTCTTGGATTTAGTTAAAAAAAAGATGTAGTTGAAAAAGTATCAGGAATTCTAGAAGCTCGAATAGAAAAATCTTTGAAAGCGAAAAGAGTTCAAAAAATATATAATTTAAATTCAAAATTAAAGCAGATGTAGTCCGATTGCAACCGAAAAAGGGGCCGGTTTGAGTGTAAGTTCTGTGACTGGCTAAATACCGATTTGCCAATACACGGAGTAAATTTGAGTGATGTTTGTATTTTTTTAAATTAGTTACTGTATTGTGAGTGCTCTTAATAGTTTTTATTATTTTTCGTTTTTGCTTTGTAGAACCCTAGTACTAGCCATGTTCGTGGTAGACCTTCTATTGCATTTGAAGAAAGTTCGAGTAGGTAAAAGTTTTGACGGTAGTTCTGGTCACAGTATATACAAACCAAAAAGTAGTGACGCAAATCTAATAGATGAATTTTTATTTGTTGCATCATTAATTTTAACAACATTTTTAGATTGGAAAAATGAATAAGTTCTATGGGAAAACAAAACGACATTTATCCACGAGATTCTGTAGGCCGATAAAATTTATATTTAAAAAAGAAAATGGAGAAGTTATTATAAATGCACCGAAAAGTATTGAAATGGAAATACAGAAACTGACAGCTTATTGTTATGACGCGGAAGGTTCATTTCAAAACAAAATTGACAACGATATAAAGTGCTGTATTTACTCTTTTAACGGGAAAAAAGAGTTCTGCTATATTTTGAACTGTATCACTGAATAGTAAAAATATGTATAGTTAAGGCGAATCGTAAAGTTATAATAAATCTGTTGATTATTTTTAGATATATATGACATAATTCTTCTTTTACAAAATTTAAATTTATTGTTTCACTATAGTATTTTACTTCAAATTTAATATCATGAAAAATATTACTTAATAGCTTAGTTATATTTACATATTTCGTAATGTTAGACCAGGGGGAAAATTACGGCATTTGATTCGAATTTAAAGTCCACTCGATCGATCAAGTTGTCAATGCTTTTAATATAGGAATTCTAATAAGAATTTTAAAATTTAAAAATCGAATGCCGTAATTTGCTCCCAGTTCCTAAAATCTCGAAAATATTCTAAATAGATACATGTATATGTATATACATAAATTTAAGGATATATTAAAGCTGGGGGCGTCCATTCATCTAATTTTAATTTGCAAAAAAAAAAATTTTAGCTAACGTGAGCTTTATCTGAATTAAATCAAATTTGGTAAAATCAACACATCCAATTAATATAAGAAAAAATTCCTAAAGTAAGCATTTTTTCCTACTTTTATTACGCGTTTCTATTTCAGGATTTACGGGAAGGACACGAATCCTTGCTCCGAATTTTTTTTAAATTTTAAATTTTGCTATGTTTTGCCAACCTAAATATATGTGCTAAATTTCAGCTCCTTACAATAACTTTTACTATTTATGTCCACGCGTTATATGAAGTCACGACACTGTGCAACGTCTTTAACTTCCGTTATTTGTCGATGTTTGTCATTGATTTTGTTTTTTATTCGCCGAACTGCTATAACTGCTTCGAATATTATTCATTCTCCAAAAAATTTGGCATATCTTGATAACCTCATGGTGCATAAGTTTTTGCGGTATTCGCCCGAAATTCACATTTCTTTATTGTGAATAAATAATCTTATTAAAATATGTAAGCACATTAATAAGTCTTTTTGAAGTAGAAATATGCTTGGAAAAATTTGAAAAAAATCGGTTTATTAGTGACCCTATCCTGTAACAATCGTTTACCCAAAAATATACTTTACCACTAAAAAATTAAAAAAAAATTTTCAAATAACTTCTTTATAAAAAAATATTTCCCAAATTTGACGGCAATCGGTCTATATTATCCTTCTCACGAAGGAAATTTAACCCTTTTCTTTCATAATATAAAACCAATGGTGCTTAGTATAAAGGAGAAAATTAATGGGCATGGACGAATTTTTTTCTTGTATATTTTCATTATTTATTTATTTATATATGTATGTACATTATTTTCATGTCATGTGCGACTTGCTTTAAACGAATTAAATTCTTAAATTATAAAACATATGTTTTACCAATCGCAAAAAAAAATTAAGCAGCTATAAAAAGATTAACAAAAATTTTTTTCTACCACTACACACACCCATTAACAAACAATTACTTTTAACATATCATTTAACTAACCTTATACGTATACTCTATATGATTTGTTTTTATATGTTAATTAATATTGCTCATACGACTATTAATACTTAAATTGTATACAGTTTGTTGATATTATACAAAATACCCACATACTCGCATGTTAAATTAACTTAATGTTGCATAAAATTTTTTAATATCATATGTAAACTTCTCTGTTCATAAAATTAACAGTGTAATAAAAATTAATCTATCATTAACATTGTTCTAGTTACCTTTATTGCTGTTTTTTATGGGGCGTATTAACATAAAAAACTCAAATAACATACACATTATGGTAAAAAATTTAACGCCAATGTAAAAATTTGTTTGTTACTAAAAACAAAAATTGATTTTTATGCGAAAAGTCAAAAAAAAATTACATGTGTATTAACGAATCTATGAACACGAAGCTACAACACATTTCTAAATAAAAATTGATTAAATGTTAGTTTTACTTGTTTTTAATACCTAAAACATTTTTGGCCTCTGAAAAACCCTAATTGTATAAAATGTTATAACAATTTTTATTAATATAAATTAAGAAGGTGTTTGATTTCCTCAAAATTGTTATTTAACTTCTGTTATTGATGAACAACAAAAATTTTAATAGTTTGCAAGCCAAGGATATATGTTCATTTGTAAATTACTGCAAATATGTTTAAAACAAATTATGATATACAGTCGAAATAGGCGAATATAATATTTTTCTTTCCAAGTATAAATTACATACTCACATTTAAACATAAATATATGTACAAGAGCATTCATATATAGAAAGCCTTTAATAACTAATATTTCAATTTTATTTTTTACCAAAAAACAATTACAACAAGAATATCCACTGACCACAAAAATTAATTCGGTTTGAGAAAACCTGTAAAAACTTAACCCACCTCATTGCCTTTTGTAAACATTTTTTATTGGAGCTTGAAGAACATTTAAGAGCATTTTTATGTTCTTACCATGTAAACACCCAAATACGAAGTGAATACTTTCGTATTGTATTTATTGCTATTACTCAGCATGCATATTTATTGTCACTGCCGACACAACAACATACATACATAACATAAATTGGTCTGTTAGTTCATGCTTATATTGCACAGTGGAGGTGACTGTATTAGAATTCATTTAGGGTAAAATTTTGCTTAAAAATTCCAGTTTAAACATTGAGGGGCTTAAAGCATCAATGGTTCATATTGCTTATTTTTAATAATGAAATAAAAAGGTAAAGGTTAAATAAGAACGAAAATTGATAGATGCTTTCTGGAATATTATTTCTTAAATAATACAGATTCTCAGATATATTTTAGTCTCACCAGGTAAAAAATACAGTCTTTTACATATAAAAATATCCTAAAATGGCTTTTTAAGTAGGGAAGGTCGCTTTCATTTTTAAAGTAAAGGAACCCGTTTCTTAAAAGAAATGTTAGTTTTACCTAATAAGAACAGCAAAAAACTATTTTTTTTAAATACACTTTACAATAAAAAAGCTTTTTTTGTCTCAAAGAGTATAGTCGTTTGATTTATTAATAAAAACGTGTTCCCCGAAAGAGAAATTTTTATATATTTTCGGGCTTGCACTCCAAACAAAACAAATATTTTAGTAACAAGCGCTAAAATTAGTCGCCAATAACTACTTGCTACCCATTAAAAATCCCACATTTTGCTCTTTTGTCCTGAATTTTTACAAACACCATCTACAAATTACAAACGTTAACATAATTTTAGAAAAAAATATATTTTTTAACCCCTTATTTTTTAAGCCCCTCGTTTTATATTGAACTATTTTATGTTTTCTTGATGATAAATTATTTAATCGAATTAACTATGCCTTTAAATGTAGGGATTTCATAAAACGAGTTACCAAAAATATAAGAAGTTGTCATAAAGAAATAAAACTTGCCAAAAATATTTTAATTGATAAAATATAGTTAGTCCTAAAACTTGAGCGTGGGCAGCTGTGTACCTTAACTAAAAACTTTTCAATAATTAATAGTCTTTACTTTTACCAACTTTTAGAATAGCAGAAAGAGCATGCGACAAATAAATTCTTAAAAAAAAGATTTGCAATATTTTTAGGACATATAGCAACACTTTAAAAGTTATTATTTAAAAGTTTATTCGATTTATCGAAAGCAATCGTTAAATTACCAATTTAACATTTATGCAATATTTTTTACATTTTCTTATGTGTTGCGTACTCACCAGAAACTTTCAACTAAAGTTAGCAATAACCAAGAAAAAATTTAAAAAGGCATCAAATTTAAACAATTTTTTTTGTTTATTTAAGAACAAAGCCTATAAAACAAAGTTGCATAAATAATAATTATTTATTATTTTAATTGTGGCCGCCTTTACCATACTGTGTGGGTCTTTATGTAAAAATAGTTTCAAATTTAAAAAGTTTCGCTGATTATTTTTATTTTAATTTTGCATTAGCAGAAACTTTTTTTTACCTAGACATCATACAAGTATTCTTCCGGAATATGCTTATTCACAGTGTGGTTAACCACAGTTTTCGACTTACAGCTCGATTGGCAGTTATTCACTCATTCTGATTTTAAATGTCGTTTGTTTAAAAAATTATTTTGAAAATTTGGCACTAGTAACAAGCCGATGTTTTTAGGCCGACAAATGTAGTTCGAATTTTCTATCAGTAATAATGAAGAACTTATGTTAAACAAATATAAAAATAAAATATATACAAACCGTTATCATTATTAACATTCATGTATTCCCACTGTATGCATGTATTCCCACTGTATGCAGTTATGTAGTCATTTTTTTATACACACACATACACACACGTCAATGCGTGGTGTTTGCACTACAACTCTAATTTTTTTTCTCATATCTGTCCTTTTTCGTTTCAATTATTTTTACTCGGTCTGCAAGTCTGTCGTCTATGTTGAACTTGCCATTGCATTTGTTATTGTTATATATCCTTGGTCAATTGAATTGTATTTAAATTGTTGTTTAACTACTTTGACTTGAAATTGTTTCTCTACCTTATTTGCATGTGATTGTTTTTTTTTTTTTTTTGTTTTAGAATACGTATTAAATTATATACTTAGTTGAAGTTCATACATATAGTTCTTTTAAGCTTAAAATTTACCTTTTAAGCATTTCCTATGCAAAAAGACATTAATTTGGAACGAAACGCCGTTTCAAGTTATCAATTATTGTATGTAAAAAAAATGTTTTTCCACCACTACGATATTTACCTTATAAGTCTACTAAGTTGCGCCGTTTGTTTATACAAAAATTTGATAAAATTTGATATAAAATGGATGATTATAACTTTCTTTATTTTAAAATTATGTTCACAGCGCGCACACAAACGAATTTTTTTTATAAAAGTTTTTACTTTAAATATAGCTTTAATTGAATCTTAACAGCCCTCAAATATTTAACAAGAAAACTGCATTTTTTTTCTTTTTTTTTTTTGCTTGACTTTTCTTACTATTTTTTAATCCTGTAGCTATGATCTATAAGCTTGTCTGAATTTAATTCCGCTGTTTTTTATATATATGAACGGATTTTGAAAATGGGCAGATTAGAGACAAACTGTTTCTGTATATGTTAAAAGCATTTTATAAATTGTTTAAATACATATCTGTTAAATTTTTAATAAGATTGAAATTCTTCTTTTCTAATTTTACTTTTTTAAATATGTATAAAATTTAAAAAAATAATTTTTAAGGTTTCAGTTGATGGCAACTTAGCAGAGTTGAAAAAAAGGAGAACTTATTTTTTAAATGTTTTTTTAATAAAAAGGGCAGGTTTAAAAGTCCGATATTTCAAAATAAGAACACAATTTTAATTTTCGGATTGATTTGTATATGGATATATGTATGTATGTAAGTATGTACACAAAAAAAATTATCTAAGAAAACTTTACTTAAATCAAGCCATAGCGGTGTCAAAAGTACGGTGACTACGGTTTTTCTTAAATCAAGTACGAAATTTCTTACTCCAAGTAAAATTTTTCAAGTTCGAATTTCTTACTTTTAGCCACAATTAAGCCAAAAGAGGATTGATTTAAGTTCGGAACCGTACTTGATGTAAGCGTGAAAAAAATTGATTTAAACCGTAAACTGGATTAATTCGAAAGTGAAATGTCATTTTTTTGACTTATTGAGCTTTATTAAAGAAGAAGAATTTTATATTTTATTTTTAGTTTATAGATACTTAAAATTTATAAAAAATTTAATTTTTTGTACATACCGAAGCTGAGATTCGAACCAGGGATTTCTGCATTGCAGCACAAGCGCGTTACCTCTAGGCCACCGAGACACTTTGTTTTCAAATGTAAAATAATAAAGTAAAACAACAAGCATTTTTCTGCTTGATTTGTTGAAGCAATCCGAATAGGCTTGATTTAAGAAAATGTAAGTAAGGATCGTACTTAAAAAGATTTTGGATAAATTCTAGAATAAAATTCTTGATTTTAGAAAGCGAGTTTTCTTTCTGTGTATGTATATTGCAGTAAGTCAATTTGTTTTAATACCACGCTGCTGTCAAAATCGTAATCTTGGATGAATTATAAGGAGGTTTGCATAATAAACCATGGGTCAAAAATCAAAATCGAACTTTCGGTTTTCAACGACAATTTTTTTCTTCTATTTTATTACATGCTATAAGATTGTGGGAAGACAAAATACTTATCATTTAAGAGTATACAAAAAATTTTAAAAACTTTTTTTTTTAAATTAGTTAGATATTTATAGATATTTACCAAACTGTTGTTAATTCGTAACAATATATTAAGATAAAGCTTAGGATATTGTAAATAAAATAGGGGTTTTTTTGGTAGCCCTAAGATGTATTAATTTTGTCAACTAAGTGTTTTGCAGTTGTAAAACAAAAAATTTAAGAAATTTTTTGCTGGATTTTAAAACAAATGTTTTTGTTTATCGTTGAAGGTCTCATTATGTTTACTGAAATCTTAATTCAAACAAATAATATTCAGAAGTAATTTAAAGATTTTCATTTAAGCCTATTGATAACTTGTTTTAGAACCTACAACATTGATAAAAATAAATTTAAACCAGCAACAACTCCTATAAATGTTATAAAATTTAAAACAAATTCTTTATAAGAAAATCTTAAATTATAACAGCCATTAAAGGTAACCTTTTCTTAATGTTTACCATTAAATGTGCAACCCACAAAATATAACATAATAATTTCCAATATGACTTCCATAAGAAAAAATTAAAAATTATGATAAAAATTAAAAAACTGCAATAAAGTTAAAAAACTTCGATAACTTTGTGAAAACTTCATTATCCTTGTATAAAAAAAATATTAGAGTAACCATATATTATAATTACTAAATATCTTCTAAAATAATTATTTTTTATTAATACTCCTTAAAATACCATTAAATTTATATTACTTCAAAACAAACAAAAACACTATAAATTTGCTCCTTAAAAAATCTTCAAGTTTTCGTTTCAAATAAGTAAGTTTCTTTCATTTTGTTTAACTTACCACAAAATTTAGATTTGGCAAACTTTCCCATTTGTCGCATAGCAAAACAACTGCATTTTATTTTAAACATACATACATATATAGGTATCTGTGGTATACATGTTTGTATTTACGTATGTTTGTATTCCAATATATTTACACAAGCACAAGCATACATAGATATTCAATTTCCTAAACAGTTAACTACAAATACCCAAAAAAGAGTCAAACATTTATAACAAGAAGTAAAGTTTGTTAAATAAAACTCCTTCAAAACAACTTCAGAACAAATGCGGAAACTAAAAACTTACAGGAAATAAAATTAAATGAAACAGAATCGCAAAATAAACCAAAGAAATAAATGTTTATTTTTAGAAAATAGAAAAATTGGACAGGAAAACCGAAGAGAACTCAAGTAAATGACATAAGACCATGTACTTAATAAAATAAAATTAAAATGTAATTGAATGCCACTCATAAGATTAGGTTAAAATGTTGTAAGAAAGAAAATAAACTTGAGTTCAAGCAATTACTTTTATTGAACTTAATGCAATTGTAAATTTAGGTTACCCAAATGTAAGTCTCAAATAATAACACAGCATGCCAAAAAAATTTTTATTATATTTAAAGATCCCTATGATTTTTAATTTAAAAAAAACTTGTACTCTTACCATCTTACTACACTTACTATCGAAGAATAAAGGTTGCAGTTATTGTAAAATATAAACAGATTTTCGCTTTTTCGTTGAGTTTTTCAAAACTAAAAAAAATAGTTTTTATAATAATAATAATAATGATAATAATTTCAACTTATTTAAATAAAACAAATATAAATTCAAACTTCAGCAGTAACAAATCAAAATTTGATCCGTTTGATCTGGTTTTCAATGTCATTTAAATTCGAAAAATTAATTTCAATTCAAAACCTAATCGACTTAATTTCTAAGGAAAAGATTTTTTAGATGCCTTTATCTTAATTCCTAATACGTATGGCTGTCTTTCCTATAAGCTAAAGATTTTTTACGTTGATTTTTTAATATACCGGCCATCCTAGTTTTCGAAATCAAAAATTTTACAAAGTTTTAACGTTCGTATGTTTTCATAATAGAAATACCATGTAGAAGGTTTGATTTCTAGAATTATCAACGTTTTTGACATTATTAGTATTAAAAGCTTAATAAAATTTTTTAATTTATATGGGGGGTTCTAGTCTCCTTATTCTTCTGCAAAATTTTTATCCTCCCAAAATGTAAAAATTATTTGATCATTACTTTTTGTAGAATATTCGAGGTCGATAGCAGCTATAGCTTCCCATTTAGAGCGTATCAAAACTTTTATAAAAATTGTTAGTTTATATAGGAAGTTCCCCTCCCCCTGCTTTTATCCCAATTACGTTTCGAAAATATTTGAAATCGATAGTTTATAAAAATTTGAAAAAAAATCTAATTTGTATGGGACCTGCAGCTTCGCCTGCTCCTCCCAAAAACCTTTTTTCAAAATGTAGGTCTCGTCTTTCAGTTACATTTTGTACTTTTTTTGTAAATCGCTGTTATAGTTTCCAAGATAAAGCATATCGAAAAATTCATAAAAATTTTTAATTTGTATGGGGGCTACTCCTTCCCCTGCTCCTACCAAAAATCTTTTTTTCATAATGTAGGTCTTATTGTCCAATTACTTTTTGCAGAACATTTGAAGTCGGTACTTGTTTACTTTCCGAGATAAAGCGTACTGAAAAATTCAGAAAAAATTTTAATTTATATGGGGGCTACCCCTTTCCCTGCTCCTACCTAAAAACTTATTTCCAAAATGTAGGTCTTATTGTCCAATTACTTTGTGTGGAACATTTAAAGTCGATAGCTGTTATAGTTTCTTAGGTTTAGCGCATAAAATATTTCACAAAATTTGTGCAATTGTAGGGGAAATACCACTTTCCCTGATCCTTTTTGAAAAAACTGTTTCCCTAATTTAGGTCTCTATTTTCAGAGTATCCGTGCCAAGTGTTGTAGAAAGATTGACTATATTTACTGAGATATAAAAGAGTATATGCCCGTATTTTGTTCTTAAAAATTTTTTATTTTTATTTTGCTGATTTTAAATAGCGATTATCCTAGGGATATTTCTGATTGGTTGATGTCAAACGTTTTCTGTGCAACTTAATTTGAGTCCGTATCTATAAATATATACATATATATACTCTATGGGGTCGCAAATGGATAAAAAACAAATTACAAACGGACTGACAAACAGATATATACCCTTATCACTATGTGAAAGGTATAAAAACTGGCTATAAATTTCAAGTAATTGTCAAACAATTTTTTAGTTACTTAATAGCTGTCGCCATATTTTCCCCGTGTACCATTTTTTATTTATTAACATTAAATTGTTTTATAAAATATAAAGAGCACGCATATCTGTGCACATGCATGAAGGTTGCAGAAACAAATTGTTACAAATGATTTTGAATTATCACAATTAGATTATTAAAAGCCTAACTTATCATACAACTGACATGCAATATCATTGTTAGAGCATTATCTTTACATTTAGGTATGTAAGTTTGTATGCCAATACAAACACACATTTTAAAAATCCTACATTTTAATAATTTTTTTTTAATATTAGTAATTATGTGTTTTTCTGAAGTGATAATAGTGACACATTGTTAAAACAAAACAAACATAATGTAGATTTTTTTATAACTATTATCACCATTGTTGTTATAAAGAGATAAAGATCAATGTTGACAATTAATTGTTTTCAAGGACATATTGTAATTCTTCATGCTAATAGTGAACGTTTCATATTCATAGTATAAAAAAATAAATAAGTTAAAAAACAAATCAGGCTAGCATGATGAGAAAAGCCACTATATTAAAGAAAAGGGTTATAGAAAAGTGATTTATAACCTTGTTCGAAAAGGGGCCTATAATTATTGGCGTAACCACATACTTTCTCTATGGGGGCAGAAACTTTAGGTGCATGAAGTGCATTAACCAACAAATTGTTTTTAAGCCAATTTTTTAATTTGGGGGGAAGGGGGCGGCAATTCCCTTCCCAAAATGGCCTTCCTTTGCCAATGCCTTTGATACATAGGTTTCCTGATAAAAATATAAAAACTTTACAAAAAAAACAAAAAGGCCTTCTACTAAAAATAAATTTATTTTACTATTTTTCACCTATTTTCTTCGATATTTCTGTTCCGGTTTCCTTTGAAATTGTTGTTAATAATATTTAAAATAATTTTTTGAATTGTTTATTAAAAATAAAAAATTTTCCTGACGAAGCTTCCCATTGTGGTGGCGAAATATCGAAAAAATAAAAAACAAAAGATCTTGAGCTTAAATAAATAGGACAAAGCATTAAATTTATTTTATTAAATATTTCTTTAAAGAGAATTTTATTTATTTTTTTTTTTTTGTTAATTTTAAATTCATTGTCAACGTCGTTGTATCTTTTTGTTTTCATATGATGTCTTACAAAATACTAATTAAAATAGTAATACCATAGTCTATTAAAATAGAAAAACGACTGTAATCGTAATTACTATTTTAAAAATGCAGAAAAGTCAGGGTTTGAAATAATGAAAACTAAAAATTTTTTGTTTTTGAAAAAAAAAACTTCTAGTTTTTTTAAAATGTACAATATATTCTAAATTCTTACACACAATTATAGGCCGCTGGAAAATTAATTGATCTAAATTTCATCTCAATTTAAACATGTTTAAATTTTCTTAAGGGGTTCCGAGTACACCCTTCTTCCACACCCTAGTATACAATAGAAAGGTTTTTTCAACATCTAATGCCATGATTTTTGTTTGAAAGAGCTAATGTTTATATACATAAGTATGTCTCAATGGTAATATATCTGTCCAGTTATAAGGTTTTATTCTGATTTGCAGGATAAGGCCTTTCGTAGGAGCTATGGTAAGCTATAAACCGAATTCCTTATAATTCATCCCAACAATTAGTATTTCAAAGGCTTAAAATGTGCAAAATTTTCAGGGAAGCCGTAAAAAATGGGTGTGAATTTTTTATCAAAACTTTTAAGTTAATAAAAATCACAAGATACCAATTATTTATATTTGTGTATATCTTTTAGATGCCCAGAAAAATATAAAAAATATTTTCAATTAAGAAATTTGTTGATTTGATTAAAAAATGCTTAGGTTACAACCTGTTTATAAATTCGCATATTTACTTAAGCAATTTTGATGCAAATTTTTAAAAATTTTCAATTTTAAAAATCTTATTGAGTTTATCGATTTAATCAAAAAACAAAAAAATCTAAAAGTAAGCACAAAAAAATTTAAATATTACTTCAATATATAAAAAAATTATTCTCTTTTTAATTATTTTGTATTTATTTTTGTTTAGTCAACGTGTTAATATTACTTATATTTACTTACATTCTCATTATAAAAATCTAAACACAAGTCAACTAAGCTCACCTCAATAAGCTTTAGGCAAAGGCAAAACAAAAAACAGAAAAAAATATAAGACCTAACAGAATAAAAATAGATTAAAAAAATAACAGAAATCAAAAAATTAAATACTACTGACCCAATCTAGCATTGAACCTGTCACCTTGTGATTGCAAGGCTGAGACTGTAACCACTATACCAACAAGGAATTGTGTTTTAAGAACTTGGATTCTGAATTATGTAGGCGTTCCTGTTCGTTTTTTATTTTATTTTATTTTATTTTATTTTATTTTATTTTATTTTATTTTATTTTATTTTATTTTATTTTATTTTATTTTATTTTATTTTATTAAAATGTGTTGCATATGAGGGTTGCCTTTTATGTTTCGGGACTTGGCAACACTAGTGTTTCAATCTGACAACTGACAGCTCTATCGTAAAGTTTGACATTTTCTACGTTATACGTACTCAGAACATTTTGACATACGAGCGCTATTTGTGTTGTTTACAGTCTCTTAAAAGATTCAACTCGACCCAAAAATGAAATTTTATTGTGAACGTTTTGTGCGATTATTTTTTACAACTTTCGGCATGAGTTAACTCAGCAACAGTGCATGGATGAACTAAATTCTGTTTTTGGCGATGAAGCTCAATCAAGGACCAGTGTTAATCGATGGTATGGTGAATTCAATCGTGGTCGTAGTTCACTCCATGACGAATTTCGTGAAGGTCGTGCAAAATCAGTTGTTGTTCCGAAAACCATTGATGCTGTGCATGAACTGATATTGGAAGACCGTCACGTGATCTATCGTGAGATTGAGACAGCCTTAGGCATTAGTGGGACTAGCATGCATTCAATATTGCATGAACATTTGACTGTCAAAGCAAGTTTTTTGCGTTGGATCCTACACAATTTAACAATCGCTCAAAAAAAGGCTCGTGTCGGTTAGTCAAAAGAAATGCTCAGAAAATACGATCGCGGTGCTTCGAATTACGTCTATGATATCGTGACAGGTGATGAATCCTGAATTTATGCGTATGAGCTCGAAAGTAAACAGCAGCCGACTGTATAGGTGTTTTAAGATGAGTCAAATCCAACAAAAGCTGTTTGCGCATGAAGAACTTCTAAGCAAACGATCGCCAGTTTTTTTTTTCAGAAAACTGGACATGTCGCCACCGTATCACTTTAATAATGCAGAACAGTCAATTTTGAGTGATATACAATCATTTGTTTGCCAGTTGTGTTCCAAGAAATCAGGAAAACTTACAGCCGAATATGGATCACTCTTCACCACAACAATTAGAGCCCTCACACATCGGCACAAACAATTGCATTTTTAAGCACCCAAAACATCGATATGATGAGTCATCCGCCGTATAGTCCTGACTTGGCAACGAATGACTTCTTTTTATTTAGGTTCGTAAAAAACAAAGTTAGAGGTCAACGTTTTTCGACACCTTAAGAAGCGGTTGCTGTATTCAGAATGCATGTTTTGGTGACACCTCAATCAGAGTGGCAAAAGTGCTTCGACAATTGGTTCAAACGCATGCAAAAGTGTATAGATCTTCATGGGGAGTATTTTGAAAAACAATTAAGTAATTTTCAATGATTAATATTTGTTTTTATTCTCTAATCCCGAAATATAAAATGCAACTCTCGTATTAACAAAAACGAGTTTACAAAATCGTTAAACTACAAAATTTCTACGTAAAGTTACTGCTTTTTTAAAAATATTTGCAAAAAAACATAATTGTTGGTATTCAATTTTCAAAAACAATTCAATATTTAATTGAAAAAACATTTTTTTTGTGTGTTAAAAAATATATTTTTTTAATAAGAAAATCGGTTTTTGCTTTAACGGCCCTTGAATTTAGAATTTCCTAAACATAACAATTTCCATAAATTATAATTATTAACCAAGTGTGTGCAATTTCCTTTTCGCTTTAAAGAGTTTAATTCAATAATTGCTTGCCTACTAAATAAACCAATTCTTATACTTTTTCTTTTATTTTAAGTAATTTTTTTATTTTACTTCTTTAATGTTATTGTTTAAGAGAAAAACAGCAAGAGAAGAGTAATTATGTTCTTTTTACAAAATTTAATCACTTGCATTAAAACAGATTTAAACAAAGTTTTTGCCCATAAACTTTCTTGAAATTTTGTTACCACTTTATGAATTTACATTTACAGCTACAAATACACACATAAGAAACAAAAACTTTAAAATATTTGTTTCTATTATTTACAATTCTACGGTCAGTTTAGCTGAGTCATTTTGAAAAATTCTCGTCATGTGCAACCGTCCGGTTAGAAAACGCCCCCCAACACTTTTATCTCTTTTCTTGAAATTTTAAACACGAAAAGATTTTCGCTACTGCATACGAGGTAGGGCGAAAAAATTCCTTAAAGTGCTTTAAGCTCATAAATATTAAACTTGTTCTGTTCGTGAGAACTTGAGCCATTGTTCATAGACACATAAATTTAAACAATTAGTAGCATGTCTTACACCGCAATTTATTTAATATAAGTATGTGTTTCAGAAGAATTATTTGTTCACAATTTTTCGGGTTAAACTGATTTCCGGAAAATAGACTTACGTGGGACCCATTGTAAATCATACTGATCCTTAAAGGATTCGATTTAGCAATTGGTAGCAACAACATACATACATGCAAAACTTCGAGGCGATAGAGTATAGGGGTTACTTCTGGAGGAAATTTGTGTGGGGATTATGTCAAAAAATTAACTGATCATTAATATGGTTTGGCCACCATATAAAAAAACTTATCTGTGCCAAAATGTATGCAAGAATACATGGGCACCCTACCGGACAAGCTTTGGTCGACTCAGGAAGTAATTCTTAGGCGACGGTATACTTGAGGGTGGGCCTTAGACTATTATTTTTTAATTTACACAAATGCATAATACTCTTACCACGTGAAAAAATCCCACAGTCTTCGAAAAATTATTTTTTAACCAAACCTAGTCTTAAAACATGCACATAATTATATTTTGATTTTTGTTTTTTTTTTTTTTTTTGCGCAAAATAACTATTATTTGTTTATTTTTTTGCAGGTTTTGGAAAACTTGTGAATAAAAAGTTCTAACCACTGACTGAATAAAAATCATTAAATCATTACAAAAGCCTTCATATTCGAAATTTGTAGCCCTGAAAAAATCAAAAATTTACAACTATTCTTGCCAAAAAAATTAAAATCAGAAAATAATAATTTTTCAAAAAAAAAAAAATAAATAAAAAAAAACTAAAAAAATAAATTATAACTTCTGTTCAGAAAAATCACAAAATAAAATTTGTTTCTGCTCAAAAAATAAAAAGCAGAAAATAATTAAATTTTTTTTTGCATAATAATTTCGATATTAAACTCTTATAAAACCCATGATACTGCAAAAATTTGTGGTTTCCTTTTAAATAACTTATAAGTTCACATTCGATGTTGCTTAAAACATACAACTTTCCAACTTTAAACAAGTTAAATTAAACAAATAGGTCTTAAAAGTTTTTCCAACTAACAAGAAGCTAAAAAAAATCATGAAGTTTTTTCTAAAAATAAAGCTAAAAAAAAGTGACTTAAAAACAGAAACATTTTTTAGGAGCATCACACTCACTGTGATTGCCAAAACACTGGTTTGGTCTTTTTACTTTTAAACAGCAAAAAAAACGAAAATATAATTTACGCCTAAAGACTTTTTGTTTTTATATTTTTTGTTGGTCTGCCATTCGTTGGCCACAATTTGTATGAACATGAGTTTCAAAATATCTTAGTATCTATCTGTTTGTGTGATTTTTCATTTTAAAGAGCAGTAGTATAAATGAGTGCAAGTGCTTCTATGTGTATTTGTGTATGGTTAAACATATTTATGTGTTTGTAAACATATGTATACGCTTATTTGCGTGTTTGTAATATTTGTTTTCCCACTATGGTCAATGGTTTTGTTATTGTGGCAGTTCATGCAGTGGTCAGCATTCAATATCTGTGTTATGTGCAAATCTGTGCTTATGTGTTAGTGTGTTTTGCAATACTATCAGTACAGCAGCTGTTGCTTTAGTAGCGTAATGAAAGTGAGTAAAATAAATATTTTGCAAACTCACTCTCATTGTTTTTTAGAAGTGATGTGCTCCCTGAGCCGGAATTCCTTGCCAAGTTTCTGGCATTGCAATATGTGTTCGCACTTCAACATGCATTTATATACAGCAAAATTGGCATACATGAGGTATATCTACATTCATACATGTGCATTAATATCGTAAATGAGAAATAAAATATTTAAATTTAAATGTTTTTCTCAGAAACCGTTATAATTATGGCAAAAAATAATTGATATTTTCTGATATAAATTTTTTTTTTGGAGAACTAATACCTATGTATCTTTTGCTTTTTATATTTTTGAGAAAAAATAATTATTATTATAATTTTTTGACCGAAAAACATTTTGTTAATAATAACGGTGATACTTAATATAAAAAAAAGTGTGGTGTGGGGTGTAATATGGACGTACTTGACCGAATAAAACTTTCTTACTTGTTTAATAAATTTAACAGTTTTATAAATACTTGCATTTAATTTCATGAAGAAAAATGCATTTCTTCCTATGTTTTTTGAGGTTTTAAAGTAGTCTGTATACCTGGATTTTTAAATAAGGACTATATTTGTATCACGAATAGGGTTACCATCGTACTGATTTCCTCAGTTCATGAACTGATTTTTCATTTGCTGTACTAATTAAAAATTTGTGTACTGAAATGTACAGATTTTTGAAAAAGTGTACTGCTTGTACTGATTATTTAAGAAAATTTGTTATTTCAAGTATTTTTTGCATTGATTTTTTTGAACAAAAAACAGATTTGATTTAATCAAAATATTTATTGGCTTTGTAGTCTTTAATTAAATATTTTTTCAATTTAAGAATAGGAATAAAAAAAAGTTATATTGTTCCAATTGAATTGAAATCCATTCAGATACCAATAAATAATTTCTTTAAATTAAAAAAAGTTAATTGAAGTACATATGTTGTTTGTCAATTAACTGTCATTATTGTGTCAAAAATATTCTTTATAAGTTGAAAAATGTATATTATTAACAAGTTTAATTGTCAATTTTACAAAATATCTTTATCGCAGGAAATATGAAAAAAAATATTTAGATATCGGGATTTATATAATTGAAAATGAGACCAATGTTTTTTTGTATGACGATGATAAGGCGACTTTTAGTGGGTGCACTGGTAAAAACTTAAGTTAATAGGATAATATTAAACCATTCAAAATAGGTTATAAAAAACTTAAAAATAGTTGGAGCGCTTCATACCGCTTGTCAATTCATGGATAAAAAATCCTACTGTTTCATAATATATTGTAACAATTGGTAATGTTTGTTTTATTTTTTTTTTTTAATCAAGTATCTCTAACCTGTACTTTGAATTTAAGAATATAAAGGCACACAGACGGACGGACGGACACGCTTCAATCGGCTTAGAAATTAGTTTTAGGTCAATCGCTTAAACTGAAAAAGGATCTTAAGCTATAAAAACTAAAAAGACCCTATTTGAGTCAGCACAGCTTGAAAAAAAATTTAAGTTAAATTTTAATTTTATTAAAATCGATAGCTAATATTTTCAATCAGAAAATATAATAACTATATGTGAAAAAAATATAAAAATTAGAAAATAATTATTATTTCTGCAAAAAAAAATTAAGCTCAGATAATAATAATTATGTTTGTTAAGACCCTGAGAGAATAAAAATAGTACACGATATAATCAAAATTAGCAAACCCGATTCTACTCCCCGTGGACCACTCCCCGCGGTACTTAATCGAAACTTTGAACCATAAAAGTATATTTTGATTCTTTTTCGATCCTTTTGGTAACTAAAGAAAGGAACATAATACAGATTGCTTTTAACAGCTACAGAGCCCAATTGAGGTTTTAAACGGTATATGCAGGCCAAAAATACTTTTTAAAACATTTTGCTACTTTTTACACAAATAGATTTTTTTGGAACTTTTGATACTTTTTCGGACTATGAGCCTACAAAAAAATGTGAAATTAACCACTACTGGTCCAGAATAACGTTTAAAGTCAAGTACGTGAAAAAATACTTTTTTGCTTACATATTTTACTATTGATACAGGCGAGATTTTTATTCTGTATAAAAAACTACACAGAATATAGTACTCCATAACTAGCACTACTTATTTCGTTTCAAACTTCTACAGTTTTTTTTTTGCAACCCCATAAAGTGTATCTTTTTTGAATCCGCATAGACAGGAAAGTCGTATTATCCATGTCCGTCTTACCCAAATTTTTCTAGAGGTGCAGAAACTTAAAGTGCATGAACCAAAATTAGTTTTTAAAAATTTTTTTTATATTTGTTGGTGGAGGGGCAATGAGTGAATGGCCTTTCCACGGCAATGCATATGCTTCTATATATCTCTGTTGCTAAGGCAACTTATGCCAATAACAGAAAACTAAACTAGAAACTTTCAGTTAAACCTTAAAGTTTTTAGAAAAATTTTCGGTCACAAAAAAGTACGTTTTGAAACTAAGAATTTTATTCTTAAATCTTTCCAAAATCGTACTTGAAGTTCTTAAGTAGTTGTTGTTTTTATGCATTTTTGCGCTCAAAAATAAAGTGCCGTGATGGCCTAAATGGTAGCGCGTTGGTGTTGCAGTTCGAAGATCCCACGGTTCAAGGCAAGTAGAGATAAAAAATTTTGAATAATAAATATTTAATATAAATAAATTAAAAATAAATTATAGAAAAACTCCTCTTTTTTTATAAAGCTTCGTAAGACAAACTACTTTTCCATGAAAAAACTGGTTGGTTTTTATACATATATTTACATACAAAAACAAAGTGTATTGGTGGTCCCATGTTAAAATCAAAGCAAAAAAAAACTAATTTTAGTATGTATAAAATAAAAAATAACACATAAAACTCTTTTTCAATAACAAATCTAAGTAAGTTAAAAAAAATACTTTTCATTTTTTAATTAATCCCTTTAACGAATTTTTTTAGTACATACTTTATGTACGGCTTCAAACTTAAATCAATTCATTTTTGGTTTAAGTGTGTGAAAAACTTAGATATTTGTACTTGATAAATCATACTTGGTTTAAAAAAATCTCTACTTAATTTTGACACCGATGCGGCTTGACTTTAGAAAAGATTACTTGATTTATCTTTTGTGCGTATATAAGCCGATGCGGGAAGTCCGGAGAAAAAACTTTAGCGAAACTATAAATTAATTGATTGATTGAAAGTGATTTTCAAACAAACCTTATTAAAAATTAGTCAAACATAAAAGACTTGTTCAGAGAGTTGAGGATATGGTACCATTTTTTACCAAACATCCACTATTGACTAAAAAATTAAAGGTTTCTTTTTGATCGTGCAGAGGAGTCGAAGAAGACTCGAATATGATAGAATACATAAATTTATTCCTACATGCATGTTTGCATATGTGTATACAGTTGGAAGGTTTAAGTAAAACTGTAGTCACATAAGTTAAACAACTTAACTCAAACAGCAAAAAATAACTTATTAAAAGACAAAAAGCATCAAACAATTGTTGGCTTTTCTTGGTAAATATTTGAGATATCTGGCCGTACCCTTACACGTGTTTGTGGAATTTTTGTTATATTAAATTTTATTTATTTTATTAATAAATTTTCTTAAATAAATAGTTTTTTCCCAAAAAGTTGTAACAATTTATTAAGTTGATTAATATATTTTAACATTTGCTTCCTGATTTTGTTTTTATAAATCCTTTTAGTAACTCTTTTTAAGCTACTTTGCAACTTTATTAATATTATTTTTTTCCAAATGAAATTTTTTATATATTCGTAAAACTTTGATTTTATCATGATTTTAAGTTGATTTTGTTTTTTTTTTTTTTTTTTATTTACTTGTTATAAAATTATGATTATTTCTCACTTGATATACTTTTAAACATAAGTATGGGAATCTGTTTTTCTTTGTTGTTACGTGAGTGGAATATGATTTTGCCTTTTTACCTCCAAATAATCCTAAACATGTACTGCAAACATATACACCTGCATAAACCTAAGAATATGTTTTTAATGAAAAAGTCGATTATTTATTAAGACTTTATTTAGTGTATCTTATTTACCACCTACCTACTCGAGATAATAATCAGATAGATACAAAAACAATATTAAAAGTTAATTAAATTTACAAAAAAAAAAGAAAAATATGAACTAGTAATAATTCAACTACAATCAATTCTGTATTTAAAGGGAATTTCAAAGAATCTATGTAATTCATTTGAAATTTATTTAAATAAAGACTGTTTTAAAATAAACGAAGTTAGTTTAACTTACTGCAAGAAAAATTGTGTGAATGAAATCGTAAAAGTAAAAGAAGGTTTATCGATCAAAAGAATTGGTCATACGCCACTAAGTTTTTTTCACTTCCACTATCCTTGATTTTTAATAGGTTTCTATGTGGATTCAGCTCGGTTTAAGTAATATAAAATACGAATATAGTTCCAGTATTTAAATTCAAGTAAAAGTATGGTTCATATATAATTAATTTAAACTCAACTACCGTAGCGCCGAATAGAAAGAGTGCTGACAGAAAATCGTAACTGGCTTAGAAAATGCAGTTTTAACGGCATTTTGCCTCTTAAGGTAAAATTTTCGAAAAAAAAATGCCCAACCGTGTGCCTCTTTAAAGTTTGTTTAATCATGTATAGTTTAGCAGATAAAAACTCTCAAAACTTTTTTCTATTTTTACCACTTAAGGGTTTTAGTTCCTCAAAATCCAGTTTTAGTGGATCTACACATCGGAGGAGGTACCCGTTGCCTAAATTTCGAGTCTCCAGTTTCAATGCGTTCGGGCTGTACGATAACAAATTAGTAATTAATCGAAAACTCGACTTTAAATTTTTTGTTGGTAACGTGCTTTGCATTTAAGCTAACGATATACTTTATGGGGTTGCAAACTAATATTGTAGATCTAACAAACGAATTGACAAACGGATTTATATCTTTAACACCACGCAAAGAGAACAAAAACAAAACATATAGAAGTTTAAACAACAACAAGGCATTTGCACGTAATATTTAAAAGAGCTGCTTTCTGTACGTTTTAAAAAATCGTACCT
Organism: Melanophora roralis; assembly: GCA_963583895.1. Taxonomy (NCBI): domain Eukaryota; kingdom Metazoa; phylum Arthropoda; class Insecta; order Diptera; family Rhinophoridae; genus Melanophora; species Melanophora roralis. The sequence continues at coordinate 25,976,233 of OY757187.1, read as the reverse complement.
AAAATATTAAAAAGAACTGGCGAAATATTCAGGAATAATTTTTTTTTATTTTAAAAGTGTTTTTCTTTCTGTGCATACATACTTATGTATGTATGTATGTATGTATGTATGTATGTATGTATGTATGTATGTATGTATGTATGTATGTATATTCAAAACTTTTTTATAATTTATTATCAAAACGCGAAATTTGTTTAACATTTTTACATAAAATCGATTGATTTTGTACGCCAGTTCTCACCTACAGACGCTCCAGGCTCTGGCATTTCCGTTCTTAACGACTTTTGCTTAGCTATTATAAATTCAGATTCATTGAATTGTTTACGTTTTTTATAAAAGTCTTCTCGCCTGCGTTCTTCATTAACATCATCTAAATCGGCTAATGATGTTTGCAGTTCTTCCATATATAATGATAGTTCATCGTCAATGTCATCATTACCAATCATGCGATTAGCTCGATTGAGTGTCTCCTGTAAACGTTTGCGCAAATCTTCGGCAGCTATTGGGTCAGCATGTCTGGGAAATGGTGTTTTCGCTTCTGGTATTGACATAAACCCATAATCTTTGGTAACTGGATGGTGCGTTTGTTGAATGTTTTCTTCATTAAATTGTACTTTTTTATTTTTCCTTGAGTTTTTTAATATTTTTGCGCTTGATTTACGTGCCAGCTCAGATTTGCGTAACATTTTTTTGATTTTT